>VONZ01000005.1:2865000-3465000 GCA_012976165.1 Labeo catla
AAAGTTGAATAATAAATATAAACACTTGTGAGTATCTGATGAGGAAAAAAATAAATAAATGATAGATGCTGTAAATTCTAAACACATCTGTCCATTATGTAACACCAAAATCAGACTAGAGAGTATCTGTGGTCGGGCTGCAGGGCTGCTGGTTATTGGATGATTTCAATCAATGCACACCTTGCCGAGTGCTTTAAACGCTTATTGAATATTCAATTAGTCGAACAAGCTGCAATGACGGCTCTGTGCACCAGGAGAGAATCTGAGAAAACCTCTCTTCTCCAGAGGAAAAACAAAAAAAGCAAAGATCGAAGGAGCTCATATATATGCACACACAGAAATTATATATTTCAGTTCATTTGCAAAAACAGACAACTCCGTTTTTAAAACTGTTGTGCATTCCAATTAATCTCAATCAAACTGCAGTTGTTGTTGTTTTTTATTAGATAAAAAGTAAATAAAAATATAACTAACACAATAAAAACATGCTAAGATAATAAAGATAAGAAACATGATTTTTACTCTGTTAAAGCATTAAGACAATATAGACCTATTAATTTAAACTATATTATTAACTGAATATATATATATATATATATATATATATACACACACACACACACACACACATACACAACTATGTACTACTACTAATTATTATAATTTTTAAATAAAATAATAAGAAGAAGAAGAAGAAGAAGAAGAAGAAGAAAAAGAAGAAGAATATTAATAATAAAAACTATTATTCAATTTGCCACCATATACAAATACTAAGAAAATATAGCGCAAAAAAGAAAAAAAAATCCACTTAAGGTGGAAAAAAATTAAATAAATAAACAACCCTTTTTTTATTTTTTTTTTAATAAGATAATACAAATATTGATTCAATTTGTCACCATAAACAAATACTAAGAAAATATAGCGCAAAAAAGAAAAAAAAAATAATCCAGTTAAGGTAAAAATATATATATATGTATAATAAAAAAATAACTAAATAAATAAATAAAACTTTTATTTTTTTTTTAATAAGATAATACAAACATTGATTCAATTTGTCACCATATACAAATACTAAGAAAATATAGCAAAAAAAAAAAAACATTTCCACTTAAAGGATTTTCTTTTCTGGTTGGTAGATAGGTAAGTAAGCAAGTAAGTAAGTCAGTGAGTAAGTACGTAAATAAATAAATAAATAAATAAATAAAACTGATTAAATTTGTCATCATATACGAATACTGACAATATAGCAAAATAGATTTCAACTTAAGGGAAAGCTTCTGCCCGTAAATAAATAAATAAATAAATAAAATCATTTTTTCCACTCATATTTAAAGGTATTTATTCACTTTTGGAATTTCTTAAGGATTTTATAAGACCTTCTGTTCTGTCCACCCTAAAACAAACCTTAAAATCTATACATTCACCCCAAAACCTTTCTTTGGCCTCAAAAATTCAAATATGAAATGAGAGAAAAACCCAAGATGATGAATATGTAAATGTGGAGTTACAGAGATGATGAAGAGCTGAGAAAACGATCAGTAATTGTTCTTTGTGACTGTGTGTTGGAGCCGGTCTAGATGACACAGATACTGTATAATGACAGGTAGAGTCCAGTTGAATCAGGAAGTGCTTCCTTTTGAAATTAACAGCCCATCAAGGTGAGATGGCAATCTCATAAAGCAGACACATCACTGCCTCATTAATCAAATCATGAAGATGAGTCTCATTTCAAAGCTCAAAGGTCTGAGCTTATTCATTTTCAGCTGCCTTCCATTTTCAGCCGAGAATGTTGGACCACCAAAAACACTTCTCAGAAAATTAAAATGCTAATTGGGAAGGCAATATGATGGTATTATAATTCCACAACTTTCTAATTAATAATATATTCATTTAAATCATGATTATAATATGTTTTAATCATTTGAGAGCTTATTATTTTATAAGGAATTAAGTTATTGCTATGAGATTACGACACGATTGTTGCTGTGTCCGCCAGGCCAAAAACCCAATAACTAATGTGCAAACTTATCACGGGTGAAAAAAAATGACACCCCTGATGTGAAAAAAGGAGGAGGAAAAACAAAAGTGTTGTAAAGCATCACTTTTTAACAATAACACCAAAGCATCCGCGTGCGGATCTACTGAAATGAAGATGGACGTCTAATAAATTTGCCAAACTCTCCAGCTAAACTGCTCTCAATCTTCAGTGACAGTCCAAATGGCGGAAGAAAATGTTTATGTATAACAAACTCTAGACAGTGTCCTCCTTCCCCATTTCATGGCTGGCTAGTGTGACAGGTGCTGACGCGCAGGGATGATTGATTGCCACTTTGCTGAACAAAGCAATTAAGTCCAATAGAGGAGAAGTTGTTTTGGGGAGAGGAGGAGAGTTTTCTTAATGACACACAAGCTCTCAAAAAACTGCTAATGAAAACTGATGATACGTTATGAGAAGGAAAAAATAGCAAGAGATGCTATTATAAGCCGGTGGTCCTTATTCAGAAAGTGTTTCAACAATCAGATCCATAAGACGATATCCAATTGCAATCTATTTTACTGCCACAATGTCACATCACACGTGATATTTATTGCATAATTAATATTTAATTATGAGCATTTTAACAAAACACAACAACAACAACAATTATAATAATAATACGAAGTGTGAAGTTGTTTCTGAATAATAATAATAATTAAGACACATATCACATGATATTCAACCCATGCTAAAAACTTAATTATTAGTATTTTAACAACAACAACAACATGCAGCCTATTTCTCATAATATTACATTTAAGACAAATATTTAATTCTTAGTGTTTGATGAAAATAATAGTATGAAATGTGAAATTGTTTTTGAATAATAATAATAATAATAATAATAATAATAATAATATATATTATATAATAATAATAATATTATATTATATATTATTATATATTATTATTATTATTATTATTAATCACATCACATGATATTTAACCCATTATAAATATTTAATTATTTGCATTTCAACAACAACAATAATAATAATAATAAATAATAATATTATTTTAATTGTTATTATTATTATTATTATTATTATTAACATCACATATTTAACCCATTATAAATATTTAATTATTAGTATTTTAAATGTGTTAATATTTTGTATTAATATTATTGTTGTTGCTGTTATTATAATTATTATTATTATTATTACTACTACTATTATTATTATGATTAAGATAACACATCACATGATATTTAATTTAAGATAAATATTCAATTATTGGTGTTTAATATAATAATAAAATTAATAATAATACTTTTTGTGTTTTTATTTAGAATTATTATTTTTTTACTATTATTATTATTATTATAATTTTACATGATGTTTGCAACACGTTTTACTTCCATAATGTATGAAGACTAAGACTCACATTACAGATGACGTGATTACAAAACGCCAGAGTCGATTATATCAACTCAATCAACGTCCACGGATATTCCATATTCAAATATTGTATTTCTAATATACGGCAATATTAACTCAATCACAGTGCTGTTAGGCTGTTATGTTTTTCCACCTTGAGTTTAGAAAGGGCATCGGAGTTCATTCAATTGCAGTTCATTGGGAAACCTAGAGGTCGTACAACATACATCAAGTGTCCTTGGATGAAATGAAGTGTAGTGTACAGCTGGTTTCAGTTCCAATTGCTTCAATTCCACCCTTCGACTTACGCCGACAGCGAGTGATGGAGTCTCATCATTAGCTGCACAGACACTCAGTGTTTCTCAATCAAGAGAAGCAGACAAACTAATGAGCAGGTCAGGCCCTCGAGCATCCATATATAACACACCTAAAGCACTTGACCTGAGAATGCATTTAGATAGAGAAACATTAATATGACACCAGCTGCACCAGCCATATCTGCAGCTTTCTAAACTGAATTACATGCTTGTGGTTCTCCTCTGCTCAGCTAAATAGTCAAATTAATCAATTGTATGTATTATAATAGCATTTATATTTCATGTAGCATTTATACTTTCTCATATGGTCCCATTCATATATACTGTATGTGTAAAGTACACAAGAATTCTCATTGTTTGCATCCTAGAAAAACAATCCTTTATAAGTAAATAAATACATGCATACAAAATATTATATACAATATATATTGTATATAATACTGTATAACAAAGGTCTGTTTAGTGCTGTAGCTTGTGGTTGTTCTATATTATATATATATATATATATATATATATATATATATATATATATATACACACACACACACACAAAATGTATTTTTCAAATGGTATAGCTTTGCTGTAGTTTAACAGCTTTAAAAATGAGTAGCTTTTACTTTAGATTAAAAAAAAACTACAGTATCAAATAAACAAAGTTTGAAGAGGTTTGTGGCGCATTTAGCCGATTATAGAGGATCTTTCATTCTGACCGACTCCATTTATGCTAGCTATTCTCTAAAACGCTGTGGGTTCTTATCTTTTATCTTTCAAGAAGGGTCAAGAGTTACTCAAAATGACCTATTTTCTTTGACAAACTTGTGTGAAGTCACAAAGGTTTCTCTTGAGATGAAAGGCAAAAGTACACACAAGAGTTGTGTTGCCTTTCATGCAGCCTTCATAAGCTATTGATTTAATTTTCCTTTGGGATTCTACTGTCAGAAAAGAGAAATAAAAAACATTTAGTGTTCTAATGGAGAAATACCACCGGGGCTCTGCAGTTAAAAGAGCTTAATTAAACCGGCCTCGTCAGGTCGTCTATTGAGACTCACTCCAACACTCTGAACCAAGACCAGCACAGGATAACAAAAATGTCAAACACTGAAAATGGATTTTTTGTTGTTGTTGTTGTTGTTATGCCGGTGCCAAACTCTTAAAACTTAGGCATAAAAATAATAACAAGCCGTGTGACAGCGAGCTGCCGGTGCCTGGGTTTTATGTAAGTGTTTTACTGGGAGCTTTGCTTTATGAGCATTATGCAATGATTTTAGTACTTGTCTTTGAGGGAGGCAAAGGAGGAGAAGAAGAAAAAAAAAATCACCATACAATTTATTCAGCTGTTTTCCAAGACTGCCAAGAACACATTAAATGAACTTCAAATATATGAATGCGGATGTTCTGCTAAAGAAAACAGCAATGCATTAAGGATCTGTCATATACAGTAGCCAGAAAGATACGTTCTCACCAGTATAACTGAAGAGATATTAAATTGGAAAAAAACAAAAAACAACAAAAAAAACAATGTTTAACAAAAACGCTGTGCAGCTTATTGAGTAGATGTTATATGATTTTTCTAAGCAGGGACAAATATGAGATGTCCTATTTTGTGTCCGCATCAAATTAAATTTACAAAAGTTATTTTATATACATAGAAAATATATTAAATGCAAGTGAAGTATCTACTTTAATGATTCAAAAAACTTTAGGGAGATTAAAATTAAAATATGGGTGAAACAATGTTCCATCCTTATTCGGCGTAAGAGATGTATTTATGTAAAAGTGATACGATATACTTATTCTGACCTGTACTTGTTAAAATATATAAAGAATAATTGATCATACTAAATTTGATTAGACTTTAAATGATTAAAACTTCTTGCTGACGAACAGGTAAAACCTGGTTTGAAGGATAGTGGCAAAGATTGGCAAAAATGTAAATTGACAATTAATTAGTATTAATACTAATTTAGTATGATTAGTATTAATGATTTTTTAATGTTATCTACTGATTCTCGATACAAATATGCCTGACAAGATTTTTTGGTATATAAACTATTGTAAGACTGAATGGCAATTTTTCTGTAAAATTTAACTGTTTAACTGGACACATTCTAACCAATTAAAATAGATAGATAGATAGATAGATAAATAAATAAAAACTAAAAAAAAATGAAAATGGTGCTTGAAAACCTCGTTTTTGACTCATGCAACAAGTAAAATAAAACAAAATAAAATAAATTTGAATTTAATTCAATTTAATTATAAAATAAAAAATAAAATAAAATAAAATAAAATAAAATCATTAAAATATGGTTAAAAAAAGAAAAAAGAAAAAAAGAAAGTAAATTAAAATTGAAAATGAAACCGGACACATTCTAACAAATTAAGACAAACAAAACAAACAAACAAACATAATTAATTAATTAATTAATCAATCAGTCAATCAATTAAAATGAAAAGGGTGCTTGAAAACCTCCTTTCATTTTTGACCCATGCAAAAAGTAAAATGAAATTAAATAGAAAAAAATAATTACATTTAAAAATTTAAATACAAACTAAAAATGTAAAAATTCCCAAAAACTTGTAATTAACTTAACAAAACAACAAAGCAACTGCATAACAACATTTGCAACATTGTAGCAATACCTTGACAATCAGCCATAGCAACCAGGCAATGTTTTACAAGATTTTTTGGGTATATAAACTATTGTTAGACTGAATTACATTTTTTTCTGTTAAAAAAAAAATTAAATAAAAAAAATGTATGAAAGTCATTAAAATTAAAAAAAAAAAAAAAAAAATCTGGACACATTCTAACAAATTAAAACAAACAAACAAACAAACAAACAAACAAATAGAAAATGGTGCTTGAAAACCTCATTTCGTTTTTGACCCATGCAAAAAGTAAAATAAAATAAAATAAAGTGAAAATTTAAAAACAAAATAAAAAAAATGTAAAAATTCCCACAGGCTGACACTCAAGGAGGAACCAAGCCATTTCTAGATATCCAAAAACTTGTAATCAACTTGTAATCAACAGCATAGCAACATTTGCAACTATGTAGCAATCCTTGACAACCAGCCATAGCAACCAGGCATTGTTTTGCTCATGCACTTCTACTTTCTCTCGGCTGTGAAGCGCAGCCATGTTTTCCTCAGGCCAGTGAAGCCTTCAGCAAAACCTCATTAAAACTCTGTTGATCTGCAGACTGTGAGGTCAGAGGACACCAGCTCTGCAGCCCCTCAACACTTCTGACCTTTAGATTGTAGTTTGGTGTTGTGTTTGTGACATTGCCTCCATTTGGGATGGAGTTGTGGTGTCAGCCAGCCTACAGGAGCAGCGATTGGTCGGCCCTTTCAACGCGCTAAAAGGATCTGTATTTCGACAAATGTCAAATCAAAATATATGGTGTAGACTAGTTATTGGAAAAAAAGGCTAGACGTCCAAACGACATGCTTTGAAGAATAGATTGTCACCCTTAAAACGTTGATTATTTTATTTTCATGGTGGTTTAAAGTCGCTGGAGAGACAAACTGAGTCCAGAATTACACTGTAAAAAAATTTTTTTTTGGTTAAGACGGAAACAGATAACTTTGTAATTATTTATTAATTATTATTTTACAAAAAAAAAGTATTTGAGTCTACTTAAAATGTAATGTGTTACTAGCCATTTCTTTGTAAACAATTGTGAAATTTACAAGCAATTTCTGAGTTAAACATTATTTTATTTTAATTAATTTTATTGGTTTTATTACTATTATTATTTTATTAAAATTAAACAAATGACATATATCATTTATATTTATATAATATGATTTATTAATCGAAAATTATACAGAAATTATATATTAATTATATTATAAATCTCCCTCTTTCTCTCTCTATATTCTTTTTTTTTATTAGATTGTGCACTTTAATTGCTAAACTATAATAAAAAATTACGCAAAAAATCTGTTTTTATCATCATATCAGTCAGACATATTATGATAATGTACATTTATTACTCAGAACTGTAACTTTTAACCAAACGACAAGCACAGAAAACTTAAGACAACTACGTATCTACTCATGCAGACATTTTCCTAGAAAGCAGTTTTGTAGAAACACTCAATATCCTAAAAGAATAATGATCTTTTTGCTTCTCTTCTCAGTTCAGCTTACAAGAGCATTTCTGTATAAGCGCTGTGTAAAAGTTTGGGGTTTAAAGTTAATAAGCTGAACAGATTTCTCATTTACCCCTGTCTACCATCTCCTCAATACTGCCGGGAGAAGCGGCTCTCCGGCGCGCAATAAGGGAAGCAGTTAAATTTAGCAATTATCCGTCTCTGGTTATATTGCACTAAGGGAGAGAGCCGGGAAAATGAGAGTCTTTTTGCGCTCTCATTGGCTGGATAACCCTGCCCTCCTCTCTTTGCCCTCCACGGTCACCCTTCCCCTGGGACATTGTTGTCACTTCGCTTTAGCAGTAACGCTCAGTAAGGCTTGGCAGTAGTAATAGCTTTTGATCCAGACAAACCCGTGGCTAAATGAGCTCAGAGGAACTGCCTCCTTACCCGGGCCATTGCTGGACATCAGTGACTTTCAGGACAAACTTCAGCCTTCATGCAACACCAGGGACTTTATTCTGGAAACTAGAACATTAGAAGTTGACTTTATTGGTTAAAGCATAAATGAAAACAAGATTCTGTATTTCGATCCTGGTAATGGAATCATACCAGGAAGCTTTGCAAATTATGTAATCAAACCAGAAGTGGACTATCAATCATTTTAAATACGAAAAACAACATTTTTTAAAATGTAATTCAAATTATTTATGGGAGAACAAACTCTACTGACATAATTTGATTGAAGGATCATGTGACACTAAAGACTGGAGTAATGATGCTGAAAATTCAGCTTTGATCACAGGAATAAATTGCATTTTACAACATATTCACATAGAAAGTTATTTTAAATTCTAATAATATTTAAAAGTTTTCCCGTGTTTATTGTATTTTTGATCAAATAAACACAACCTTGGTGAGCAGTAGAGACTTATATATCTTTGAACAGTAGTGAAAATTTTCCAACAAAAAAAAGTTTAGAAATCCTATGTTTTGCTCATTCATGCTAAATTGTGCAATATATAGTACTATATAATTTGGCTAAAGCTTTAATGTTTGTCATGTTTAATGTTTCAAAACATGCATGCATGCATGACTGCACAAATGCATGAATGCATAAATTAATGAATGCATGAATTAACACATGAATGAATGAATGCATGAATGCATAAATAAATAAATGCATAAATGAATGAAGGCACAATTGAATGAATGCATAAATGAAAGAGATAGAAAGAAAGAAAGAAAGAAAGATAAGAAAGATAGAAAGATAAATTAAACCCCCTCTTTTTTCTTTGAAGGAAAACTATATCCATTTCCATCATCTGAATAGAACTTTTTTTTTTTTCTTTCTTTCTTAATATCTCAATAAATAAACACTATTTTATATCATATTTGTGACCTTGGACCACAAGACCAGTCATAAGGGTCCATTTCAAAAGCTTTCCATTCATGTATGGTTTGTTAGGATATGAGAAAATTTTTGGCCGAAATACAACTATTTGAAAATCTAGAATATGAGAGTGCAAAAATCAAAATACTGAGAAAATTGCCTTTAAAGTTGTCCAAATTAAGTTCTTAGCAATGCGTATTACTAATCAAATATTAAGTTTTGATATATTTATGGTAGGAAATTTGCAAAATATCTTCAAGGAACATGATCTTTACTTAATATCCCAATGATTTTTGGCATAAAAGAAAAATTGATCATTTTGACCCATACAATGTATTGTTGGCTATTGCTACAAATAAACCTGTGCTACTTATGACTGGTTTTGTGTTCCAAGGTCACATTTTATCACGTGTCTGTTTTTTTTTCTTGTACTTTAGTCAACTGTTGTTGTGTTTAATTGTATAAAGTGAGTAAGAAAACATCAGCCCCATGTAATCGCATCAGCATCATGACTCAGTTAAAGCTGCTGGGATATCAGCAAGCAACATGTACAGAAGTGTCTCATTTCTCACATCCCACGCACCTCGGCCTCCAATCCAAACCCCTCTCCTCCATCTGGAGAACAGCCACTCTGAACAGAGAGCTTGCCCACTTACACCCGTACCACAGAGCAGCTAAAACAGGCAGATCATAGTATCTTTAAGTACTTCAGCAAATTACATGTTGTTTGCACTACTGTATAACATACATGATACTGCATTGAAGTCATAGCATAAGGACTGTACTTTTATTAAACCCACTATAATGTTCTCAAAACCAGAGGACAACTGGAATTTATTTCAAGCTTTTAAGATTTTAAGACATTTCAAAAAGATTCATGGTAAAACATCAGCTATAATACATTTAAAGACATGCAATTAAAATTATGCATGCTAAAATTAATTGAGTTAGTATGAATGTTGCATCAGAACAAACAGAGATCAGAGTGCCATCAATAAAGAAAAAAGCTTTTCCTTGTTAATTAAGCACAAAATTACATCTTAAAGACCTGTCACACAAAAAGACAAAGCAACAGGACAAAGCAACAGGCCTATTGATTCAATTCACCTTGATGCTAAAAGTATTTCAAGCTTCTGTAACTAGAATACACACACACACACACACACACACACACAATATATATATATATATATATATATATATATATATACATATATACATATATATATATATATATATATATATACACATATATATATATATAGTATATACAAAACCAGTCTTAAGTAGCACGGGTATATTTGTAGCAATAGCCAACAATACATTGTATGGGTCAAAATTATCATTTTTTCTTTTATGCCAAAAATTCGGATATTAAGCAAAGATCATGTTCCATGAAGATATTTTGTAAATTTCTTACTGTAAATATCAAAACGTTATTTTTTATTATTTAATATGCATTGCAAAGAACGTCATTTAAGGGCAATTTTCTCAGTATTTTGATTTGTTTGCACCCTTTTTAACAGTATATTATAGTTAATAATGGATATTTTACTAAACATTAATAATATATTTAACAGTGCTTGCCCCATTTTCAGAGGTGCTGGTTTGGGAAGTATTTTTCTATTCATTTTTCCCATACAAATTTTTTAAATGTCTTTGTTAATACACAATAATCCATAAAACAAACCAACCAGCTACAAGGAGAATCACAACATTAAAAACTATGATTTGAAACTAAAAGGCAAAGGTATGAGATTGTGTACCTGACAGCTTTAATGAGGGAAAGAACTGCAATCCATTAAAGCATTGTGAATGATGTAATCAAATTAAAAACAATGGGCAAATATAAAACTGATATATATATATATATATATATATATTTTTTTTTTTTTTGCATCCTCAGATTTCAGTAAATAGTTGTATCCCAAATCATATCCTAACAAACCATACATCAATGCAAAGCTTTCAGATGAAGTACAAATCTCAATTTTACCAAAAAAAAAAAACGGACTGGTTTTGTGGTCCAGGGTCACATATATATGTGTTTTAAAGCGTTTGGATTTTGGTGGGCGGAGCTAAGTCCTCATTGCGACTCTGATTGGTGGAATTTTCTTTACAGCATCTTGGGTAATGTAGTTTTAAACAAGGGATTCTGTGGTTAAACATTATTGTTTTCAAAATAAGTTTAAATAATGAGAACTGATGGCTTCAACAAAAGCATTTACCATCGATTAACGACCTTAGAGCTCACAGTAGGTCCATCTTTAAAAGTTTATGAGTTATTGTAAAAAATCAATTCCCCTATGGAGAAAATGAATGAGATTTTTTCTTCTGTAAACCACATTTTGCACTCAATATAATTACTTGTGATCAACAGTTATTAGAAAGCTGATAGGAAGTGCCTGCCAGTACGAGACTAAGATTTTAGTGGAAATATGCAGGCAGTCAACATGCACAGAGTCCATTATACATGAAAACAGATCCAACCCAATCGGCCTCCATTTGCTCTGGCTCACTGTTGTCTCTCATTGCGCGTGTCTCTGGAGGATCGGTGGCGGTGGTGGTGGCAGCGCTGGTGCTCCTGCACTCAAAGTTAACCCTGCAGCACTGTTGTGCTAATTACTCCTGTCAGAGCTGCAAACACTCAATGCTGCGACCTAAACGCCACCTCCTACATTGAAGCAGACGCTTCCTAACACCGACTATGGAGAAAGTCTCCAGATCTCACGCTGCGATGGGGTTAAATGTTATTACAGTGAAAACAACAGTATTGTTGTATTTTTTCCTCAAGTTTTGATAAATCAGTCGTGAAGAAAATCATTTTTCTTGTTTTAGACACCGATTTCTATTTAACAAGAAAAACTATGTGTCAGTGCAGTAAGAAAAAATAACTTAATTCAAGATGTGTGAAAATAAAAGAAGCAATTCATTATGAGAAAATTATATTTCAAGGGTGGTTATATAGTTTTACTTTTAAACCAGACAAATACACTGAAGAAAAAAAAAAAATAAATAAATAAATAAATAAATCACCAAACTCCATTGCTCCAATTAAAATCACTGAATCTGTTCTAACACAAAAAAAAGAGAGAGAGAAGAAGGAAAAAAACATATATTCAAAATTTAAAATAAATTCATTTATATATAAAGAGTTCATTTGCAAAAATAGATAAAATTTTAAAAAACTTTTTCATTGTACATTCAAATTAATCTCAATCAAACCGCAGTTGGGTTATTTTGATGAAGAAAAAAAAAACTAACGCAATAACACAATAAAAAACATGGTAACATAAAAACATGATTTTTAAAAATAAAGTTCTGTTTTTGCAGTTCTCTCTCTCTCTCTCTCTCTCTCTCTCTCTCTCTCTCTATATATATATATATATATATATATATGTATACTAAAATCATATTATTTGTTTCACAGTATTACTATTTTATGGTATTTTTAATCAAATAAATGCAGCCTGTATGACCATAAGAAATGGAAAAAAAAAACAATATATGTGTATATATGGACCAAAAATAATAATAATAATAATAATAATAATAATAATAAAATTGACATGTACACATCATCGGAAGGCTAATAAATGGGCTTTTCACTGATTTTAGAATAGGATAATATATGGTTGAGATACAGTACAACTATTTGAATATCTGGAATCTGAGGTTGTAAAAAAAAAAAATCTAACTACTGAGAATATCACCTTTAAAGCTGTCCAAATTAAGTTCTTAGCAATGCATAATGCTAATCAAAATTTAAGTTTTGATATATTTATGGCAGGAAATTTACAAAATATCTTCATGGGACATGGTCTTTACTTAATATCCTAACGATTTTTGACATTAAATTAAAAAAGAATCAATAATTTTGACCCATACAATGCATTGTTGGCTATTGCTACAAATATTCCCGTGCTACTTATGACTAGTTTTGTGGTCCAGGGTCACATATTATATAAAGTAGGATAACATCAACATCTTTGCTGTTCTCCAAAATTTTGCCTACCATTGCAGAAAGCACACTTTCTAACCACAGAAAGTTCTCTTGATACTTTCTGAACAAGATTCAAAAGTGTTCCCCAATTTACACCCTTGGGCTTCCAAAAAGAAACTGACTTGCTTTGCTGTCATCACACTACATCATAGGAAAAGAGTGTCATATTTGTGCCATGCTTGATGTAACCACACTTGGCACTGGAACTGTGTATGAGCTTGGCATGTTTGTTCTCGTGGAGTGCGAAAAATGCAAATACGAGCCTTTTTGCTTCCAAATCAAGACAAAGACGGGAAACATACTGTTGCATTTATCTTGCTAATGAGAGAATGTCTCATTTGCTCGTGGCACCGCTGAGGGCACGAGATACAACACTGCGCCATGATCCATAATAAGCCAGAGAATAAGAACTTCAAGCTTTTCTCCAATTAGGATGTGTTTGCCTGGATAATCTAACGCTTCATGACATTCGCCTGCCCTTGGCATTTGCGGCACTGCATGCTGGTTCAGAGATACATTTAGAAAATGATGAGGATCTGGTCAATGTTGAAGGAAAAGCCCACGGGGATTGGCTCGTCGGCGCACGAGGCCTCGCCAGGGTTCGGCAGCGTTCACAAGCGATAGCCTTTGCCCCCCCCCGTGGACTTAAATGGTTGTTTTGGAGATTGCACATGACATATGTTCGGACGTTTGAGGAAAATGCAATGCAACAGCAACCGAAATTATGAAAATAACAGTCTTTGCCCAATTTTAAATTGCCTGCGGCCCAAATTAATATTTGATTCTGAGCAGAAGCTGAGCTACTCTCTCAGTGAAAGGCTCAATACGCTTGACACTCGTGAAAACCGTATTCGCATGCTTTCATAGACAGTGAACTCGCATCTCATAATTACTTCCGCCACTTCTCAAGTTCATATTTCACTTTGTCAACATCATTAAAGCAATGCAAAGTGATGTGGCATTGGTAGACATGTCAAAGACTTGTGCGAAATGCACTGACGGATGAGCGTTAATTAAATCTTGCATCATGCAACTAATCAGAAACCAACTAGTAAAGCAAAAGAATCCAAAATGGAGTTTTGCGGAACTGAAGCTAACTTTAGTCCCAAAAGTGGACAAAATGACCTTTTTGGAGATCCATTTGTCATTGATTAATACTGAGTGATTTTTCTAGACTTTAACATACACTAAAGACCCTTTAACATGTGCCATCCCAACGTCCTGTTACAAAAAAAAAAAAAAAAAAAACATCACAAGAAGGATCCAGATTTGTTAGAGAGCCCCTGCTGGAAGATCCTGTAATTGCACCATCCAAGGAACATCCAAGGACCTATTTTTCTTGGCCAACTCAGAAGTTTGCATCACTCTGGTTTTCTTGACAAAAACACAATAGAATTTTTCCTTCAGCTTTTGGTGTATTGCAGAAAATCAGTATTGGTCACACAATAAAAGTTTATGATTCTTACATGTTTTGTTCATCATTATAATGTTCACAAATGTGAACCTGGAACACAAAACCAGCACGGGTATATTTGTAGCAATAGCCACAAATACATTGTATGGGTCAAAATGATCAATTTTTTTTTTTATGCCAAAATCATTAGGATATTAAGTAAAAATTATGTTCCATAAAGATATTTTGTAAATTTCCTACCATAAATATATCAAAACCAAAATTTTAATTCATAATATGCATTGCTATAATCTTCATTTGGACAACTTTAAAGTTGATTTTCTACATTCAATATTTTGATTTTTTTGCACCCTCAGATTCCACATTTTCAAATAGTTGTATCTCGACCAAATATTGCCCTGTCCTAACAAACCATACATCAATGGAAAGCTTATTTATTCAATCCCAAGTTGACTGGTTTTGTGGTCCAGGGTCATATATTTGTAGCAATAGCCAACAATATATTGTATAGGCCAAAAATATCGATTTTTCTTTTATGCCAAAAATTATTAGGATATTAAGTAGATCATGTTCCATGAAGATATTTTGTAAATTTAAAAAAATCTACCTACTGTAAATTTATCAAAACTTAATTTTTGATTAGTAATATGCATTGCTAAGAACTTCATTTGGACAACTTTAAAGTCAATTTTTTCAATATTTTAATTTTTTTTTTTATTTATTTTTTATTATAAATGTATTATTATTATTATTATTTATTTATTTATTTTTGTACCCTTAGATTCCAGATTGTATCTTGGAAATGAGTTTTTTATTTATAAAAAATAATTTCATTATTTTTGCTTAATAAAATAAATGCATGCTTTTTATTATTTTATTTTATTTTATTTTATATAAAAAACAATGAATAAGAAAAGTATACATTTTTTGGGCTTTATTTGTGCATGTGCAAAGAGCAGATTAGTCCGCCAGCATTAACAGAAGAAAGCAAAGCCTCAAAAGGAAAAGCAGTATATAAAAGGATTGACCGCTGTGTCACACTTCAGACTCAGTTCTGATTAATTAGCTGATAATATTGTGAGATTTTCAGAATCAGTCACACTCGTTTGCTGACACATCCTTTCTGTGCTTAATTAATCACTATGCTAATGTTCTGCACAGTTTACCTAGTCACACTCTTTATTTACTCACATATTTGTATGTTAATTAAAAGAAGCACCTGATATCTTCACACATGACCTTTGAAATTCCGGCGTGACGCTTTGGTCAGTCAGATGAGGTCAAATGTCTCGTGTCTTGCGCCGTTATCTGAGGCCGTCGTTATCAAACAGCATGTGTTAATAGATAGCATTGAGCAGCACAGGCTATTTAATTACTGCATATTCATATAGCAATTATAAATGTGGGCGGCAGCAGCCTACAGTGTTTACGGAGTGACTTTACTGAGATAAATACTGTCTGCATCTTTTAATGAGTGAGCGTTCAACCATAAACAAAGACAGAAGTACAAGGAAAATTACTGTGATCGAGACACTAATTTTACTGGCTTTTTACCTTCATGTTTAGGAAAGAAAATATCTGGACGTGAACCTGAAACACATAGAGTGCTGTATGATGACATTTTTTTTTTTTTTGGCCAAAACCTGGAAACCAGTTTCATTTTAGCACTTCTGTTTTTTTTGTTTTTTTTTTATATATATGATAATATTTATATGATATGAAATACATCAGTAATTCCTGCATGTGTTGTTAAAACTTTTGCTTCACTGCATGAAATAAACTATTTTAGTTTTGTTTTTCAGTAAAATATCTAAACATTCTTGAAACAATATACATTTAAGAAGTTTTAGGATTTTTTAAGTTTTTTGACTTAATGATTATAATATAATATAATATAATCAATACTTGTTCAATACTTGAGACATTAAGAGTTTTTTATATCATAAACTAAAATGTCTAAAAATCTAAAAAGAATAAAATACAAAATCATAATAAAATAAATCACTAAAATGCAATCAATTAATTATTATTATTATAAATATGTATATACTTACCTTAAAGAGCCTGGTTGCAAATAAATTAAATATAAAAAAAAAGTGATTTTTTTTAGTTTCAATAAGTTTGCTTCCTGCTGTTGTTTCTGATGGCATTTCTTCTGTCACTGTCAGATGGCATGAGCAATATAACAACGCAAACCTCGGTTTCAGGGAAAGCCAGTGATTCTTTTTTTTTCCTCTGGTTTTTGTAGGAAAGACATTCGATTTACAGTTTTAATAAAAGCACTGTATTTCCTTCAAGCTCTTGTATTTATAGAGCGCTGAATTATGCCAGCAAACATTACCCCAGTGAGACTGGAGTTATGGGAACATCAGCCACATCACACATGATGGATCTGTCCTCTGAAATACGGCCCCAGGGCCCGTCCGGATGCGGCCCCACAATGTGGATCTGTCTGCGCGAGAGAGAAGATGATGGAGGGTTGAGAGGTAGAGTCGAAGAGAGAAACATTTCATATTCTCCTATCAGTCAGCAGGTATTTCTGGCCCGCACAAATCTTCAATCACAATAAAAGCTTGTCGCAGGTCTTCAAAAACATTCACCTCAGTGTCAAACGCCACCCCTGCCAGACTGAACCCTTGACTCAAACCCAGTCGAAGAGAGAATCCTTCCCAGATTTACATTCAGCTCAGGGAAATCCGGATTTGCAGCAAAATACAAAATACTCGGTATTGCAAAAAGCAACAATATAATATGTCATTATAACAAGTATGTGTTTCCTTATTGCAATTCTATGTGCAATGCATATTGCATGTTTTTGAAGCAGTATACCATTCTTTTATTTTGTGGAACATATCTATTTAATGCATATAAGAAGCATTCAGTACTAATGTTATATGCATGCATATACAGCATTTTCAAACATTTAGACATACTTATATCATCAACAGCAAAATTAATTCATTTTGAGTTTTCAGTCAAATACAGCACATTTGTTATGATGGCTCTCTGTGCACTGATTTACTCACTCATGCAGTTTGTGTTAATAATTAATATTTGTAAAAACCCATATGTTTAATCCTGTGTCACTGGATAAATAGATTTTATCGTTCATGACACTAGACAAAAATTATATTCATTAGATTCAAACTTTTGATTAAGAATCATGACAAAATGCCAGATGTTTGTGCTACAGAATGATTTCTCAAATCATGTATTTTTTTCACTTAAATTATTTATTTTCACTTAAAAGACATGAAAATAAAATTAATTATTAAAAAAAAAAATATATATATATATATATATATATCATAATAATAAAATTTCAATAATAAATTAAATTATTATTATTAATAATAATAGTAGTTAATATTTATCATTATTATTAGTAATTTACTTGTTTTACAATTTGCATCTACAATACTTACCTAAATGGCCTGGTTAGTTTGTTTACATGTTTTTCTCCTTTCCCCCTTTCATTATTTAAATGTTATGAAAATGATCAATGTTGTTTTCTTTTGATTATATTTACACAGAATAAACCGCACTGGTTTCATTTGAAAAGACTGTAAAATGGATTTTATTTTGAATAGTGTCTGCATATCAAAATCTTTCAAATATATATGTTTGTTTATTTGAAAAATATAATATTACTTTCCAATTTAGTTAGCATTTTGAGTCATAGTACATTTTGGGAGCCCTTGCCCGCATGCATCTGAATTTAGGCGCTAATGTTTTTTTGGCGACGGTAAAATTTGTATTCCGTCCTTTGTTTTGATGTCGTGTCTCTTTATCCGTATTTCTCTCGGTGCGCTTTATCCATATTCCTGGCAAGCGACGGGCCGTGTCAGTCACAACTTGAAATATGAGAGTTCATCCTCCACACAGATTAAATGTCATCAGCACATTCAAAACTTGCAAATCCCTCCTTCCGTCTAGAGCGAAAGAGTGGAGGAAAGGACTCCTCCTTTCTGATTAAAGTGCATGTCCAAGTGTGTTTATGTTCCTACATTGAAGTCTCATTACAATGCATTCAGTCGCTGGTCAAAATAACCTCTTCTAGCCCCTTAATCCTGCGTGTAGCTAATGAGAGCTATGCTGGCCTCTTATCACAGCGACAACAAGTCACTGAGATACCTATTTCCACTAATACACCAGCTCTCCAAATGATTGAAAAATTATAATCGCCACTGCCGGTGTTTGCTTCCTCAAGGTTCATTTCAGATGCTTGGTCAAGTGTAAAATGAAAGATAAGGGGAGAGAGAGGGATGCATAAGTGCTGGCAGTTCGTAAACAAGAAAGAAAATGACTATCCAAGTACGCGCTTGCTGTCCACCCCATCATCAGCACAACCTAAATTGCCACTGCAGGAAGGGTATATAAGGTGAGGAGGGGGAATATCTGAATTCGATTTCATATAATGCGTGCATGTTACTGTTTGGATGGCTTTTGAAAAATAAAACAGGCAACTGCTGTGTAATTGAGTAAAATTATAGTTATACAATAGGCCTATAGCAATACAATACAATATTGGCCTATAGCATTATAGCTATACTACAGTACTGACCTACCAATAAAATGCATGTAAATTGTTTATGACGTAAACTGGTTTTTAATGTCACACTTTTTGATTTTGATTTAGGAGGGTGCTGACAACAATCAAAACCCTAACCCTAACCCATGCTGTGCATGATTAAATATACTCTAAAAGAATATACTCTTCACACATCCACAAAAATAAAGCAAAAGGAAAAGCAAACAAACAAAAAAAAAAACTTTTTCTTCTGTCATAATAATAAAATTAAGTAAATAAAAAATGTAAATAAAAATTTAATTAAACATGAAATTTACTTTACTTGCTTCAATAAAAAATAATATAAACTAAAAATATTTTAAATAAATATTATTTATAAATCCTTATATGCCAATGAAGATTACCGTATACCAATCTGAAAATCATTTTCATGATAACATTTCAGTTTTTACGTTCTGTGCTCTTTCAATCAGCCATTTAGGATCAGAACTAGAGACGTGAGATTTGCGAATGAATCACTTTTTTTGATCCAAATGATCAAATGGGTTTGCAAAAGGTGTGAAACTGTTCATGATTCAGTTTGATTCATTCAGACAGTTCACTCACACACTGAATCTTTTGTAGCAGTTTCTCACACTGAAATAGTGACGGGATATTTTATAAGACTCTGGATGAGGTAAATATTTACCTAATCCACTGTGGAAAAAGCATGCAAATTTATCTTTAATCATTTGTTAACGACTAAGCAGCTCTCTATTGCGGGTACAGCCAGTGTTGGGATTAGTTTTAAAAGTAATGCATTACAATGTTGCGTTACCCCCTAAAAAAAAGTAACTAATTACAAGTTACTTTTTATGGTAAGTAATGTATTATGTCACTTTTACATTACTTTTTAAATTGGGGCAGGGCTTGCTTGTTTGTTTCTAATATAAAAAGTTTTAGCAAATGCAAAAACACTTTCACACCAAAAGTGAAATAAATAAACCTCAGGCTGAAGAAGTAAATTCAAATGTTAGTTTATCTTGAGTCATTTTTGCTTATTAGAATGGTTGAATTGGATCACTTAAAAGTTAACAGCAGCAAAGACACATGGGATTAAATACATAAAGGATATTTGTAGTATGTAACATTTAATTATTGCAGGTTTGGTTCATATTCTGAGCTGCATTTCACAGTTTTTATTCATTATGAGGAATACAGAATTTTCTTTTTTTTTTTTGTGAGTGAGATAAATTAATGCACGTTTATATTTATTCTAGAACTAAAGTAACATCTTAGAAGAGCTTTCAATCAATAAATGGGGAAAAAAAGTAATTTGCATTACTTATTTGAAAAAGTAATGCATTACTTTACTAGTTACTTAAAAAAGTAATCTGATTACGTAACTCACGTTACTTGTAATGGGCTTGTGAACGATATCTATCCAATTATATCTAAATTATTTCAGTAGACAAAATTTTACAGAGCAGTTTTTAATGTTCTGAGCTGTGAAAATTACATGCATTTCTAGGAGCTTTATACAGTGCATGCCATTGTATATGAATAAAACGATTCCTTCAGAGAAATGGCACAAGTCTTGGGTGAGTCATCGAATCATTCAGTGAAGCGATTCGTTCAAAAAAGCTTTCTTCAAAGAAAAAGACAAGTGACGACCTACGGTCTTCACTGAATCACTTATTCAACCCATTTATAGGTCTGGTATCTACAATATTTCCCAATATTTCTTAATCTACATATTTCCATACACATGAGCACATTTTGATTCATATACTTCATATTTTTTGTGTACTGCATTATTTGTCAGAAGCTAATATTATATTTGTTAATAAGAATTGTGAACTCTAAATTCCAAACTCTATATTCAAAAAAGTGATTCTCACTTAAACTCTCACACCCTAAAAAAAAGTTCAATTTCAAAATAACAAAGAGACCATTATTATAGTAAGAAAATTAGTTTTGCTCCTCTTTCCTTCATTCAGCAGTATCTCAGGGGAACCACATATATCCTTCTTCCCTTGTTTTTTATTTTCAATTAATTTAGTGAATTTATTTTCATCTCAGGGTCTTATTTAGTGACCAAAAAAAAAAAAAAGTCTCCTGTGTGCAGTGACTCTTGTGTGATGTTTGCAGAAGTGATTTATTCCAAGGTCTCACTACTGGGTCGAATTCACTATCAGACCAACTGCATTGGGTTTGGAATTTTTTAGTCACAGTTTGTCCTTCACGTCTCCGTAATACAATCAGCAATAATCCAAGACTAAACAATACCAATGCTGCAGTGACTGAAGCGTGAATACTAAGGATCTCAACATTCACCGCACAACAGACTGTAGGCCTTATAGCGTTTTGAATCTGGAGTTTCAAAGTAATCTAACATGACCTTACTTCTATCAAAAGATCATAAGACTTACCCACATTTTCCTGCAGCTCCAGAGTAATTAGTCCCACGCTCTGACTCAAAAGAGACATGGTTTTGACTTTTGTCAGTCTTTAACAAGACTAAAAAGTTCCATTTCAACCCCTAAGTCTACATTATTTAACACTCCACGGTATTTAATGGTCCCTGCCTATGGCTGAGACACTGGGATCGGCTCCAGCATCCTCATGCTTCCAGCAGCTTTGGAAAATAGATGAATGGATTGATGGAATATTTAATGAATGCATCTTTACCTTTAAAAAGTGCCTACTTCAGGATCTGCTTCGAGCTCCACCAAAGGCATATATATAATGCAAGCAGGGTGAGTTCACTGCACAAGATTAATATTCTGTGTGTCAGTGTGATCATACTATTTGCACAGTTTATGAACTTGAAAAATCCATCAAACCTAAAGCAGCAATTATCTCAGCAGTATGTCCTCGCTCTAAACTAACTGCCCTCTGTCATGAACAGCGATCAATATGGTATTTATAAAGTGGGCACGCATCCTAAACGAAAGACTGGATAGAGCAGACTCAGAATCACACTGCGGTGCTGCTGCAATCGGCTGTGGCGCAATACACAACAAAATACAGGGCTTCTTATACTGAATTCATTTTAAAAGTATAGAAGGTTTGCACTTACGTCACAATTTGGTCAGTTACCCGGATGTGTGGCCATATTGCCGCAAACAACAGCATGGATTGCACAGACTATACTGCTAAATCATATAGAAAAGGACTTAGTAAGCAGGAAAGGGCACAATATTTTGACCAACCACAAACGCCTTTTGTTCCTCAGACAGTTTTTGCACTCTTCTCCTTGATTTGTTATAACTTTTGGCAGTCTATAGTACTCAAAATATTTTTCTCAGCTCCAACCCAGCCCAAAACATGATAATAATTGACCATTTTCAGCAGAAATTATCAGCAAAATATGCCAGTTTCATTGGGTTCAGTGGCATTGTTTACATTCAGTGCCACCAGTATGTTCGCTTGATGATGCGTCATGAAAACACTCTATTGGTTTCATTACAAAAATGTATAAGAATAAATAAAGTTCCTTTGAAGTCACTTAAAAAATAGCCTTTTTGGACACTCCTGGAATCTTTAAAGAGTTAATATGTGGAACAGTATAAGATATTTTGGAACAGTAAAAGAATATTGGTAACCAAACAAATTATGGTACTGTAGCCACTAGCCAATGAATTCAATTGTACTTTCCAATGGGGATCATTATATCTTCTTTCAAAATATCTTCTTTTATGTTCCACTTTGAATAGAAACTTCTACAGGTTTGAAACAAATGACAACAGACATGAGTTTGAACGCTGAATGAGTTGCTTTTGCTGCGTCTCTGTCGCTCAGTATGCGGCCTCTTTAAATTTCAAACACTACGTGACTGTAACTCGGTTTTAAAAAAGTGGGAAGAAATGCGCCATGCAGAGCATGAGAATGTGTTCATTTCATGTCAAAATATGCTACATATTTTAAAAATATGCAAAAACACTTACCATAAGCATGTAGCAGATCACAGTGTTTTCCTGCAGCACTTTCCAGCGGTGGCGCGATTGCTGCACGTAAAAAACAAACCAACAGCGCGACTCGCGATTCACGATTCACGAACAAATGATTCATATGAATCGGTGCTTTCAAAGACTCGTTCAAAAAGATTCACGATCTCAGGAGTCATTGTTTTGAATCAGTCCAACGAATCGTTTACCAAAACAACAACAACAACAACAAAAAAAAAAATAAAAATCAGTAAAGTGTATTGGGTATAATTATAGCTGACTGTAGTTACATATGTAAATGTAATATTGTATGTTATGATCTAATTTGTTATCATTATAGAGATTTATAGTATACGAAGAGATTTGTGATGGCTTCTGTAAATCATTTATCATTTTATTAAAAGTTTAAATGAATGCATTTTATTGTAAATCAGATGTATGTCAGCTATGAAAAACAAAATCAGTAAAATTATTTAAAATGAAGTATTTACAGTGTAAGAATGCAGCAGTTTATTAAATATTAACAGGACGCTTGAGTTGCACTGGTCTAAAAGTTTTTTGGGAGTCAGTGTATACAGTAGAATCAGAATAGAATTCCAAAGCAGTGTGATAAAATAGAGGAAAAGCTCAAGAAAAATTCAGTTTCTTGATCTAAAATTGTCCAAAAAACAAACCTAAGTCAGTGACATGCTTATACAGACGTTCTTAGTGTCTGTTGTGAGACCTTGACAGCAAGCTTTGGGTTCTATTAATCAAATTATCATCACATCTATTTTTAACTCTAATGTAAATGTGGTTTTCAGAAAAAGCTCCGGCGCATCCGAGCACGACTAATAGACAGGATACGAGAAAGTTGCCTTCCGAGACACATTGGTGAACACCCTCTAATGACCATTATTTATTTTAGCTGTCTTCCCCTTCCGAGATACTAATCTTACTCTCATCCATTCAACATGGGGATGCCATTAGGAAAGGGAGAGGGGGTAATTACTATGTCTTGTTAATTGTGAATATAATGGCAATTAATAATGTGCTTGGATACAAGTGGGGACAAAAGCAGCTTTATTTAAAGGGGACGTTTGACACAAAGCTGTGTAATTGTGCAGGTTGGTTTTAATTACCTACTTTTATCAGCTTAAAAACTGTAATGAAATGTTTTGCCCAACACAGATGTGATACGTTAGATGAATATCTCCATTGTGCAAGAGAGTAGGTAAATATAGCTATAAGGAGTGCCTCAAAATTAGTAAATGATAGATTAAAGGTCAACTGCAGATAGTTCGCAGGAGCAAAAAGCAATTTCATACAGACTTGAAATCACAAGGACATGTATGCAATAAAAATGCACATGAAAAAATGTTGCTAATATGAGAGGCGGAAAAGGCTAATGAGACATGGACTGAGTTGTCATAATCACCCACGCTCATAATTACCTGCCGTCTTACGGGTAGGTTATTGATTTCACATAGTGAATCCACTCGGCTGTGGTCATATGTCAATTTTGACCATTCAACTTGCAGCCTCACTCCAGTGATACTTAATCTATATTAGCGGTTCATGGGTTTGCTAGTGATCCCAAGTGAGACTCCCAGTGTGAATGCTTTTAACTTTCTCTCAGAAAGCATGAATGTAACTACATAAGGTTTGTAAACAGACTTTCATGTTATCTTAGCCTAGTCTGAATGTTTAAAATGTAGTTGTAAGTTGCTGTAAGTTTAAAGAATTTAAAGTAAGACTAAAATACAGTTAAAGCTTGATGTTTCAAGGTTTTAAAGCCATGCAATTTCTAAGAAATACAGACAGATAGACACATATATACATAGATAGACAGATAGATAGATAGCATTCATGGAAGTTACATTCATGTTCTACCAAGTGTTACTAGCACACTTTTAGCATTTTCTACTATGTAGTTAAAGTTGTTAACACATTTCTAGCATGTTTTAGCTTGTTGCTGACATGTTATTAGAAGTTCTTTACACTGTCAAGCATGTAGGTAAACGTTAATAGCATGTTTAGCATGTTTCTAGAAGTTGCTATCATGCTTTAGCATACTGCTAGCATGCTTTAATGTGTTCGTAATATTAGGATGAGGATGTTGCATGGATTTACCATGTTGTTAGCATATTTTGGGATTTTGCTAGCATGTTTAGCTAACATGCTAGCATGTTTAACATCTTGTTAACACTGGAATGTTGCATGATTTAATATTTTGTTAGCATGTTTTAGAAATGTTGCTATCGTGTTTGTAGCAGTTTTAACACATTCATTAATGTGCTAGTGTGTTTTATGTTGCTAGCATGTATTAGCAAATTGTTAAATGTTTTACCTTGTTTTGTAGAAGTTGCTAACATCTTGCTGGAATAATAATCTTGCTGGTAATATTGGGATATTGATTTAGCATGTTTTACACATTTGCTAACATATTTTAGGATGTAGTTAGCATGTTTTACAGATTTTATTTCTAAGATATTTTAAAATGCTGCTAGCATGTTTGACAGATTTGTTAACATATAGCATGTTTTACATTGCTAACATATTTTAGAATGTTGCTAGCAAGTTTTACAGATATGCTAAGATGTTTTAAAATGCTGCTAGCATGTTTGACAGATTTGTTAACATATTTTAGGATGTTGCTAGCATGTTTTACACTGCTAACATATTTTGAGATGTTGCTAGCATGTTTTATAGATTTGCTAACATAGCTTAGAATGCTGCTAGCATGTTTGACAAATTTGGATGTTGCTAGCATGTTTTACACATTGCTAACATATTTTAGAATGCTGCTAGCATGTTTGACAGATTAGTTAACATATTTTAGAATGCTGCTACTGTAGCATGTTTGACCAATTTGGATGTTGCTAGTATGTTGCTAGCATGTTTTACACATTTGGTAACATATATTAGAATGTTGCTAGCATGTTTGACAACGTGTTAGCATTTTAGGATGTCGCTAGCATGTTTTACACATTGCTAACATTTTGGGATGTTGCTAGCATGTTTTAGCATGACTACTAACATAGCATGATTACTAACTAACATATGTTTTATCATGTTGCTAGCATATTAGTACACTGTTAGCATGTTTCTAGCACAATTAACCATGTTTTGGACATTTTACATAAATCTACTTTGCTGTCCCTGGTGAAAAAAACAGCATATGCTGGTAGGTATGTTTTGATGCTGGTTTAAGCTGGTCCTTAGCTGGTTTATGCTGGTCGTTTGCTGGTTTATGCTGGTCCTTGACCAACAACATGACCAGCATAAACCAGCAAAGGACCATCTTAAACCAGCTAAGGACCAGCTTAAACCAGCATCAAAACACACCTACCAGCATATGCTGTTTTTTTCACCAGGGGTGGTCAAATGTCAGTGTTGACCACTCAACTAGCAGCTTCACTCTGATGACACAGTACTTGATCATGGTTTTCTTAACTTACAGTGGGAATTCTTTATAAATTTTTGTCAGAAAGCTGAAGTGTAATGATCTGTTTACCCACATCTAGGGGAAAGCAAGCAAATCACTGCCTTTCTCATTTGCATATGACATTAATAAAACTAATGATGTAAAGACGCTGATAATTAATTGTCACATATCTTTCCATTTCAAGCTCGCTTAAACAGCAAAAAAGCATATATATGCCATTTAAAAGAGCTGATTTAAATACATTTCCATCTGAAAATATTTTCAGGTTTGGAGGTTTAAACATTTATAAACAAAGACAAGGTTGTGGCATAAAATGAAAAAGAAATCTATCAGAATCACTGAGTTTTAATGCTAATAATATAATCTGCAAAATGTTAAAATCATGCAAAATAGAAGCACTGACACTAATGGTCTGCATATACAGTACATACATACAGTGTAGATGTAGTGAATGTACAGAGATTATAATAAGCAGTGTTCATAGACTGCGTTTGATTTATGAGTCTAAATAAATAATGTCACAGAGACGCTGATGTGTTTATGGACTGAAATCTGGCTGCTGCAGCTGCTGAGATGTATCCCATAACTCCACGCAAAGAATGTTAGTGTGATCATTTTCATAAGTATGCTAAACTGCTTGACAGGAGAGAGAGAGAAAAAAAACGGCAGAACACCTGCTGTATAACAGCAATAGTACTTTAAATGGGCATCCATGTAATAACCATTGCTTTTCGCTGCTTGGCGTCTTCCGAGGAGAGTATCGACTCATAGGCATTAGCTGAAAATGGAGCTGATGTATTAGCCTGATGCGCTTCTCACAAGAGTCAAGCACCAGAGGACAAACCTGCACTCTTTAAGTTAATAAATGAATGATGTTTCTCCTGTGCAATGTTGTTTTTGATGGATATTGGTTTGAGAATCGTGGAATATTTAAGAGGAGCTAACCTTTGATTCACCTGTCTCAGCTAAAGCACCTGTTTTCACTAAAGCACTTCTCAAATGCACAACAAACTCGAGTATTGTAATGACTTTTTCAGCATTGTTTATGTCAAACCTCATGCACCTAAAAGCACTACATTTGTAGCATAGCCACTTTCAGCTACTTTTCCAGTCTCTAAATAGATCTACATATTGCGGTTTGGATCTCATTGTAATACAATCCCGTTCGACCTCTGCGATCTTAAATCGCTGCCAATTTCTGAGGGACTGAAACAAGGTCATGTGTGATTATTTTAGGTTTGTAAAGAGGAACTGTACAGTATCAGATGTCCCTGGTGAAACTTTGCGAGCCTTCTGAGGTACCAACAGAAAGATAAATGATGCTGTCGCGTTTTCCGGCCTGACGTATGACCGAGTCTCCTCTCTGCCTCCTTTGCACTACTTGGTTGTTTATAAAAATACAATAGGCTTAAGAAAAGGACAGGTTACGGCAGCGCTGACAATATAAAGGATAACACTCAAGCCTTGAATATGAATGCAGCCCGACTGCACTCATGCATGCATTTTAATAAACTTAAAGCTTCTGAAATGCAAACTCACTATTGTCTGCTTAAAATCGTATAATATTCATATTTGGCAACGTAGAGGCCTATGGGAACTATATCATATTTATAAAATATCCATTGCACACACACACGTTGGGTTTCCATGCTTTATGGGGACATAAAGGCCATAGGCGTAATGTTTTTTATACTGTACAAACCGTATTTTTTATCACCCTACAACAACCTAAAGAAAAATTTCTGCATTTTTAGATTTTCAAAAAAAACTCTGTATAATTTATAAGCTTGTCTCTTCATGGAGATTAAAAAAAAAATGTCCCCACAAGGACAAGGATTTTGGATATTGCCATCTTTATTGGACATTATGAAACATCATTTTGTCCCCATAACGCAGGGCTTACCAGGACCACACACACAGATATGCATAATACAAATAAATAGACCTAAACCTAACCAAATATTGCATAAATAAATATACACTTTCCAAAAATATAATGGCAATTATATACGGTAATTATATATATATATATATATATATATATATTTAGTGCATTATTTTAATTTAAATAATTTAGCGCTGACAATTTAAAAAACAACACCAATGCCTTAAATGTAAATGCAATTTGGCTGCACTTATGCATACATTTTAATAAAGCGCATCTGGAAATGTGAAGCTTTTAAAACCCAAAACCCAAAATTTGCTTTAAGGCTCTTAGACGGAAAATCTCTCAGTGAAAATCCAGCAGTCTATATCTCTTTAAATATAATAATATTCATATTTGGCAATATAGGAACCATATTATATGTTCAATGTAGCTTAATATCTATCTCACACACACACTCACACACACACTTTCAACTAATGCATAAATAACTTTCCAAATATCTATCTATCTATATATAGTATTTAGGCCTTGTTCAGCTGGCTTGCACTCATGCATGCATTCTAAATAAAGCACAACTTTAAGCTTTTGAAACTCAAAACTTTACAAAATCCAGCAGTCCATATGGCAAATGTATATTAATTCAAAAAACATATTTGTCTGCATGAAGAAACTCTTGGTTCTCTAGCATACTGCAGTGCAAAGTGACATCCTCATTATTTTCAATCAAAGACATGAGGGAGGGGAGGATGCTAACCTTGCCAATGGCGACTGTGTGTGTGTGTGTTTGTGTGCCGTTGGCATCAGCAGGCATGCTGAGACAGCTCGGCGTCAGTCAGCGGCGCATGTGGAGAGAGGTCGCGACCCTGCTCGAAGGGAGGCTTGCTTTGATCAATCCGTAAGTCGCACGTTAATTCTGCCTTCCTCTGCCCACTAACAATTCAATTAAGTTGATTGGGAAATGCAGCGAGCTTGACATAAGACGCTCTGGAAATAAATTCATCTGTCAGTGAAAGACGTGACGGTGAACGTCATGCGGATTTCTGTGGTCTTTATACTTGATTGTGACGCGGTGGTAATGTGGTATTTAGTGGACACTTTCATCCAGAGAGTCTTACAGAAGACTGATTGCGTGCGCGATCCCTTAGGAGCAACTCCAGGATAATGTGACCCGGTCAAGGGCAAAGTGGTGATGTTCAAGAATTATTACTATAGTAATGCTCCTGATTTTCTCATCCGGTGGCCAGATTGTGTCAGTTCACTTTTTTATTTATTTATTTTCTTTTGGATGCTGACCAGGGGTTGATAAATGCACATGGAAAATAAATAAATAAATAAATCAACCCAGGTGGAAAAAAAGTGCACTTTCATAATGTACTTAAAGTGCTCTATTTCTGCACACTACTTTTGTACTTAAAAGAGAAGTTCACTTCCAAAACAAAAATTGACAGACAGTGTACTCACCCATTGTCATCCAAGATGTTCATGTCATTCTCTCTTTCGGCCGTAAAGAAATTATGTTGTTTGAGGGAATCTTTTCAGCATTTTTCTCTATATAATGGACTGATATCGCGCCCCGAGTTTGAACTTCCAAAATGCAGTTTAAATGCGGCTTCAAACAATCCCAAATGCGGTTGTAAACGATCCGAGCTGAGGAAGAAGGGTCGTATCTAGTGAAACGATCTGTAATTTGAATAAAAATAACACAATTTATGTACTTTTTAATGTCAAACGCTCGTCTTGTCTTACTCTGCCTAGACTGTTATTTGTTCTGGTTCATGACAGTTAGGGTAACTCCCATCTCATGTTCTCCCTCAACTTCAAAATTGGCCTATATCAATAATTTACCTTTTTTGTTAAGGGTGTTTGATCTTTTTTGCATGTTCACTTTGCAAAGACTGGGTTGGAACTTCTGCAGCGATGTAGGATGATTTTGAAATGATTTTTGAAGTTGAGGGAGAAAATACGATTGTAGTTTTTTGACATAACTAATAACTAATAACTGTCTTGAGTCAGAATACACAGAGCGAGACAAGATGAGCGTTTGAGATTAAAAAGTATTTAAATTGTATTTTTTAAATGAAAAAAAAAAAAATGATCGTTTCACTAGATAAGACCCTTCTTTTCTCAGCTGGGATCGTTTACAACCGCATTTGGGATCGTTTGAAGCCGCATTTAAACTGCATTTTGGAAGTTCAAAATCGGGGCACCATATCAGTCCATTATATGGAGAAAAATTATTTGGAGAATTAAAATTATTTTTAACTAGTAACGCTTATCTTATATTAACATTAGGTTAACTAATGTGAAATTTTGTTAAGGTGTTAGTAGTTAGTAGTTAATGTTGGCCAATAGCCTATTGAGAAAATAAAACCGTATGTTAGCTAGGTTAAGCAAGTTATATGGCTAACTGTTAGCTGCCTTTCTAGTTTTAGAATTAGTTTGTTATCATTTTTCATGGAATTTAAGATTTACTGCATTTTTTTGTGTTTGTGTTTTAAAAGCAACTGCATTGAAGCATGAAGAAAGACATGAGCATGCCAACAACCCTGAGACTGATAGTTCATAAGAGAACAACTATGGTTTTGAGATGTATTCTGTGTGGGGTTTTCTTTATAAAAGTGTGTCATTTCTACTTCTTGTTTTTCAGAGAAGACATTCCTGTTACTAACAAAGTGGATGGTGAGCAAAGGTGGTGGCCACGTTTTGGAGCAGCACCTGGGTTTTACAGATGGCTATGTGTTTTTTGGCTGCATGTCTTTTTCCCCATTATTTTTCTGTTGCCTATAGATTCTTTGTGAGGATAAATCCAGAGGATGCAACATAATGCACTGCAAAACATCCTAAGACAGGAGAAATAGTGAAGATGCACTGTTTCAGCAGTGGAAGACTGTATTTTCAAGTGTTATACATGCATTGCTTTAAATAAAGTATTTGAAGTATTTGAATTATTGTGTCTGTTTTAATTGAATGCCAGTAGTACCCATGTAAAGTAAAAATAAAATAAATTTAAATGAATTCTATATAAAGAAATAAAATCTATTGAAATCTATATTAAAATGAATGAATTACAGTAGTGTACTGATAAATTTGACTTTTTTTTATAGTGTTTTACTGCAAAACAGTACAGTTTGCTACTGTAAATCTTAATTACAGTAACTTACTGGCAACAGTGTTGCCAGTTAGTTACTGTAAAAACCCTTTGAAATGTATACATTGTAACATTACCTACCAACATACCTGCCAGTATGTTAATATGTGACAATCAGTGATTTAAGTGCATGAACAGTCATAAATCAACCTATTACCCCATGAAATTGAGGATTCTGAGCCTGGTTTGAGAAGTCTTTTTACTCAGGAGAAATGTTTTAATTATTTTTTGTTTCTCACGCACTCTGTGGCTCAACCCGTAACCCTGTGGCTTGCAGTTCATCACCTTTTCTGGCAAAATCTCGAGTGTGCTGTTGTAATTGTTACTCTCAGACTCTATAATGACAGATTTGAACACCTCCCTCCATTTACAAAGGAAAAAAAAACATCTGTCCAAACTCTTGAAAAATGCACGTGGAATATAAAACTGACATAACAGCGAGAAGACAAGTAAGCGAATTTGATTTACAGCATAAAAATTCATCCAGGACCCCTTTCCTGCTTGCAATTTTCGCCCCTCTGCGTCCTTTTCATCCGTCTTTGTTCACCAACTCGCTGCTTTTTCGCCCAAAATGAAATTGATTTGCATAATGAAAGGGGATCAAATTTACTGTACGGGGGAGGAGAGTGTCATAATAAAGGATGTTCTCAGAGGGAGGCTGATGGCGAGGAGCGTGACGAACTACGGCGGGAGAACAGAGGTGAACGCGGGAAACAATAAAATGTAATTACTCCCCTCGCCCCGTAATTCCACTCGTCCAAATACCCAGCTTGCGGCGCACGTTATTTCATTTGCCGACGACCACAAAGGCTCCTCCGAGGCGCCGATGAGTTTTACGACATGACAATTCTTTCAATCAGAACTGTTGGAAAAGTGATATAACAATATAGCTGACTTTGCGAAGCCGGCCGATTCTTTCTCTCTCTCTCTCTCTTGGAGGTATGACTAATTACTTTCTCATTATCATGCTAATATGGGGTCCTCAACATGGAATCGCGCCTAATTATTCGGTTATTTGTTCTATCTCTGTTCGAGGGATGTTGAGATGTGTGTCATTGAGATGGAAATGACTTTCAGACACTGAGCGTCGAGTCAAAGCTCTGGAAGCGCCCTGCTTTGGTCGAGGCTTTTCAAAGGCTGAATATTATCTTGTACGCTTCGTCCCCGAGGACGGCGCCGGCGACGGTCGGTTCTTCACAGTGAAGGAATTTTAGGCCAGAAAGAGAAATCAATGGTGGATAAAAGCACAATGTCTAAACCTGGTTTGGTGTTAAAGGTGAAGCGCTTCAGGGTTAAATAATACATACTGCTATAAGTAAGACATTCGTAGGGTGATTTCTTCGGAAAGTGCTGACTGGAGACTGGAGAAATGACACACTTTTAATACTCACTAACACAAGCCAGTTTCTGAATGACATCATCCTGCAGGAAGTGACATCATTATTGCAGGTTTCCCAAACTAAAGTTCATGAGTTGATAAAAAAATATTTATATAATACAAAATATCATAAAAATAACAGTGAATAAATAAAATAAATCAAAATGAATCAATTACTAAATAATATTTATTTTTTATATAGAACATGAACCACATGAAACATAAAAGTAACACTGAGATACTATTAAAGTTTTATTAATATTTTGAATCAGATTATTTTATATTTAATAATTTGTTTTGTCATTTTGTTGTGTGTTTTTGTCATTTTTGATACGTTGATACTAATGTCTATATAGTTTTTATTAATTTCTATTTTGGTATTAATTTGAGTTTTTTTATTATTTAGAAATTAACTTAAAATTGCAGGAGGTGACTAAATGGGGCTCATGAGTTAAAAATACATTACAAAATAATAAATTATTTCTTTATTAAAATTATTTAAATAAACTTATTTATAAAACAATAATGTATTAATTAAATAAAATAATTAATTAAATAAAAAGTAATTTATTTTCCATTGTAATTTTAATTTTAGTTAGCTTATGTCTTTTTTGTGTGGTTTTGTCATTTTTAGTACTGTTATATTGTCTAGTTTTTATTAATTTTTTTTTTTGGTTTTAATTTGAGTTATTTTAGTACATCAAATGAAAATTTAAATTAATAAACAAATGTAAATTAAAATTTAGTTGCTTTAACACCTAGCTTATGTATTTACAAAACAAGAATTTTTTTAATTAAATAAACAATTAAATAAATAAAAAATAATGTAATTAAAATTACATAAAAATGTAAATAAAAATAATAAAAACTTTAGCTGTCTAAAACTTTTAATTTAATTTAATTTAATCAAGTTACAATCTAATTCTGACCAGAGAACCTTTCTGAACATTCACTATACACTTGTTTCATCTTTATTTATCTTTATTTTATAACACATTAGAGACTGATTCAAAGCACAGTAAAAGCTTTGCAGTAAAAAAGAAAGAAAGAAAGAAAGAAAGCAGAAAAATAACAAAAACAATGAGACAAATTGAAACTCAAGCAGCTCTACAGAAAGCAACAGTGTCATTATTCAGTGCAGTTCAGTTCAATGTTGATTCAGTTCAGTTTAATGAGTGTCGATGTTGAAAAATTCATCAATTATAAAAAACAAATTGGATTCAGCTTTAAAGCAGCTCTGCGGAAGACAATAGTGCAATTATTCAGTTCAATTCAGTTCAAGTTTTGTTCTCATCTGATAGTGTCAGTGCAGTCAAACTCATATTAATACTGAATATGAAGTGTCACTTTTATAGAATTACAGGACTGAAGAACGTGTCTCTCTCCTGTCTGGCAGTGATTTCTGCTGCATCAGCTGATGATCACCTATAGGAAAATGCACATAACTCAGTTTACAACACACTAACAGAACCCAGCACAGCTCTGTGTGATTCCTGTCCGGTGTTTGGAGAGTATGCATGCTTTAACTGCTCTCAGATAATGAAAGCGAGGCTGTGTGTGACGGCCTGCTCTTCAATAATGCATGAGGGTCTCGTCTTCATGCTGTCACTCCTCTTGACAAATGCCAGGGGTGAAAGGGAAGTAAGTGTGAACAAAACACTTTGTCACACATACAGGCTCTCTGAGCCCTTCTGCTTTACACCGACTGATATATATATATATATATATATACATTTCTGATGCCACATCTCTATAAGTCACTATATAGCATTTAGACAGAGTAGACACCATGTTTGACTTGACAACTGAAAATGAGGCTAAACAGGATATAATGATAAATATTCTTCAATCATTTATCTTAATCTGACTATATATAAGGTATATTTAAAAAAAAAATCAGTATTGTTATAGTTAATTATGGAAACCCATTTCCACCATGGCATAAACAAACAAACAAACAAACAAAGTAACTGGAACTTTCTATCTCACAATTCCAAGTTTACCTCTCAATTCTCAATCTTTACATTATGTTTTGGTGTTTATTTGTTTATTATATTTCTCTCACAATTCTCATCTTGCAATTCTAAATTTCTGACTTTTTTCTCAGATTTTCATTTTATTTTATTTTTATTTTTTTTTAATTTGGTGAAAATAAGCTTCCATAGTCAAAAAACAACAACAACAACAACAACAACAACAACAACAACAACAAAAGAAAGCCAAAACTTTTTTCTTTGGTTAATTGCCACATCTGAAATAAAATAAAATAAAATAAAATAAAATAAAACTTAGACATTAAAAAAAAAAAGAAATGTTGCATTTGCTTTGGAAAATTTACTGAAAAAAATACATTTTACAAAAACATACAACATACAACATTAATAAAACTGAATTAAAAATAAATTAAATTTAAATAGAAATACTGAAATATAATAATAATAATAATAAAAATGACATGCAACATGCAACAAAATTACTAAAACTTAATAAAAACTGAATATTAAAATAAAAGCTAATTCAAAATATTAATAAATACTATAATATCACATAAATAAAATTAGAATTCCACAGTGCACTTAAAATGAAATTAAAGCTTCTTCTTCTACATCTACATCAGCTTTCTCTCTGATTCCAGCACAACACCACACTCAACCACATTTCCACCGCATCCACCAAAGCAGAAAAGCCCTTCATATACTGTTTATTTGAATTAAAAACGACAAGTGTAGTCCGTGTTACCAGGTGTTGGTCTTGCATACGGTCTCGACCGTTGAGTGCAGATGAGCTGGATTACGGGGGATTGACTTTAATTTAAGAACACATGAGTTTTGCAGCATTATCCTGCTCCACTCACTCACATGTGGCTATTGTTCAAGAGTGACTGGAATTCCTGATGAAGATTAGCATTAGTCAGTGATACCTGCACCAGTCTGCTTCATATAAACCTCAAACCTTTTCATTTATACAGCTAAAGATAGGGTTCATTTGAACTGCCAATGCATTTGGTTGAATAGACTACATTCACACCAAGCTATGAACTCCCTTTTATCAAAACAAAACATCTAAACATGCCATGCATTTACAGCAAACATTACCATTCAGAATGTGTTCTTTGTGCATTTGCCTAATATCAGGGGTATACATAGCCGGGGTAAGTGGTTAGGGGAATGAATTATTAATAATAATAATAATAAAAATTACAATAAAATAATATTAATCATATAATATAATATAATATAATATGGATGTTAAAGTACTTATTTCACTTTAAATGTTTTGTTTATAAAATGAAATAATAGGTTTTAAGTAGTGGTTTAAAATATTGGCAACAGAGCTGCAATAAATCAATAAATAAGCAGAAATACAATGATTACATTTAATTTGACCTCATTAAAGTAAACTGCAATTAAAAAAAAAAAACCTTGCATTTATTTAAATTCAGCTAATAAATAAATAATTAATTAAACCTTTTTTATATTAATTTAAAGTTGGAGCACTAAAATTAGTAAAACTAAATAAAGTAAAAGTAAAAACTAAAACTTACCTTAAATGTTGTTATAAAATAATAATAATAAAAATAATAAAAAATAAAAATAGGTTTTAAGCATTGGTTTCAAATATTTGTAACAGAGCTGCAATAAATAAATAGATAAATAGATAGATAGATAAATAAATAAATAAATAAATAATATTTAATTTGACTTCATGAGCATTACTGCAATTAAAAAAATAAAAAATAATAAAAATTAAAAATAAATAATAAAATCTATATAGCCATTTCAAAATCTAATTAAAATGGCAAAACAAAATGTAAAAATAAATTAAAATCAGAAAATATAAAAATATTAACAAAAACTATAATATCAGTATTGCTAAAATAACATTGTAACCAACACCTCAAACTATTATACAATAGTACTGAATACTAAAAGTACAGAGGTAATGCATCAGATATAACACTACAAGCGCAGCTCTCTTAGTCCGTATCGATCTGCGTTTCTCGCTCTGATTTTTCACTGATGCACGGCTGTGAACAAATGTACACGTGTCTCTGTTGCCGATGAAACATTTAGTTTGATGATTTTGCAGCGTTGGCACTTCCAGCCGCAGATGTGCTTACATCCGTCCACCCGCCGGGTTCGGTGCGCAGGGAATTCCATTAATTTGACAATAAATCTTGAGGGCGTTTCATTGTGGATGGGAACCTGAATTTCAGAGTGCTGGCTGGACACTTTCTGCTTCTGCCATCATCAAACTATGTCCGTCACCGACTGACTTATGCTGTTCTCACAATCACACTTTCAGTGCTGACCTGAGACTTCACATAAAAATACATGTCTGAACTGGTCATTGAGGCGATATCAACATGTAAATAAGTTGATGAAAGCAATTTTAAAAAATAGCTTGTGCAAAATAAAAAATTTAAATCAAATAAAATAAATAGAAAAAAAAAATTATTATTATTAAAATATTATTTAAAAAAATACATTCAATTTTATTTATTCTATTTATATTTAATAAAATCTGATTTAAGTAGATTAATAATTTGTATATTAAGAAATATAATTAATTAATAAAATATAAAATGAATACATACAAATGATTGAAATTATGAAAAATGCCACTTCATGTCTAAAAAGTTTCTGACATGACTTACCCATCTCTGACGCACCACTAGATTCTTGGCCAATGAGCAGACGATGTACGACGCTCCCAGCAGGCTTTGCATCAACTCCCAGTAGTGAGAAAGGCCTCGATGCAAAACAAAGCTGTGAGACTCCAATCTGTCAGTAAACATTTAGAAAGCAGATTATATTGAGATTGGGTCATTGTGGGTAAACTGGTAGAACAACAGGTGTGTGTGCACAGCAGCTGAGAACAGCTTGTGTGCGTGTTATGGGATATTTACATCACAATTAACACCGGAATTCACACCTGCGTGCAATAAAATGCATAAATATATACAGTATGCATCATTTGGATCTGAATTTAATGCAAATATAAATGCATATTATCTCTGCTTTTTATAAATTTTACATAAGTGCATATGTTGGGGTTAGCAAGATGTTTTGAAAGACAGAACAAAAAGAGTCATGCACACGCTTCCTCGTTCCTGGAGAAAAATACAAATACATATAATAATTAAATATAATGTATATGTTTTCATATTATTGATTAACATATAAATGATCATTTCTATGTAATTATGAAATTTATGTAATTAAATTTTGACACATATATATATTTACACACACCCTTAATCTAATCATAAATTAAAAAATTAACATAAATATGACAAATATGAAAATGCACACACACATAATAAAGTATAAAAAATTAGCTATTAAATAATTTGGCAATAATATGCATTAATAAATATGAAAAATATTAATGATTAATATGTATATGCATTTTATCTAGTAATTATTAATATAGAATTTATCATTTTATTTTAATTACATATTTTATTTTTACATTTTACATTTAATTTTATTTATTATATTTATATTTTATTAGGTATCATTTAAATATATTATGTAAATCTATTCTATTCATGTACTTCTATTCAGCAAGGATACATTCAGTTTCTCAAAAGTGACAGTAAAGACATTGATAATGTTACACAAGATTTCTCTATCAACTAAATGGTGTTCTTTTGGATTTTCTATTCATCAAAGAATCATGACAAATAAAAAGTATCACAGTTTCCACAAAAACAACTGATTTCAACACTGATAGTAACAATGACACAGATGCTAATGATGCCGAAAATTCAGCTTCGATCACAGATATAAGTTACATTTGAACAGATATTCACAAAGAACTCAGTTATTTTAAATTGTAAAAATATTTCACAATTTTACATTTTCATCATATTTTTGAACAAATAAATGCAGCCTAATATACGCACACAAGAATATAAGCATTCACAAATCCTGAATCTTTTCAGCCTCTTTCCTCTCTAATCATGTCGCACATGATTTTTTGGTCCATCCAATCAATTCCTAATGGATAAAATCAAATCTACATGATTAAATGTCCTCGTTCAGCCAGACATGTGTCACGTTACTGAAGCATTTCATGTTGACTTAACCCACTGCTATCCAACTGCTGTGTTTTCTGATGTGGCCTGTTCATAAGTTTTTATTTTTTTCAAAGAACAGGAAAGCTTGCGCACGGCTCTTTTTGTTCTGTCTTCACAAAAGCCGAGCTCCTCGCTTCTGATGCTGCGGCAAACAGATGCGTTTAGATCCAGAGTCCCTTATGGTGAACCCGTTCCTTGCTGAATTCCAGGAAGGAAGCGACTGAACGTTGGATTTTTATGTGTCTTGCACTGGCAAACACACTGAACTATGAAATAAGCCCAGCATGATGTAAATAACACACTTTACACACACTCAGCAGGGATGCAAATATACAGCAAATGCATTTCCATTGCAGATCATACTTACAGCAGACTGCCGCACTTCCTCCTCCGTTCCGTTCGGAGTCGCATCATTATCCCGCCATCTGACAGACTGTCACTCTGACTGAAGGAGGTTGTAATACCTGGAGAAAGACATCCATTAGCACTCCCATTCATCTCAATGGCAGATTCTCAACTGACACATAAACACCACTAGAAATACACCTCAAAAACTTTGCACTTTAAATATTGTTATTTTACTGGCATTGTGGTACTTTTTTAGTTTGTAAATATTTGAATTAGGTTTAATTAATATTGTTAATTAGATTTCATGTATTTTTCATTTTAATTTTAGTTAAAGTTTTAGTAATTTTGATTTGTGGTTTTGTATTTTTTTTATATATTTATATTTTCTAAAATGTATATTTAATTTTATTCCACTTAATTTTTATTTTATTTATTTTATTATTTATTTATTTATTTGTACAATTTGTAAATGTTTTTTTATGGTTTTAGTTAACTGTAATAGAATATCAAACAATATGTTTTTACTATTCAGCATGTGCAAAATAACTAATAAGCAAATAACTGTGATTAATTAAGGGATTAATTAAGGTTTCTAGAATAAATTGAGGTGCTGGTTACAGTGTTATATTATAATTTATTTTATATATATTATTTATATTAATAAATAAATATAACATTTTTTCTTAAATATATTAATGTATGTGTGTATTTATATATATATAAATATATGCACTACACACATATATTATGTAAACAAAAACTTTTATTTTGCATGTGATTAATCACAATTAATCATTGCACAGCACTAATTATTATTTATATAATATTATAGTTTATATTATTATTTTGAATACATTTTATTTTTATATTGTCTGTTTTCATTTTATTTTTTTTTTGATCTGATTTATTTTTATCTGATACGTAATTTTATTAATGTTATATAATTATTTTTCATGTATTTTTATGGTTTTAGTTAACTATAATATAATATCAGTGTTTTTACTATTCAGCATGTCTAAAATGAGCAAATAACTGTGATTAATTAAGGTTTGTAAAATAGATTGAGGTGCTGGTTACAGTGTTTAAATTATTATTTCTATATTATACTTTTTATATTTTTTTTAAAATTAAATTTATTTTTATATTGCCTGTTTTCATTTTATTTATTTATTTGATCTGAATTATTTTTATCTGATATATAATTTTATTCATGTTATTTATTTATTTATTTATTAAAATGTATGTTTAGTTAACAATAATTACCATGAACGGAACCACAGCACTTTTTGAGCCAATCACCTGCCTTAAAAAAATGTCATGTGACATCTGCAGGATTTTATTTCTGCCATATCTTAGTGTGTTAGTACGCTTGTTCAAATTCAAACCTGTCACTAGTCGTGAGCTACGACATTAAAACCGACAGACAGAAAAAATAAGTTCATTTCACACTTCTATGAGCCTTCAAAAAACAATGTGTCACTTGTAACACATTTACTGTAATGTAATAAAATATTTAAGCAATATGAGACGAGCGCTGACTATCAGGCTGGCTGTGATTTGACTGTAGGCACTGAACTTATATTGAACTTGAAATGTTCCTTTAACATTCGTCCTGCATTAAACCCAAACACGTGACCGGACGCTACAGCATTAGTGACAGTGGAAAAACAGCCTGTTATCGGAGGCACACAAACTTCAGCCCTGACTCTGTGCCCTTATTAGTGTGCACGATGCCTGCGCTGTGGGTGTAAAGGGTGTAAATTGGCTGCTGTGTTCTTTCATCTAACTGCAAAGTGGATGTCGCCACAGTTAATTAGTGCTGGAAATGGCCAGAGTCCTGTCATGACGGTGTGGAGCGATCTCTAAAAATCCTGACAAACTCTAACAGTGCTTGAGGAGAGTAAACTACTTCACCTTTTGAACCGATTAACTGTTACTAAAGATTGGCTGGAGAATGACATTAAAACAATAAAGACTGTGCTTTTAGCACAGGTGAAGAGGTTGTTGCTTTCATAAAACAGCAAAAGCACTATAATAAGAGACAATAATTGGGATATATGAGGCTGGCAAAAAAGATAAATTGGTCACCATGTTGTTCCAAACCTGTAAAAGTAATTAAATAAACAATTATTTTAGTAACAGTGGTGTACAGTAACAGTAAGGTGTCAAAAGTGTCATTTGTTAACATGAACAAACAATGAACAATACATTTATTACAGTACTTATTCATCTTTGTTAACGTTAGTTAATAAAAATACAGTTGTTCACTGTTACTTAATGTTAGTTTACAGTCCATTAACATATGAGGACTGTACATGCCACAGTTTTATGTCCTGTACAGAGAACATTCAGGGCTTTTCAGAGATACTAAATGTTTGGATGTTTCACCATGAGCACTCCCTCTCCTTGGTCTTCAAAAATGTCTAATATTAATTTTGTGACACTCTTACAGAAATATGATAATAATCTGACTAATTTTTAAACTGCGTGTCATGAATCAACATCTCAAGAAAATGTTGTGGGGTTTCAAATCAAAATATGACGTTGATTTCATACGTGATCCTCATACGAGGACACCTTGAGTAAAAGCATGTGTTTGTTACGCATTTTTGGAGACACAACAAATGAATAGGGAAAAAATTATATTTCCATATTCCTATGAAATTTTAGATTTTATTATGAAAATATTGTCAGTTATTACTCCCATTATTACACTTCTTTTTTCATTACATGTTGCCCCAAAAACACATTAATATGCAAATTAGATTTAGTTTATAAATACATTGTATATTTTGAGAAACCCTGTTTATGGTCATTTTACACACATTCTGCATAAAGAAAAATGGTATATAAAATAATTCTGTTATAACATAGCTGAGATTCATCTTTCTACAAAATTTGGTTAAAAAAATTTGAAAACTAAAAATGGTGATTGGTGATTTTTTTTAAAAAATGTTTTTGCCTATGCATGTTCATTCATGTATTTTATTATTTTATTTTATTTTATTTTTTTATTTTAAATTGAGTCCCGACATCCTCTACTAAGGACATAGCATAACTTATGAATGAAATATCACTTATTTTTATTTTATTTTATTATTATTATTTTTTTAATGCTCTAAACAATGTAATGACATGATACTAATTTTCCCCCCCCAGGTCTCAGGAGGTTAGCTAATGTTAACAAACACAACTTTTGATTTTAATAATGCATTGTTAATGGTGAAATTGATATTAAGTAAGATTAATGAATAATGAATTAATGAATAACTAATGTAGTTAACTAATGAAATATTGTAAAGTGTTACCAATATTTTATGTTTTTTTTTTTTTATAAATTACTTTTGATGAACAAGGAGTTATTACAGAAATTTGTTACACAAGGTTCATATTTTAAATAAATGCTTTCTTTCTATTCATCTGTGAATCCTAAAAAATTCTACTTTAATCACAGGAATACATTACATTTTACAATATATTCACATGGAAAAAGGGCAAGTGAGGGCAAGTAAATTAATTTACATTTCGGGCTAAACAAACTATATAAACTATATACCAATCACCATTATCTATTATTCTGTCCAATTCTCTAAAACGGACTGTTAGTGACTTTAATATAGAGGTCTGTATATATCTGTTATTTCTGCACATCTTCAACCACGACTCATCCTATCAGACTCTAGACTTGAATCACAAGACCTATTAAATCACAGATTACCCGTGATGGTTGTTTCTTATTCATATCCAACGGTATGTTGTGTGTCCGTGCAGACGGATTCCTGTGTTCTATCAGAGTGACACAACAGTTGATAATTGTTCGCAAACAAATCCTGATGGAGTAAACAAACGCTGATCATTTTTCTCATGAAGAATGAAAGCAGAACCCTGGTTTCTACTCCAGATCATGTTGACTGTCTCGATCTGAAACACAGATAAGCGTGTTTGTTCCACAGACAATCATTCGGCTCTGTTTTCACCGAATGATGTTCTGCTCTGTCGCCACATCACGTTAGCATCAATATTTGTAGATAGATTCGATTTGTGTCTCAATGCACAATCAATTATAGAAATCGTTCCGGTTGATTTTATCGTGGGGATCAACACTGTGGGAGTGATGTTAATCATCTCAATTCCAACCCAGTGCATATACATATCAAATCATTTAGAACAGTTTTGTTACTGCTGACTAAAACTAAAACTACAATTAAAAATTATCAAAATGTTTTCATTAATTGAAATGATTTTTTTTATATCAAATATAAATATTATATGGAAAAAATGTAAACTTAAAAATAAATAAATAAATGTTTTGCTGAAATAAAATTGAGATATTTGATAAAAAAATACAAACAAATGAATAAATGAATGAATGAATGAATAACCCTTGCAACTAACTGAAACAAAATAAGTTTAGGTATTAAAATGCTAATATTGAAATACAAAAGCTAAATAATACTAATACTAATACTACTACTACTAATAATAATAATAATAATAAATGATAAATCACTTTACAAAATTACTAAAACAATCCTTATCAAAAGTGAAAAGTGAAAATATAAAATTAAAACATTAAGAATATTAATAACTACTATAAATACTATAAAATATTAATTAATTATATAGTAGTATATAAATAATACTGCAAAGCACTAATCTGAAATACCACCCATAAAATGAAAAATAAAAATCCCTCATTAAATGAGAATTTCAATATGATTGATATGATTGAACTGATATGATTAAAATTGATTGCATTAAAAATTTGAAATAAAATACAATATTAATATTATGTGGAAAAATGTAAACTAAAAAAAATGGTTTTCATTAATAAAGCTGAATAAAGCTGATAAAAGAAAAGAAATAATAGAGAAAGAAATTAAATAAATAATATAATAAAAGAAATAAAAGAAATGATAAAGAAATAAAGCTGAAATTTAGGTACTACAGCTAGTAAAGCTGAAATAAAAATACATTTGTAAAAGAAATATATAAAACATATATTTAAAAATAAATATACATGTAAAACAAAAACTAATAAAAATGCCAAAAACAACAAAATGTCAAAAATTGTTTAAAATAATGAAGTTAAATTCAAAATATAAAGTTATACTCAAAATATAAAGTTAATACAAAATAGGAATAAATTAAACAGTATATATATATATATATATATATGTATATATGTAAACTATCAGCCATGAAATGAATATGATTATCGAGCAGAAATTCAGTTGAGGAAAACTAATATCACTACATATGATTGGATGAAATTAACACGAAGAATGAATTAATTTAGAGTATGATGCTTAGAATGTTTTCGAGGGAATGTTGACAGAGGAAAGAGCGTGTGTGCTTTAAATTAAAAATGAGGACAAAACAACGGACAGACACACACGTTGCCTCTGAGCGATACACACTCTTGTTCTTTTCCGCGTCTGTCATTGCATTAGTCAGCGGCTGCCTCTCCGTGACATTTGCTTGATGAGGATTTCATTATGGCTCTGGGGCCTCGGCATTCCTTTAACAGCGTAATGATCCCGCGTGGACGACTGTCAATGAAGATCAGGGTCAGAGAACACGTAATTCCATTCTGTCATTTCCCTGTTACCTTTTAATAAAACATGAGCAGATTGGATGAATCATCTACGGTACGATTGCATCTTCGGCCTGCATTAGCCTTGCGCTTTTTCAATAATTGCAGGTTGTTTTGATGTCTTTCCTATCTGTGTTTGAACTATTTTGATTCCTGAACGAACGCTGTGTTTTGAAACGTCTGTCTAGACTTGCTCTGGGTGGCCGCTGACGTGTGTAGGTTTATACACTGCCATACGAGCTCATCCATCAAACGCAGCCGTGGCTGAAAGCGAAAACAAGCTGGAGTAAAATGAGAACATCTGCTGCTACATTGTGTGTTAAAACAACATTCCTGTATTCAACATCACCGTCGGTTTATAGCGCTACTTCCTGAGAGAACCTCACAAAACCTCATCTGGGTCACGTTTCCCTGCAAAATATACAAAAATGATATAAAGGGATGGTTTTGCATTCACATTAAAGAAATAGTTCACCAAAAAATGAACATTTGCTGAAAATGTACTCACCTTCAGGACATCCAAGATGTATATGAGTTTGTTTCTTCATCAGATTTGGAGAAATGTAGCATTTCATCTCTTGTTCACCAATGGATGTGAATGGGTGCCGTCGGAATGAGAGTCCGAACAGCTGATAAAAACATCACAAACCACTCCAGTCCATCAATTAACATCTTGAGAAGCCAAAAGATGCTTGTTTGTAACAAACAAATCCATCAAGACATTTTAACTTCAAACCGTTGCGTTTGGCTAAAATACAAGTCTATAATCCATAATAACACTTCTGCTAGTGAAAAAATCTCCTGTTGTCTCTCACATTAAAATCCACACACATATTTGTTTAGAGCTGTTTTGGCTTGTAAACGGTGTTTGATCTGTGCAGATTTCTCTTCTGGTTCAGATCAGAACACTTTTTCACTAAAAATAGCAATATTATGGATTACGGACTCATATTTTAGCTGCAAAAAATTATTTGAGGTTAAAAATGTCTTTATAAACGCACAGGTTTTGGCTTCACAAGATGTTAACTGATGGACTGGAGTGGTGTGGATTACTTGTGCATTATTGTGATGTTTTTATCAGCTGTTTGGACTCTCATTCTGACGGCACCCATTCACTGCAGAGGATCCATTGGTGAGGAAGTGATGCAATGCTACATTTCTTCAAATCTGATGTAGTAAACAAACTCATCTATATCTTGGATGACCTGAGGGTGAGTACATTTTTTAGCAAGTTTCCATTTTTACGTTAATTTAATTGCAAAAATTCTCCCCTAATCATCATTATTGTAAAGCAAAAAATATGTATTTAAATTAGTTATACATCACAAATATAGTTCCTATGTTACCATTAATGTATGCAAATTTTGATTTAAAAAGTAAACTTTTACTTTTTATAGTAAAAAAAAATTATAGTTTTTTTTCAAATAAAGGTATTACAGTAATAAGAATCACCACTGAAAACAATGAGAATTACAAAGCAAACAAACAAATAAGAATAAAGGGGTGAGAATGAGAATTTGGAACCAAAATATGTTTTATTGTTAATAAATTAGGTCTAAATGTAAAATAAAATAATATAAAATAAAATAAAATAAAGATACTTTTTTTTTTCCTTTTGATTTTGGACTAAAATATGATATGGACATGTTTTAATGCGATCTATCGTCTTTTTGGCCCAAGAATTCACCAAAGAAAACTCTTGGAAAAAACGTAAATATTTATTGATGATATCAGTTGTATTTTTAGCCATACATCTGCATTTTGGGTGGACATTTAGGGGCGCAGGTTCAGGGCAAAACACGACCGCCGCACCCCGTCTCTAGTTCATCATCCTCAACCCAACACAGAATGATCGAAAACCAATCAAATCACCCAAAGGAAAGCAACCTGGAAACGTCTCGGCACACGCACAAATCATCAGTGAACATGTATATCTTGGGATATCTAAAAAATAATGGATAAAGAACCTATCGGATGGCCTCGTTTGTTTCTTGTTGTGCATTGTGCCTTGTTGTCTTGTCTTTCAAAACACTACTTGAAAACCGATTCAAAGCCAAACGCAACATCCACAACAGGTGATCTGGATAATTAGTTGAAAAGCAACACAACACACAAAATGTATGACAAGACAAAACCAATGCTCACAAAACCTGTCAAACAATCACATTTCACTCCAAAATCGAAAAAAAAAAAATTCAATTATACTTTTGCAGAAAGCAGATGAAGCCTGTTTTGTCACTTTATGACAGTTAAGCACATTTTCCTCAAATTTTCATTACTGCAATAAAATTTGCAGTAGCTAAACAATATTTATCTACGTTACAGTCAAGAGAATAATGAAAAATACATAAAAAGTGAAACACCTAGATGCATTACAGTAATTTTAGAGGGAAAATGCTTAATTGTCATAAACACAATTAGAACAAACTTCATCTTCTTCATGCAAAATGCCCTTTCTTATTTTATCCTCTTGATTTGGGAGTAAAGCGTGATTTGGACGTGTTTTTGTGAGATTCACCCCAACAGCCATTACTTGTCTCCAGCAGAATCACTTTGTATTTTACAAAAAGAGTTTCTAAAAAATAAATACAAATATTTTCAAGACTGATTTACTGTCACTGCAAACTCCTCTCAGCGATCTCACCCCAACTTTTTTTTTTGTTTTTTTTTTACCCACACGATATTCAGTCCTTGTCTGTCACCCTGACAAATTTTTCAGAAAACTGTCCATTTTTGTAGTCCATTGCCAGGATGAATAAATAAATAAATAGAAAGCAATAAATACATAAATATCGTTTACTTTTTTTGTCTGTTCATTTTTCTTTAAATAAATACATATTTAAGTTTTTTTTTAAATGTTGGTACTTAAAAAGTCTTTTCATAGTATCCGTCCGGATCCCATTGACTTCAAGTCATTTATCTCCACAGATGGGCAAAGAAATCACAAAAAAAAGCAAAGAATGAGTGTTTTTTATTTCGTGGTGCATATGGCACGGCCCCGTTCCTCTTGCTCTCGCTGACAGGTGAGAAGATGTTGGAGGTTTGCCCAGCACCCGGCCTAGCGCTTTTCTCCTTCAATATTTGTCCTGAACTTTTCTACAAGACGAGAAGTCACTTTAGAAAGTATAACGGGTGACATTAAAAGTCTCCGGACGGACTGGGATCCAAAAAACGTCAATGCGGAACTGCAGGGAGAAAAAACGACTCCGGGGACGGGATGCTGTTTAGAGGATGGTGCTAGGACCCTTCTTCCTCAGGTTGGGCCGGGGCGTAATATCCCGCCAGCTGCCTGAAGCGCGGCCCCCAGTCGCTGAGGTACGAGAAGTCCTGCTCTGAGGTGGTGGACAAGGTACGGATGGAGCTTAGCGAGAGAGCCGGCGAGCTGCTGCCCTCGAAAGCGTAAGTCTGGAACGAGTCGTACGGCGGAACCGATAAATCCGCGTCCGCCTGCTCCACCTTCTTACGTATGTAGCCTTTGAAAACCGTGAAGTCTGCCGGGCCGCCGTCTCCGACCACTCTGTTCTGGATCCACTGCGGGACCGAGCGCAGGTCGGGGCCCGAGTCTGAGTTTTTAACCTCGGGGAAGTCGTAGAGGCTGCGCAGGGCGCTCATGTCGTACGCCTGGGTGTCCTGCTCGCCGCCGCCTTCGTCGTTGTATTTTATGACGTTGTCGCGCATGTCCTCTTCGTCTTCGGACATGCCCTGGCCCTTCCTGTGACGCTTGAGGGTCAGGATCAGCAACACCAGGACTGAAGGAACATTGAGAGAAACAAGACAGATTTACTCAACAGGCTTGAGATTAGAATAGACATCATGCTTGTTCTTCCTTGTTCTTTTGAAATGAAAAAGTTAATTGTACTATGAAAATCCACAAAATAATTTCTTACAACTGACCTTCAAAAACACTGTGAACTTTTAGACACAGTGGAGTAATGAGGAGAAATATTCTTTTTCAAAACCAGTAGAAGAAATTATTTAGTAAGGATGCATTAAAGTGGCAGAAAAGATATTCTACATATTTTACATAAGATTTCTACTTCAAATAAATGGTGTTCTTTTGAACTTTCTGTTGATCAAAGAATTCAGCAGCACAACTGTTTTCAACACTGATAATAATCAGAAATGTTTCTTAAGCAGCAAATCAGCATATTAAAGTGATTTCTGAAGGATCATGTGACACTGAAAACTGGAGTAATGATGCTGAAAATTCTTTTTAACAGATATTCACATAGAAAACAGTTACTTTAAATTGTAATAATATTTCACAGTTTGACTGTTTTTACTGTATTTTTAAACACATAAACACAGTCTTGATGAGCAGAAGTGCCTTCTTAAAAAACATTAAAACTAAAGATATATTGTGGGAATAAAATGATTGGCAAAGACCATTTTGTGACTTTAACCTCACAATGCAAATCTTGACCACAGCAGTGAGGAAAATAAACTAAATTAACCTTTTAATCTCAAGTAAAATATACAGTGTTAAAGGGGCGCTTTGTTAACATATGCCTCAACATCTCTTTTCATGAGAAATTAAGACATATTAATATAGTTTATTTAAAATATGCAAAGTCTATGAATGTGTCAAGCATCACAGTTTCCGAGAAAATTACTTATTAGAAAACTAAATTGTCTCAAACAGGGAAAGGAAAATCCATTAACCTCAAATTGACTCTTTAGTAAACAACTGAGCTGCTTCTTGTACAGCAGAAGTCGACTTTCCTCAGTGGATCACACCACAACATGAGGAGGATATTAACAAACCCAACCTGGCAATGCTATGCAGCGAGGGAACTTATTACAAACCACATCTTAATTTTAATGAGAGACTTGTCCTTTCTGTAGCATTTCAACTACTGCATCATGAGAACAATGCCTGACAAAATAATCTCACAGCAATTTCTGTTACAACTGACCCTTTTCTAAACTCCGCCCCTCTTGGTTACTGCTGTTGAATGTGAAAAATCCATTAGAAACAGCATAAACTTCTCAGATAATTATACACACAGCAACAGCTGCTAAGCCAGGACTGGTCAGTAGCATTTTAAGGCGGAGCTTAGCGCACTCGACCACTTGCATTATTCATGAGCATTTGAGACCAGTTATGAAATGATATATCTGCCATCCTAATGTCTTCATTAACTAACAATATGTGATTGAGAGGAGAACTGCAGAAAGGATTACAAATAAATGAGACGTTCACAAAGCTTCGCCGCGAGGTGCGGCGCAGATATGAATGAGGAATTAAACGTGAACTGAAAAGGCAAACAATTGAGATGGATCATTTAATAAATTAATGAGTCAGAAAACAAAAGCCGCATCCCTCTCAATAAATCAATGAACCCTTAATTTCAGCTGAATTATGTTAATTATCCTCGGCGTTTGTGATTGTATAGCATCTTTCTTGCATTTCATCCATTAGTGTTGTTTAAATAAACACAGAACTGGCGGCAATGTTCACAGCATCATTTACAGACTCTTTTCGGTCATAAAAAGCCAACCAATTCCAATTTAGGGAACGTTGATGTATTTAATGTGGATATCCGGTTAGTGAAAAAAAACGTCTGACCTAATTCCATCTGTGCATCTGTTTTAAGCCCCTAAAACTGCAGACAAAAGCAGCGATTTAAAAAAAAAAGTAGGTTATTGCACTTGCTTTTGAGAATGAATGTTCAAAAGTTAGTTGCATGCACGGATCCAACACCCAAGGTATTAAACTTCATGCACCCACACCCTTTGCCCTATGGAAATGATTTATACCTCAAATCACGCTGTTACTTTTCTAAGCGATCGGATTTATGATTTTCTGGCCCAGCAGACCAGAATTAAATCTAGAGAGCAGAATAGCAGAGAGAACGCTCTTCGCATTTTCTTTATAAAGGTAAAAGAGTTACTTTTTATTTCATTTTCGCAAACTTTAAGAATTGTTCTTTATTAATTTATCTTAATTATTACAGTGTATGTTTACGTCAGATAGTTTGCTGTAGTTTTAATGCAGTGTCATGTTCACAACATCATCGTGTTTTATGATGATGTGGAGTGAAGAACGCACCTTGTTCAATTCTGTCGTCTGCTTTCTGCTGGACAATACATCGACATTTAATTAAATCTGCTGTCATGGTTCGGCTCTCCATCACACAGCTCACAAAATACAAACAATAAACATGCATATTCATAGCTGAAGTATTAAAGGCTGTACTACTACTATTAATAATGGTGGAAACAGCAACTTGAATAGCTTTTAGTTTACATGACAGCTCTGTTGCGTAGTAAATGATTATATGTAATCCAGATTACATTAAAAAATAGTAACTGTAATTAGATTATATTACATTTTTATTGATTACATGATTATTTATTATGTACACAATTGCAATACGCAATTATTCATAAGTTACTGATTTGTTTTCCATCTTTTACATTTTTCTTTCTAAAATACCATACCACTTGGTTGCAAACAATGAATGGAATATATTTTCTCTTTGTATTTTTTTTAGCAATATGGTACAAGATTACCATATGTAAATCAATGTGATAAGTGAGGTAAAAAGCACTCCAAAATGAATCAGGAAGTAGTCAGATTATATTACCTAAAATGTGTAATGTAATGGATTACACTACTAACTACTAACTCATTTTTATCATGTAAATTTGTTGGCTACTAAAAGTCACAAACAACATTTCAATGGGTCTTTAGCTGCAACCATACAAAAGTCATGATGTATAAACTCAATACATAACGTCTGCGGAGCGAAGTTCACATTCAGTAAGTGATCATCTGAATATTTCATTAAGCATGTTTTCTCTAGAGGCACATGTCTGATCAAAGGCTATCCATTTTACATAATTATTAACGTAATAAGAGTGCCATTGTCTTGGCTGCCATTCTAATCTTGAGAGGGAAACGTCTGGGGTCAGGCAAGGATTTCTTTCATCTTTCCGTTTGAGGATGAATGACTGGGATGAAAGCTCTCAGACAACCGTTTATGCAATAGTAGAAACTGCAGCAAAGTACCTAAAAGTGCTCAGAAAAAATCCTGCATTTTAAGAAACACTGCCTCAGATTTACATGTACTTCAGTGCAACATTTTTTACATTTTCTTTTGGAGTTAGAAAAGTTCATGCTCTAATTAATCCAAGCCTTTTTCTAACTACTTTTTTAAAATATGTAAATTTCAGAACTACCCTCACCTGTTTTTTTTTCTGTATTAAGATGAAAAAGACTTTTCTTTCACCTTCTCTTTTGTTGTATAATGTATAAAAGCTTCAGATTTTGGCAGTAAACATTTTATTTCCTATGCACTTTCACTACTACTTGAAACACATCAGCCTGATATACGTCAGTGGCTCAGGTTTGCTTAATAACACTTTCAAAAAAATGCTTTTATTTTGCATTTTTAAAATGCAACAAGATATATTAATTGCAGATGATCAGAATAACGGTAAAAATTTCCCACTCTCATTTGCATATTTACATTTGTTTAGTAGAAGTACTAGTGCACAACCCAAAATATATTTCACATCAATTTCTTAATATTAAAATTTTCAAAATCCAGGCTTTGAATCTCATTTTCAATGCGTTCTCAGACTTCTAAATCCCACTGCAGATGGTATCAAAGGTAACAGACGAACTGAAGCCACAAAAGTCAAATTTTGATATCAGGCTTTGTTCAGGGTTTGATTAAATCCCCATCCTTAAGCAAGAGCAATATTAATTTCGATGCCTTCCTTACCAACCACCCCAGATTCTGAGAATGCAGATCAGATATGCTTGACCTGACATGTGTCAATTTCCATGCATCTGTCGGATCGCAGCCAATCACACTCTATTACCTTCCAAAGGTACAGTTCACGAGTTACATAAGCAAAAAAAGTGTATTTGAGGACAAAACTATATATTTAGAGCACAGCCTGCACTGGGAAGCTCGTTTTACGGATGGCTTTTGTGGTAGCTGGGAACACATAACAGTGTATTAAAGTATGAAAGCACATTATGAAGGCTCAAGCTGTGAAGTTGAAGCTAATTTTGCTCGCCGTGGACCATCCGTCTAACGCCGAGCTTTACGAGCCGCTCCGACCATATGAAAACTGACAAAGCGGTGTACAAACAAGGCAGAAAATGAACAACACACTCTGGCCCTTTCTGGAAATGACAAATAAATCAGATATGGCAATTTCCAATTCACCAGCCGTAACCCACACCTGGAGTTTCATAACTTCGCTTTCACCGGCGAGTATTTATGATTACTTACTACTGTTTATGTCTTTCAGCCAGCACTCTCTGTCAGCGTTTATCTACTCTAAACATGTTCGGAGGAGAAAAGATGGCAGGCATATTAATCTAAGTAACGGACTCAGGATAGGCCGTTTTGCAATTGTTTATTCACCAACAGATAGAAAGACGCGCGGCGCGACTCCTCAAAGACGCTCTCTGGCTCTTTGATTCAGTGTTTTTCCATAAGCCTGGGGGAGATAAGTCTTTGACCACACTCTCCCTTCATGTTATTCTTCGATTCTGGCATGATCAAGGACTCCAAATGGCCGCGAGCCAGGTGAAGTGAATTGAGTTACACAGACTGCATTTGCAGTGCATGATGCATACTAAACGTGCTAATTCCTGCGAAGGCGGCATGAGATGCATGCATGCAGACTAGTCTTTAGACACATTAGGGTATTGCATGCATCGATTACATAGACTGGAGTAGAATTAACAAGAACAGAATCATTAGAAGGTCTTACTGCTAGGGGTGATATTGACAATAAATGACATTTATTGTGATTTTTTTGATAACAATAATTAAACAATATTTTGTTTAGTGTGTTTTGTGCTAGTTCTCTGGCTGTCATTGATAAATAGACATGACACTAGAACCACCAGTAGATAGCAGCAAGTCCCTGTCATTGAATCATTCATTTAGACGATTTGTTCAAAACAGCTCATTTGAAGTGACTGTCTTCATGAATGGATTATTGAATCACTGACTCAAATGATTCATTCAAAACAGCTGATTCATTTAGAAATGAAGCAAGTGACTGTATTTATGAATGCATCACTGAATCGTTGACTCAAATGATTTGTTCAAATGGCTGATTCATTTAGAAATGTAACAAGTGCCTGTCCTTATGAATAGATCATTGAATCACTGACTCAAATTATTCATTCAAAATGGTTAATTAATTTAGAAATGAAGCAAGTGACTGTCTTTATGAATGGGTCTCTGAATCATTGACTCAAATGATTTGTTCAAAACGGCTGATTCATTTAGAAATTAAGCAATTGGCTGTCTTGATGAATGGATCATTGAATTACTGACTCGAATGATTCATTTAAAATGGTTAATTCATTTACAAACGAAACAAGTCACTGTCCTTATGAATGGATCATTGAATCACTGGCTCAAACGATTTGTTCAAAACGGCTGATTTATTTACAAACAACGAAAGTGACTGTCATAATAAATGGACCACTGAATCATTGATTCAAATGATTTGTTCAAAATGGCTGATTTGTTCAGAAACAAAACAAATCACTGTCTTTATGAATGGATCACCGAATCACTGACTCGAATGATTCATTCAAAATAGTTCATTCATTTAGAAATGAAGCAAGTGACTGTCTTTTATGAATGAATCACTGAATCACTCAGATGATTAGTTCAAAACGGCTGATTCATTTAGAAACGAAGCAAGTGACCGAGTCTAAAAGAGTCTAAAATGTAGCTCACTCATTATTTACTTCTTGCTAGCTATTGTATAAAATCAAAATCACCTTTGCTCACATGCTAATATTTAGGAAAACAGTACCGTTGCTTGTGTGATTACTTAACTATATAAATATAAAAACAAAAACCCATACAGGGCCTTTTTTTGCTTTCATACCTTGAATTATAGCAACATTCTAACTATATTCTAACAGTGAATGCTTTTGGACTCTCAAGACGTGTTTTTGTTTGTTTTTTGCAAAATGAGTGACACATCCATAACGTCAGCTCACATATCGTTTAAACAACAATTACGATATTATCGCAGGTGATAATATCGCACACCTTTACTTACGACTTTGTTTTCCCAATAACCTACATACTTTATTCTCCACATCTGGATTGAGCTGTGAATCCGACCCCCCGTTGTGGCCTTCGCACTAGTGGTCACGCTGAAGGCGTCGCGTGAAGAAGCGCATTATGTACCTGCCCTTGTGAAACATGTTGCGACTCCTTGCCGTGCAGATGTTCGGTAAAGCGGACCTGACAAGACGGCTAATTTACCCTTGGGCGGCGGGTGGCCAGGACTCCCATCATGGCAGATGGGCCGTAATTGGGACGGATGTGTGCAGATGCCTTGCTGCGCCCAAATGGATTTATCACGTCACCCTCAGAATGAACTGATGGAGGGGTTGTTTGTTTGAAGCTAATTAGGCAGAAATTTGTTTTCATTCCCTCCTTATCATGCCACAAATTGATCTAATAGGAACGGTGCGGCGTTCAAGAAAGGCATCGATCACGAGAGACGCCCGCTTCCTCCAAACGTCATGAGATCTGTCCGATCTGTGAACTCAATGAAGAGAAGACATACTGCTCAAACTTTTGATTACATCTAGATTAGACTAGAATGACTAGATTAAACTAGACTAGACTACGATAGAATAGAGACTCCTAAGTCAAACTGAAATTTACATAACAATTCATGTAAGTATTCAACAATATAATGGAATAAGGTATCACAGAATGTCATATGGAAATTGACCAATCAGAAGCCAGGACTGGAACTAAAACAAAATAGGAGAGAATAACGTAGAATGGAATACAATCTTACTACAGTATGAATTGTATTTCAATAACAACTTTTATTTACATTTAGTCTAAAGCAGATTAAAATAAAATATTGCGCACAACAATAAATTAAAAGGAAATATTAAATAGAACAATCATAAAAACTTTCAAAAAGAAAATAAAAAAGCAATATAAAAGGCAAAAAAGTACTTGAATATTAAATATTCAGAAGCACAGCACAAATAGAACATGAATTATTAAGAATTATGTTTCCAAATATAACTTTTGATTCCATTTAGATTAAAATAGAATCAAACAGGGTTAAAATAATAAAACAAAACAAAACAAAATAAAATAAAACAAAATCAAATCAAATAAAATAGGCTAAATTAAATAAAATACCCCTGCCCTCCCCCTAAAATGGGCAAAATAAAATAAAATACAACTAAAATAAAACAAAATAAAAAAATGGGCTAAAATAAGAGAAACACCCCCCCCACCTTAATAAATAAAATAAAATAAAATAAAAAATAGAGTTAAATAAAATAAAATAAAATAAAATAAAATACCCCCGCCCTCCCCCTAAAAATAGGCAAAATAAAATAAAATAAAATAATTTAGACTTAGATTAAAATATGACTAAAATACACTTAAAAATCTGCTATTGACGAGGAAGTCAGAACTGGAACTAGTATGGAACAGAACCAAACAGTACAGAGCATTGTAGAATACAATACAGACTCTCTAAGAATACTTTGCTAGAACACAGATGTTCTATAATCTGACTATAATGAATTGTATTTGTCCATATGGGATTTAAAGGTGGCTGCAAGTGTTCTCAGTGCTCATCAACGACTATTCACTGCTGCCAAACATCTCAAACATCCATGATTTAAAACAACCAGCATTAAACTTTCATTCATTCCTGCCTTTCAGCTTCACCGTGCTGCTTCAGTTTTAATTGATGTTTATTTCAGAAGAGGATCAAATTCTTTGGCACAACCATTAAATTGAATTATTAATTAGAGATCAATTCTGAGGTGCTTCGCTCACATATTTGCACGACAAATTAAAACTAATGACAAAATGATGAGACATTTTATGAAAATGTAAATGGTGTTTGTCCGGGCAAAAATTACATTAAAAAATTACATATTTTATTACATAAAAAAAAATGTGATTATGTTTCCAAATAGTGATTCCATTTAGATTAAAATAGACTAAAAGTGGCTAAAATAAAATAATATTAAATAGATATATACTTTTGAAAAAAATAAAAAATAAAATAAAAAATAAAACTAAAATAAAAAATAAAAAGTTTGAAATAATATAAAATAAAAAATAAAAAAAAAGCTTAAAATAAAACAAAATTAACAGATAAAGCTTAAAATAAAATAAAAAATACAACAAAAAGCTTACATAAAATAAATGCAATAAAAAGCTTAAAATAAAAAGCTTAAAATAAAATAAAATAAAATAAAATAAAAAGCTTAAAATAAAATAAAAAGCTTAAAATAAAATAAAAGGGTTACAGTATGACAGGCTATGTTACTTAAATACTGACCAATCAGAAGCCAGGAAACTGGAAATAGCCAAGGTCAAAACAGAATGGCATAGAAAAAGAATTATTATGAATTATATATAAAAGGAGTAAGGCATGGCAGTCCATGTTACTTGAACATTAACCAGTCAGAAGCCAACACTGGAAATAGTATACAAGAGAATAGCATAGAATCTTTTGATTCCATTTAGATTAAAACAGGCTAAAATTAAATAAAATATTAAATAAATACATAATTAAAAATTAAAATAAAAAAGCCTAAAACAAACAATATAATAATAATAATAATAATAAGGTAATAATAGTAAGGTACAGCAACCTGTGTTACTTAAATATTGACCAATCAGAAGCCAGAGGCTGGAAATAGTATAGAAGAGAATAGCACAGAAAAGAAAATAAATGATTATGAATTATGTTTCCAAAACAGGCTAAAAAGTAGGCCAAAACAGGCTAAAATAAAATAAAAAGCAGACTAAAATGCAAGTAAAAACAGAATATTAAATAGATAATAATAAAAAAAAAAATAAAAAAGCTAATCTAAAAATTAATTAATTAAATAAATAAATAAATAAAAATTAAAAATCTAAAAATATAATTGTAAAAGTGTCTCTATAATAATCTGGTCTCTAGACAAGGCTTTTTTGCTATATTTAAGCCTGATTATCTTATGAAAGTAATAGCACACTTTTCCTCGACAAGCTCTAACACTTCGGGTTAATAGTTTTGAAAACCCCTAACCAAAAGTATGAGCAATAGTAATAGCGATGCTTGACTTAGCAAACACGGCTAATTAAACAGAAACGAGGTGCGTCCGATGACCCGCACATGACCTATAGATGAATCACCAAAGGAAAGACAAGCAGAAACAAGCTCAGCTGACTGAGAACAATTCATGTCGCATACATCCCTGAGAAAGAGAGAGAGAGAGGGATGGTGAAAGCGCTAAGTGGAAAAGAGAGAAATAAAGACAGATATACTAAGGCCAGGAGAAAGTCATAAAACTTTCAGAGATGACAAGAGAAGCGCAGTCCAACGCTCTGCTACATGAGAACGGGTGGATGTCTGGAAAGGCTGCTCTATTTAAAGCGGCGGCGCTCCGCAGGGACAGCGGTGCTGATGCTGCTTTTTTTGCGAGCGAGGGCTACATCCGTTTTGAGCATCCCTTAACTCACCCGTCCTCCACCGGAGAGGCCGCACGTCATTCACAGAGCCCTATATCGTGCGTGTGTTCGCTACTGCGTGAACAAAAGCTTCGCTTCTCCGCCTGATGGAGGATGAGCAACTGCAGAAGATGCTGAATGAAATATTGATCAGCTTTTATGTCATTCTAGTTTTGTTTTTCGCCTCCTGCCGCATTTGAACCCAGGTTTTAAAGAAGGATGACTGGCCATTAAAAGAGTTGGAGGTACACACAAATGTTCAGAGCTCGGCTTTATATAGCTGCTGCTCTCTGTAATTGCTCTATGAATGCAGATATTAATGCACGCTGTCAAGGTGAAGAGGGTGCTGGTAAGGGTGAGATGATACACACGAGTGACCCTTGCATTTATTCACATCATTGACCCACATGTACTCACATTCCATGACATACTTACTGTACAGAAATGCTGAAGGAATCTTCTGGGTTATTTAGCACTTAATATCTTAACAGCATACCACAAAAAAGAAATGCATAAGTGTGCATGAATGAATGGGAAACACACTGGAAATCAATGGAAAGCTGTGATGAGATGAGAACTGTGAATAAATGTTTTGGCGGTATCGACTCATTCTGTATTGTTATTTTTTTCCTCCATAGTTTTAGGAATAACAATTATAATCAATGTTTTTATTAATTTATTTTTTTATATAGACATGACATTAACATGACATCACTAAACTGAAATTTAAAATACATTTTTTTTAACAATTTAATTATTATATTATATAATTATATAATTATGTATTATTTATTATTATATATATATATATATATATGCTGTTCAAAGGATTAATCACGATCAATCGCATCCAAAATAAACGTTTTTGTTTATAAAGACACACACATAAAATTAATTAATTTTGAAAATAATTACACGTATTTACATGTATATATTTATATTCATATAATTTCTAATATATATAATTATATATATATAATTTTTTCTATATATTATATTTAAAGAAATATATAATTATGTTTAATACCTTTTTCTTAAATATATACATATACATTAATTTTTCATATATATATATATATATATATATATATATACACTACCGTTCAAAAGTTTGGGGTCAGTAAGACTTGTAATAGTCTTTAAAGAAGTCTCTTATGCTCATCAAGGCTGCATTTATTTGATTAAAAATATAGAAAAAAAACAGTAATATTGCAAAATGTTTTTACAATATAAAATAATGTTTTTTATTTTAACATACTTTAAAATAGAATTTATTCCTGTGATGAAAAGCTGAATTTTTATCAGCTGTTACTCCAGTCTTAAGTGTCACATGATCCTTCAGAAATCATTCTAATATGCGGATTTATTATTAGAATGATCAATGTTGGATAATATCAACAGTTGTGCTGCCAAATATTTTTTGGAACCTGTGATTTTTTTTTTCAGGATTCTTTCATGAATAACAAGTTTAAAAAGTACAGTGTTTATTCAAAATATAAATATTTTATAACAATGTAAATTATTTATTATTAACTTTTAATAAACTTTTAATTATTAACTTAATACATCCTTGGTGAATAAAAGTATTAATTTCTTAAAAAAAAAAAAGAAACAATAAAAATGTACTGACCCCAAACTTTTGAACGGTAGTGTATATATAGAATTAATTGAGTTGTACATTAATAATGATGCAAAATTAACAAACAATAATAATAATAATAATTTGTAAATAATGTAAATGAAATTAGTAAAAAAACCATATACTATTAATGATTATTTTATTACTATTATTACTATAATTTTAGAATGATACATACTTATTGTATTAGTGCATTATTATAATAGTTTTGCTTCACTATGCATCCATGACAGAAACAAATTTAGAAAAGTGCATCCAAACTTTTGACTAGTACTGTGAGTGTATGCACACGGCAGATGATTTTATCCAAAGCGACCAGTGAATTCGAGCTTTAAATTTCATCCGTTTTTTTGCTCCCTGAGATTCAAACCCATGACCTCGCCAATGTTCAACCAGTCAAGCTACATGATGGTTGTTGCTGGTTCTCAATTCGCTGTCAGATCTGTCACACTGCTTCAAAACTAGAACCACAACACAATATCACACACATACAGCACGAGACCGGTGCGATAGAGTCGCGTATCAACCCAGTCCGTCAAAGTCAACCCCGCGTTTCATCGCGTAAAAAGAAAACATGGTTATTTTTGCTTGGTATCCGTGTAGGATGTGATGTAACACACTGTTTAAGTTCAATAAACTCACTGGAATGACACCAGTAATGCAGAACCAGAAGTCCATCCACTTCATCCACTTAGAAATGCAGTACAAAGTCAAATGGACAAGTTATGCAACACTGAAATACAAGCATTTCACATGCATTTCACATTTGTACTTAGGAACTGAGGTATGCATTGAATTGCATTCTCACAGACACTCAAGTTAAGCTGTAAACGACTTGTAATGTTCCTGTAAGACTGATAAGTGAAAGGTTTTACCGATGAGGATGAGGATGCAGACCAGCAGCGCGATGAGAGCGCCGGGGCTGAGCGCGGATGACATGACGAAGGCCGTTGCGTTGCAGGACTGAATGGCTCCGTCCGTGTCACAGCCGCACACGTGGATGGTGAGCGTCCCCGTGCTGCTGAGGGCCGGAGGGCCGCTGTCCACCACCAGAATGGGCAGCAGGTACACATTCTGCTCCTGACGGTTGAATCCAGAACGCTGCGTCCTGATGCCGGCTGTGTTGTCTAGACAAGGAGAGACCAAACAGACAGGAGAGAACAAACAGAAGGTTACTGTTGGCACATTTGGCTCTGTGTACTGTATGCAATCCACTATTTATATATTAAAAATACATTTTTATTAATTATTACTGAAAATAAGGGCAGCATAATATAGAACAATACTGGCAATTAAAAAACAACTTTGGTATAAATCTTAGTATAAACATTACATACTATGATATATTTAAAAATAGCACAGTCTTAATACCTAATAAATATATCATGGCACTGAAATTCATGTCAAAATGAACCTAATTATATGGGACATAGAGAAATTAGACAACTAGTTGCTTAGACAACCCACCAACTTTTAACACTTTTAAAAATAAGGGTGAAAAAAAAATACAATATAATTTATATTTTAAAAATCTTTATAATTAATATACAACTTTTATTCAGCAAGGATGCATTTAATTTATCAAAAGTCACAATAAAGACATTTAAATTGTTACAAGAACATTCTCTTTCAGGTAAATTAACCTAAAAACCAGCCTAATTATAAGACTAATTAGTTAACTAGTCATTCAGACACTCCACAAAATTAAAAAATAAATTAATTAATTAAAAAAAATAAAATAAATCAATAAAAATATAAACATCATGTACTAAGGTATATATAAAAATAGTTTTACCATCTGATACCATCATTATACCATGGTAGCATAAAAAGTTACATTATAGTAAATACTTTTATTTAGCAAGGGCATTTAATTGCATTTAATTTATTAAAAGTGACAGTAAAGACTTTTAAGTTGTTACAAGAACATTCTATTTCAGATAAATGAACCTAAAAACCAGCCTAATTATAAGACTAATTAGTTAACTAGTCATTCAGACACTCCACTAACTTTCAATGCCTTTAAAACTTGAAGTAAAAAAAGTAAAGAAACACAATAAAAAGCAATATAATTTATTTTTAGTATATTTACAATTTATGATAAAATAATAATATAATAAAGTATTAATTAAAAAATACAATAATAATTAACATAAAAAAGAATACTTTTATTTAGCAAGGATGCATTTAATGTTAATTGTTAGAAGAACATTCTATTTTAGATAAATTAACCTACAAACCAGCCTAATTATAAGACTAATTAGTTAACTAGTCATTCAGACACCCCACTAACTTTCAATGGCTTTAAAAATTGAATAAAAAAAGAAAGAAAAGAAAGTAAAGAGACACAATAAAAAGCAATATATGTCATGCTTGGTATATTTAAAACATATTTACAATTTATAATGAAATAATAATGAATAGCAAAAATAATAACATTTTAAAAATGAACACTTTTATTTAGCAAGGTCACTTAAATGGATTAAATGTGACAGTAAAGATTTTCACATTGTTACAAGTAAATTGTATTTCAGATTTGATTTACATAGTTAAAATACACTTATTGTTTCTAAAAATATCTAATGTATACTTAATTTTATATATATATATATATATTTTTTTTTTTTTTAAGAAAATAGTACTTTTAAAGAAGACAGTAAAGAGACCAATAAAATCCTGTAGTTTGAACAGTTTTTACTGTATTTTTGATCAAATAAAGCCAGCCTTGGTGAACATAAGATACTTCTTCAAGAACGTTTTTTAGAGTGTAAAATAGCCATACACACACACACACACACACACATAAAACACACAATCGCTCCCCTAATAGAAGAAACACCACAAACTGAACCCACTGCAGGCTGTTAGCGAGAAACAAAGCAGGTGTAAAGTTCCCCAGCACTGAGGCGGCAGATGTATGAATGTGACAAACACCGACAAACAGCAAAATACTGTGAAAAACTACAGCAACAGCTCAACTAATGGACTTGCATACAGGCACACGAGCCATCCATCATGGAGGAATTACATCACTGTCAGCTCCAGCGCTGGAGTACGACTTCCTGATAAATACAGCTCGCGTCACCACATCCGCTACAGAGACCAGGAGTTTTTGCTGAGTAAAAGCACCATGACATTGTGACTCGACGGGACCAGTAAATCTTCTCTCAAAGGCACTCTGCTTCTCATAAATACAGCACACACCATCAGCGAAGGCAACAAATCCATTTCTGAAGTCTAAAAACATCAGGAGCGCAGACATTACCATAACCAAACTACAGCACAGGCGTTTCCCTGCAATGAGTCCATGTAAATACTGAGATGAGTTTTAAAATGCAACGCTGACACCCTCATCGATCGGGTTATGTCGAATCCATCAACCAATCATTTATTAAAAAGCGCGGAGCCGTGACCTTTCAATATTCGTCTAGTTGGGCCGCGTCGTTCTGGCAAACACCTAAATGACAAAAAGAGGACGCTGAAGGAAAGCATTGATTGAGTTCAGCACCTCGTATCAGCGTTCAGATTAGCTTCATAATTGATTTCGAGTCATCAAAAGCTGTGAATCAGATTTAGTGCTTGCGTTTATTAGAGTTCCTGCACTTTTGGCCGATGAATTACTGTGACCTTTCCAGCCGTTGGATAAGGAATTTTTAACAAGGATGCAGAACGATTCGCTAATGAATCATGCAGAACTGACTCAAGAATCAACTCAGAATGATTCACAAATCAGACATCACTACAAGCACATTTTACTGTACACAATTTTAATTAATTTTCATTACTAACAATAGTGCTGTATCCGTTTAAAATTAAAATTAAATGGTTATTTTTTAATTATTCATACATGCTATATGTACATAACATAATATAACTTTAATATAATATAATATAATATATAACCAAAATAACCATGCATGTCATTACATTAGATAGCAACATATTGCTAATAAAACATATTGATAATAATATTTGAAGTTCTACTACATTTTATATGTATTATATTAATTGTAACATCAAGAATATGAACTAGTTATATACAAATAATATATAAATAATAACTAGTGTGTGCCTGCATGTCTATATATATATATATATATATTGTTAATAATTTTTTGAATTATTATTAATATAAAATATTATTTTAACAATATATTTCCAAAAATAATCATTGCATTAGCGATAACAGTGTATTACAATTTGAATTAACAATCACTAATACTGTATCCGTTTAATATTAATATTTAATTAGTTATTAATTATTTATACCATGAGATATAATATAATATAATGTAATGTAATGTAATATAATATAATATAATATAATATAACATAACATTTCCAAAAACACTGAAGGAGTAGATAACCAAAATAAAACTGAATGGAATTACATTATAGAGCGATTATTAATATATTATTATTATTATTATTATTATTATTGTTATTATTATTATTATCATTATTATTAATTAATTAATTAATAATAATTGTTATCTAAATATAAAAATAAAACCTAATTCAAAAAATGAATAAAAACTAGTAGTATCTCAAAGATACTTAACAAAATAAAAAAAAATACATTTTGCATTATTTATTATATTTTTTTAATAATATAAAATATTATTTTAAAAATATATTTAAAAAAATAGCAATAACAGATAACAAATCAGCGATAACAGCAATTACAATTTGTATTAATATTTATTAATACTGTATCAGTTTAATATTAGTATTAAAAAGTTATTATTAACTTGACATAAGAAATGTAATGATTTTTTTTGCATACTATAACAACAGATCTTGTGTTGAAAATGAAGACAGTATTGTTTGTTTGTTTTTGGTCAGTGGATGACATTAATAATTCATGTGACCAGTGTGACCTTCAAACATCCACTAAAAATCCACTAAAAATCACAGCATCTGATTCAAACACACTGAGACCTCAGCGATGAGAGAGAAAAGATCCTGCAGCATTTGAGACACTTGATCTGTCGAATCACATTTACACATTTAGGACGAGTCCAAACACTTGTTTCCAGGCATCTGCATTTGCCAGATGGAAACATATTGTAATGTTTCTGTATCACAGCATCGGTCGACTGGGGCCAGAACAGTCAAACTCGAATATGAAATATGGGAAGAGAAAAATGAAATCAAAGCAGAAACTTAGGGCCGATGCCAAAAACATCTCAAACGAACTGAGTAACAATGAACAATGCCCTGGGCCTGCGCTATGCGTTCTGCTGCGACTAAAAACACGCCAACAGGCGACCGGGGAGCAAACGGACACGGAAAATGTTCACAGAAAGACAAATCAAAACAGCCTCGTGCGACTGACTGGCTCCAGACGAGCCGTCCAAAACCAACAGCCAAAAGATGTTTTGTTTGGAGTCGTCAATCAAATTCCCAGCGTGCCAAAGCGCTCTCTGTTTCTGTCCCTCTCTGGAAAGACTCTATTCGAAGCACAAAGTAAGAGATGAATTTAATATTACAGCAAGAGGACAGCTGAATCAATAGCACAGATAGTTAAAAAGTCTGACGTCCCGAAAAAGCTGCGTTCGTCCTCGTGTGTCGGATCACAGAGGGAGAAGGTAACGCGGCGCTGCGGCGCTCAACTGAGAAAAATGACAGATTCAATCTGACAGGTTGACAAATGTGTCCATGAAAACAGAAGTATGGGGGATACGGGACGTGGGAGGATACAAAGTGTGCTCTTTTGAGTGCGCTTGAGAGGGGAATAGCAGGGGAAACCGGCGTAGGCGGCGTTTTAGGAGAGTTTCTGGGTGAATCACAACAACAACTGTCAAGAACACGTCAGGGTCATTTTTCATCCCAATATCAAATGAGGAACACAGGAAATTATATTCAGCAAATAGAAAATGAAACCTGTTTTGGGATCATCAAAGGTGAAGTGTGTGAGACTAGTGGCAACAAACAGAACAGCAAAAATAATGAATGTTTTCAAACTATTTTCAAAAGTTCCCCTCAACTTTTGCAGATATGTTTGGTGCAGACTATTGTTTTTATTTTTTTGAAAATTAAGCACAAATATATTTTTTATTTTGTTCATTAAAGGGGTCATCGGATGCCTATTTTCCACAAGTTTATATGGTTGCGATGATTGAAATTTCTCAGTGACAGTGTAAAAACACCCTACCTTGTCAAAATCAGCTTTTTTCATAGCCACCCATTTTGTTCCATGTCTCTTTAAATGCTGATGAGCTCTGCTCACCCCGCCCCTCTGTTCTGTGGGGTGATGAGCCGTAATGTTTATTTTAGCCGCATTTAGCCACAAAACTTGCTAAATAGCACATTATTACGAAAGGCGATTTGCAAAGATGCATAAAAAACCCTTATACTCACTTCTTTTGTAGGTGAAGCTAGATCAGTGTTGCCAAGTCCGCGGTTTTCCTGCGGAATTGGGCTACTTTACTTTACGACCCCAAAAACTTAACATTTAGCCCATGGAATGCTAATTTTAACAGGGAAACCACACACAAAAAAAAAACGTGTATTTTACCCCGGAACACAATTTTTTAACGGGGACCCCCCTCAAAACGCGATTGGGTTAGTTTTGAGTAGCAATTGGACGGGTTTTGTTGTGAAAACCTGGCAACCCTGAGCTGGATCACAAATAATTTGTGTGAACAGATGCATTTAGGTAGATCGGAAGGTGAATTTTGTGAATTTTGCATCCAATGACCCCTTTAAGAATCTTCGAGATACTATATGAATTTAGTTTTTATTTTTATATCATTTTTTATATTTATTTATTTGATATATAATTTTATTTTATTTTTTTTTTTTAATCGCATACAAAATAAAAGTCTGAGTTTGCCTAATATATGTATGTGTACTGTGTATAATAATTAGTATATATAAATACACACACATTAATGTATATATGTTATATAGAGAAATATGTTATGTACAAAATGTTTATTTATATATAATATAAATTATATAAAAATGATAATAAATACATATACTTGTAAATATTTCTTAAATATATACATGCATGTGTTTGTATTTAAATATACATAATAATTACACTCAGTATATTAGGCAAACTCAAACTTTTATTTTGTATGCGATTAATCGCGATTAATACTTTGACAGGCCTCATTTATTTATTTTTTTTATTTTTATTACTGTACCACTGTTCGATCTTGGTTTTCTCTTCCATTAATATATTTAACATCTTTTAGCCATTATTACACTTTTTGTCTGTTTTCATAAGATTTTGGCATGAAATTTGACCTGTACATTCATGATATTTACTCGTTTAATGTTTACATCAGTGTTGCCAGGTCCACAGTTTTCCTGCTGAATTGGGCTACTTTAACTCTTTCATTGCCAGCGTATTTGAAAAAAGTTGACAGTCACCGCCAGTTTTTTTTTTTTTTGCATGTGCAAATGTCATGGCCCACAGAAAATTTTGTGTTTGGCAGGGATTTTTGTGTTTCAATTCCACAGGTTAAAGCGACCCCAGTAACATAATATTTATGTTATACAAAATAATGTGTATTTTACCTCCTGGAATGCGAATTTTTATTGGGGACCCCCCTCAAAATGCAATTGGGCTACTTTTGGGCTAGTTCTGAGTAGTAATTGGGTGGGTTTTGTTGTGAAAACTTGGCAACCCTGGAACACATCATTGTTTTAGTTATCATTTCTACCAGCTCTAGTTGATCCGGTCTTTGCGTGACAGAGTGCGTGCGTGTGTGTGCGTATGTGGTGTTTGCGTGTGTGTCTCTGCTCAAGCGTGCATGTATGTGTTTGTGTGTGTGTTTGTGTGGCCCTCGGCCGTCCTCACGTGCTCAGCTGACATTTGCCTGGCTCTCCACAGCTGACATTTCCATCCTGTCAGATCAGTCTGGATTTGCCCATGCGTCACATCAACTTACACACATCTCTAAAGAGCCCGGCAATAACACAATCCCGCTCGGCCTGACGGGACACAACAAAAATAAGACTGACGAAGCAAAACAGAAATAAAAAAATATACACTGAAGGGAAAAAGCCTGCTTATTTGCAGATGGATTCACATAAATAATGCCAGCAAACACCTTCCTGGATAGCATATATATAAATCTGATATGGCTACATTAAGATATTAAAAAACCCACAGCTTCCCTATTAGTAGAGACACTCTCTCTCTCTCTCTCTCTCTCTCTCTCAATAATTCTTTAAAATAAGTTTTAGGTAATTAAAATGAATTTTAATGTAACTATTTGATTATATACCACATATATAATGGTATATTGATTATATACCATTAAATGTTTGGCTGTTTTGTTAATTATTGACTACTAAATAAGTTAATTACTGATTACTGATTATATATATTTAGGTCATTGAGGATTTTCGACAGGCCAATTTTAGAATACAAAAAATATTATCTGTTGTAACTGTTCAAAAATGTTGTGTACACATAAATTCATATTAAAATGTAAAATTAAGTGATTTTAGTGTTTTTTCAGCTTAATGAATTTGCCATAACCTTTTAAAAAAATGTCATGTGGTGCAACCATGATTTATATTGAAATTATTTCATTTTAACAACATGCTTAAAATTTTTTAAAATGTTCTAAGTAATTAAAGTGTTTAGGAACAAAGTATGTGCATTTATTTTGAGTTTTTGTAAATAATGATCTCATATTTTTTGTTTTATAATTTCAGAGTCGCTCTGTAGTTGTAGTTAGCAGACTTATTTTTAAGTCCTATATTAAGACTTATATTAAGCATGCTATAGCAGTGATTCATACTTCAACCATAGAAATCAATTTTTTTTTTTTATTTTAATACAATTTCTCCTATTATTGGTCGCCCCACATGACGAGTGGTCGCTCCAAATGACGCAAAGGCCTTGTATCATTAAAAATCTATTTTAAAAGACATGTGTTAACTATAGGCATTTCTTTAGCCCCAGTTATTTCTGAACTTTGCCTAATCTTGGCTGCTCAGTTGATCCTTCGCCGGGAGTTTGATTAACAGGTGATCTGACCAATCATAGCACCAAATGCACCGTTTTGTCCGACAAACAAACCAGACAGGAGAGTAGATTAAAAAATAATAAATTACTAATAAATGCATGATTACCAAACTAAAATGATATGCTCTAGATTAATTTTTTGCATTTTTTCTCATATTGTACAAAAATTAAACAAAAAACGTCTAAAATGACCCAAATCTGTTCCAGATTATACTAAAATAAAGCATTTTATGTATATAAACCATCAATTGAATACAAAAGCCCAATAACTGCCAGTCTGGGACATATATCTATAATGCAAAACACTCTGCAGTGGTCGCACCACATGAGATTTTCATAAAATGGAAATCATCAGACAAAATTTGTTTGTATATCATGGTAAAAAAAAATATAAATACAAATGCTTTGCAATTTAATACAGGATTATAAAACACTGTGGATGTCATGCCAAATAGTGCAGGTAATTAATCAGTATAAATTTAGGGTGATTTCAAAGACGTTTCCAAAACAACAGTCATGGCCAAACGGTCGCACCACATGATATTTTGACACTATGAATAACAGAAAAAACGAAAATAAATAATCGTTTGTGAAAAGTTAAAGTGGGTCCATACATAGGAGAGGGACTTCATACAGTACATATGGCATCTTTTTAATGCATTAAACCTATTTTTTACTGAAGATTTAGGCGTCACGTCATTGACACACATTAATATCAATTTTAATTTTTTTTTTTTTTAAATTTTGTCATTAAAACAAGGTTAATGTTTTTCTGTTTGTTTGTTTTACCATATTTAATTTTGTAGTTTTATGTGCAATGTAATTAGTTTTTACTGTGTTTATTTGTTAAACGTTTGATATAGACTAAAAGCCATAAAACTCCAGTTATGCGTCTTTAAATAATCATTCTTAAACTCAAAATAAACCAAGCAAAAATTCATACAAGAATTCCCAGTACATAACAGAAAACCCATGCATATGAATTGGACAGAAATATTAAATACCCCTCATTCTCTGTTTCCGAACACAAACACCAGATGCTGCAACAGAAGGTGATGTCATAAAAGTGACAGCACGGCCTACCTCTCGGGAGCGTTCATGAAAGATTGCATTTGTCAAGTCAGACTTAGACTAAAAGGCTTTTTTCTGCTCATTTTGGTCTTTTCGGCAGAGCAGATAAACTTGGCTCGTACTTCTATGACACCTCAAGCGGGTCAGAGACAGCCGAGCGGCCCGTCGAGGGAGTGTCATTCACCGAAACCGCCTGGAGGAACTCTATCCATCTGATTATCCTGAGCAGAAGGAAGATAAGGTGTCCACTTGGGGAAGTTCGCTCAAAGATAGTGTAAGAACGCTTTGTAGAAACGATCTCTGGTCCGATGATTTTTTGAAGTTCTTTCTAACTGCACAAACAGACCTGACGTGTCTATTTCGCCTGAAGATGGACAGGCGCTCCAGACGTGTCCGACACGAGAGGATTAAGGGAAAGACTTTTCCACTCGTATCGACTCCTCCTTTGCAGGAGACGCAGAGCTGAGCTGTGGTCATCGCGCCACACGCGAGACAAAGGTGAAATGTGTTTGCAAAAACCAACAGGGACAGAACAAATACTACAAATGCTGCTTTAATACTCAGAACTGAGCGCACGTTTTCCTGATTTTACCTCTGAAAGTGACTGGACAGACATTCCCTGCTATGTGGCACCTGTTTTGCTCAAATGCAATTGATAACAGATACACAACTGGCCAAAGTCTCTTCTGCTCACCAAGACTGGATTTATTTGATCACAAGTACAGCAAAATTTTTGATATATTATTTTGATGTAAAATATTTCCTTTCTATGTGAATATATTGTAAAATATCATTTATTTCTGGGATCAAAGCTGAATTTTCAGCATCATTACTCCAGTCTTCAGTGTCACATGATCTTCAGAAATCATTCTAATATGCTGATTTGCTGCTCAAGAAACATTTTTCATTATTTTCAATGTTGAAAACAGTTGAGCTGATGAATATTTTTGTGGAAAAACTGAGATTTATTATAATTCTTTTGAAAATAAGAAATTGATACTTTGATTCAGAAAAGATACATTATACAATAAAGTGACAATAAAGACATTTTTAATGTTACAAAATATATATATTTCAAATAAATGCTGTTCTGTTGAATTTTCTGTTCATTAAAGAATTTTGAAGAAAGTTTCCACAAAAAAATCAATTAGCAAAAACAGTTTTAATATTGGTAATAATAAGAATCACCATTAATAATTAAGCCTCAGTAATAATTAAGCAGCATATCAGCATATTAAAATGATTTCTGAAGGATCATGTGACACTGAAGAGTGGAGTAATGATACTGAAAATTCAGCTTTGATCACAGAAATAAATTGAATTTTACCATAAATCCAATAGAATAAACATTAAATAGAAACAGAAAACATGTATTTTAAATTGTAATAATATTTCACAATATTACAGTTTTTACTGTATTTTTCATCAAATAAATGCAGCAAAAGAGTCTTACCGACATCGAACTTTTAAACTGAAGTGTAGAAGTATACAAAACTTGTTGCAGCATACAGAAGCATTACAGTGAATAAAAAGTCCAACTGATGACAAATTCAAAGGCACTTTTACCCAAAAATGGCTAACAATGGGGCTTTTAAAAAAAAAAAAAATAGTAATAATAATAATAATTTTATTCACGAAGGATGCACTAAGTTCATCAAAAGTGACTGCAAAGACATTTATAATGTTAAAAAAGTTTCTCATTCAATAAATGCTGCTCTTTTGAATTTTCTGTTAATCAAAAAATCCCCCCCCCAAAAAAAAACAAACAACAACAACAACAAAAAAAAATATATATCTTTATTTTATATATCTTTATATATATATATATATATATATATATATATAACATAAATCCACATAGCAAACATTTATTTTAAATTGCAATAATATTTCACATTTTTTCAGTTTTTACTGTATTTTTGATCAAATAAATGCAGTCTTGGTGAGCAGATGAGACTTCTTTCCAAAACATTAAAAACGTCCAAACTTTTGAGTATTCTAATAAATACAGTATTTGCACATGTAAAAGAAAACTGTCCAGTGCATTGAAAATGTATAATAAAAAAGGTAAAATCTCTCACCCTTGATGTCCCATAGTGTAAAATGACGGTTATTGGAGGCCTCGGGTGCCAGCGTGAAATAGAAACGATGTCCAGACTGCGGTTCGTCTCTGTCCACCACACTGATGGTGTGAATGAGCTAGAGATGGAGACAGTAAGAAAGAGAAAGTTTCGAGATTTTAATAAAACCTCGAGCAACCAGGAAACAACTGAAAAAAATAAAAATAAAAATCACACTGAAGGAACTTCAGCCAGACTGCATGACTAGTCATATTTACTAGTCGACTATTCAGCCAGAAAAGTAGCCGACAAGTCAATATTTACTTTATGTAAATGACTCACTTCTGGCAAGTCGAACAGCGTGCGAGTCTAGAGAATGCGGCTGACAAACGAAAGCGTGCATATCTGCATTTCCAGGTTCATGCAGCTGCTGTTGTCACAAATGGTGCAAACACAAGTTTCACTCGCTACAGTTCCTGTCGGCCTCTGGCCAACATTTGATAAGTTTTAGAGCACTTTTGCAATGATTCTGGCTTGTATGTATTGACTTTCTAAATGCTCTCAGATCATCTCAGATGTGTGCAGCTCCATTTATAACATGCTGTGTGAATTCAAAACACTCTTGAGTTCACAGGACTTTCACTTTTAATCTGGGCATTACAGGTTACTGTACAAAGCAGCTGTGCACAGCTGAACTAAACTAAAACTTTTCATTACTTGAATTAAAATGAGCATTAACTGAAAAATTTAAATAAAATAAATTAAATCAAATAATTCAATAATAATTAAATTAATGAATTAATTAAAATAAATAATAAAATAAAATAAAACGAACAAAGTAAAATAAAATAAAATAAAATAAAATAAAATTAAATTAAATTAAATAACAATGAAAAACGTATTTTATTCACCTAGTTGCCAAGGGATCATTTCTCATTTCATTCATTAAATATGTAAAACAACCAAAACTAAATAAAATAAAACTTAATCAGTACACACACACACACACACACATATATAAACGTTTGCATATCAACATTTTTTTTTACAGTGTTTTCAGCATTTTTACTTATTTTCCTTGATTAATAATCTTTATTGCTATTCATTTCTACTAATTCCTTTTTAACAGTGAAATTATACTTTAACATTAGCTAATGCTATATGAACTAACAATGCATATTCATAAATCACAAACATGACCAATTTATAAATGCTCATTATTACTGTTTACGATAGCTAATGCATTTCACCACTGCATTTAACCCTCTGGGGTCCGAGATGATTTCGGGGCCCTTTAGATGTTTTGACATGCCCTGACATTTGAGCTTATTTCAGCTATGTATAACATACTACTGACAAACATATAATTTTTTTGTATTCAGCACAAACGGTGCTACAATAATATGTGAGCAAGATGGATGTACATGTTTGCATTTTTTAGGAAAAGAAAAAAGATTATGCGTGGCTAGTAAGTTTTGGGGAAATAAATGTAGCTAAAATAAAAAGTTTTACCTGCTGCATATGCTTTTGCACAGCTTTGCACAGGTTAGATATTGCAAATTTTACAAAAGTGAATAGACTGCACAGTGAAGCCAGAGCATTTTGCATTCAGAAAACACATTACAAATGACTGTCCAAAAAACACACACTTTTTGTCATATTATGCTAAACCTACATCGAGCTCTCTCGTCCTGTTAGGCTTTCGTATTACAGTTTGTGTGATAAATCAGAAGCGCGAGGCGGAGAAGTTGTTGTGGCAGTGAGAGTGGGTGTACTTGTGAGCGGCATCGGGCCCAGTCACTACATTAGCCGGATTGTGAGACAACAGATGGAAGCGTTTAGGAGGGCGGGAGGAACAGAGGAGCGGCGGAGAGGGAGTGGGCGGCACTTCAGACAATCCCGCGAAAATTCTCATGTTCTCTCGTTGCTCATTTCTCATTACACGGTCATCAAAAGCCTCGCACGGCGTTTATGTCAATTTTTTGGGGAGGTGATAGAAAATCCAAGTGTAATTAGAGGAGAGAGGGAAAAAAACCTAAATTAAAATTCTTTTTGCAAAGTCTTTCCTGCGCCCTAAAGTCAGCGAGGAGCACTCACGCTTGCTCGGATAGGAAAATGAAAAGGAAAGACGTGCACATACCGGGAAAGTGAAAGCAAGGACAAATGCTTGTAAGGCAGAGCCGTATACTCAAAGGAGACCCCACACTAACACTGATGTTTCCCCTTCAAAATGATTAAAGCTGGAGTTTCCAAGAGAGGCAAAGTGCTTGTGTTTAAGCCTCAGTCCTTCAGGACGCGCTCGGTTTGACGGGCTCCGCTTTGACTCCATCGTGCGCCGCTCCCGCGAGGAGAAACCCTACATTTGCCTGAGCTTTTAAAGAAATAGTTCGCATTCTGTTCACACCGTCTCGGTTCAAACCTGTATGCTGTTATTATTTCTGCAACACTTCTTCATGCATGGCTGCCGAGCTCCAAGACGGACAAAAAATTAAAAAATGCCTCATGCACTATATCCCATGTCTTCTGAACTGATACGATAGATTGTCATTTTTGAAATACATTTTTTTTAAACTTTATTCATCACTTATCTTTAAGATTTATGTTTTGCTATTATGTGTTTATTTAATTTTTTTTTTTACATTGCCAATCTTAGAGAGTGGTTAAAATGTGATTTATAGCTTTTTAAACAACGATAATAAAGATCTATTCTATTCTATTCTATTCTATTCTATTCTATTCTATTCTACTGTTACAACATGGAAAGCATGACATTTGACATTACTATTTAATATTTATTTTTATTTAATAATTTTTCATTTACATTTATGCATTTGGCAAATGCCCTTATCAAAAGTGACTACACTGCTTTCAAGTTATAAATAAATAGAAAAAAAATGATATGAATCAATATAATTAAATATAAAAATATTATATAATTAATGTTTTTTCACTATTTTATTTATCACTTCACTGTGGTTATCTTTACTGAGATTTATGACTTGTTATTATGTTTTTTTTCCAATCCAAAAGAGCTCCTAAAGTGTCTTCATTGTTGTTAAACAATGACAATAAATAAAGTTGTCATTACTATATTACATTTACATTTATGCATTTGGCAAATACCTTTACCAAAAGTGATGTACACAACCTTGAAGTTATAAATAAATAAATAATAAAAATAAAATAATATGAATTATATTAATCAATGTAATATATAAATGTAATCAATGTAAAATATAAAATAATAGAATTAATGTTTTTTCACTGTTTTATATATGACTTCACTGTGGTTATCTTTACTGAGATTTAAGTCTAGCTATTTTATGTATGTTATTTTATTTATTTTATATTATATTTTATTTTATTACATTTCCAATCCAAAAGAGCTCCTAAAGTCATTTCTATTCTATTGTGTTCTATTCTATTGTTAAAGCTTGGTTTTCCATTACATTTATGTCTTCAATATTTTAAATATTAAAATATATATAAAATATATATATATATATATATATAATTAGATTAAAATATTCAATATTTTATGCAAACTTAAAATAAATAAATAAATAAATAAATAAATACATAAATGATCGATTGCTTAATACAGTTATAAATAAATAGATGTAAATATGTAAACACATATACATACAAAAAAAAATTAAATAAAATGTGTGTGTTAAAGTATAAAGTATAAATGTATATATATAATATACATTTAAAGTGACACTTCCACATGCAATTTTATAAACCTGAACGTGAACGTTCTTTTTGACAAAAAGGAAATATTATAATTGAACTTCAGCTTAAATTTCAGTCTGTACTGTACTTTTTTGGTGCTTTTAAAAGCCATGAGCAACTCTTTGTGCCAAAGTCTTTCCAAAATGATCTTCTGTGATCCTGAAAAACACCAGCAGACATGAGAGCGAGTGAATAATGACCAAATTTTAATTTGTTTGTGAACTATTCCTGAACTACAGAGAAAGTAATAAAAGTCTGGTTTAATGACAGACATTTGTCCTAAAGTTTGTTCCACTGCAGTAGCACTTTTTATGCATCCTGTGCACAGTATGTTTCTGCCCTGAGGTGCTGATGTAAGAGCTGGACTGCACATCTCATTCTGGTTTAAAGCCCACAGACTGTCATTAACGCTCACATGGAAACATATTCTGCCACAGAAAGAGAGCGCGGTGTTAACATTCATTCACGTACGCTCAGTATTGTTAGTGCAGTCTGTGAGCGGCAGGCTTGACAGTCTTCACTAGGGTGACTTAAGGTAAAGTTAGGGTAAAGAAGCCTCTCTTTTTGTCAGTCCTTGATGCTAAACCTACTGCATTTTTAATGTTTGTTAAAAAAAAGACTTTGTTAGAGTGTAAATTAGCACTGACCAGCATAGACTTTCATGCAAACTTAATTTGACCTTTTCTAAATAATTAACCAGGTGACAAACGAGGCCCAGAACTCCGGAAAATACAAATGTTGTTAATGCTGGAGTAAAACCGCAGGTGTTGGATCCTCAAAACATATTTCTCATAAGTCGAGCAGCACTTGCAGCTGATAATGTTTCTGCTTGATTACATCCACAGCAGCACTAAACTAAACACTAACCTGTGCTTCCCATCGGCCTCATTATTCGCAGCGCTCCACTTCTGTCTGCGGCTGATAATGCGACGCCGGACGCCTTTAAGAGCCTTTAATCAACACGCACAAACTCCTGTGACTCTCTTCACATTGTCTGGAGTGTTACACAACCAGAAAATCTCCAGCCGCACGTCAGAGGACGGGGAAAACGGGACGCGTGTTATATTTTTAAGATGTGTGTTTATTGGTCTCCTCTCAGCTTGAAAGGGAAGTTTTGTGGGACTCCCGCTGAGCGCCTGCTTTCAGACATCCTTCATCACCGCGTCGTTTTAGCGCTCGTCCATGAAATGCTGCCCGCTACTTTGTGAAGTTGAGAATTGGGAAACGGTACTTATTGATTTTCTTTAAAAATGCTTCAATCAAATTATTTTCATGATGTTTTGGATCTGTTAACGCTTCTTGAACCATGTTCCTTTATTGATTCACTACTACCAGTGTTGGGAAGGTTACTCTGGAAATGTAACAGGTTACAGATTACAAGTTACTTGATTTAAAATGTAATAAGTAGTGTAACTTTTCGATTACTTTATTAAAGTAATGTAACTTATTACTTTTAATTACTTTGTGATTACTTTTCTAAATTTCTAATATTTTCAACTGTTAATCATTTTGAAACATTTAAACCAGGCAGAGTTAACCTTACAGTAGCGTTCAAAACTGATTACTGTCAGACTTTCAAAATCCTTTATCACTTGAATTAAGATTATAAGTAAGGGATAACATACATCTTTATTTTGCGATAACAACTGGCTGAATGTACATTATCTCACTTATTACACAGCTGCTTGATAGATTATTTAGATGTTTCATGTCAAAATAATTAGAGTTGAAATATTTAAACAAAAATTCCATGGAGAAATCAGTTGCTAGCAAACGGCAAGTTCAGACTAGATGTTTTAGGTATAGAGTGCAGTCATACCACTTTTCTTACACAACATTTCACAACATAAATAATTAAGTAGTAGTACTAGTTTGTTAGTTATCTTATAATCCATTACAGTGTACAAAAAAAAAAAAAAAGGAAGCAGCTGCGTTTGTATGAAATAGAGCAAGTCCATGATACCAGGATGACAGAATTAAGAAACTGTCCACATAATATTGAATTAAGGTTTAATATTTTATTAGCTAACCAAATACTGACTTAAGTTGTCCCGAAAGAGTCTGAGCTGTGTAATAATTTAATTTAAAGCACAGCCACCACACATTATTTTTTTACTTATATTTTTGGGCTTTTTATGCCTTTTATTGTGATAGGACAGTAGAGAGATGACAGGAAAGCGCTAGGAGGAGAGAGGGGAGCGGGATCAGCAAAGGACCTCAAGACGGGAATCGAACTCAGGTCACCGTGAGCGCAGTTGCGCTATATGTCATAACAAGATCATAACATAAATAACATCATAACAAGAAATAGTTTAATAGCTATGATACTGGGTTTGAAATCAAATGTTTGCATAGTTATGACAGAAAACACTAGCATCTAAGAATGCCTTGGAAAAAACAATCTTAAAAAATAAAGTTTATGCATAAACCCAAATAGGAAATAAAACAGTTAGCGAATAAGCATGTGTCCTATTCTGTGTCCTAAACTCCTGAAACATTGGTGTCTCATTTTAGAGCATTCAATGCAATTTAAAAGAAGTCAATTAAATCTGTAAGTGGGGGTGGGTGTGTGAAAAAATTCCGATGTAATCCCCTTTGTAATCACTGGCATTTTTCAAAAGTAACTGTAATTTAATTACATATTTTTTCTCAGTAACTGTAACTAATTACAATTACATTTATTTTGTAATTAAATTACGTAATTCCGTTACATGTAACTAGTTACTCCCCAACACTGACTACTACAGAACAAATGACTCCTATGAACTGGTTCTTTTCTAAGAATCAGACAAAAGAGGATATTTATACTTAGTCAATTAATGCATCGTTTTGTCTAATTGGCTAGACATCTGATCATGAAAAGACCCCGTTTGAACATCTTCCAAGATGCATTCAAGACAGGAAAACTCGGATAAATGTAGGCTTTTATATGTAAGAATAGTAGATCTGTTTTCTATCCATTTATATTTAGTGATGTTATTGTTGATGTGAAGTAAAACTATTAAAAATAATTAAAATAAATATTTAAAAAAAAAAAAAAAAAACTTAGAAATGTTGCCAAGGCAAGTAACTGTAAAAAATAAGTTTAAGTATTAAATTTACTAAAACTAAAACTGATATAAAAATAAAATAAAGTTAAATATATAGATATGGTAAATAACGTTAATACAATACATTTAAGTTGAAGTTCTAAAATTACTACAACTAAAAATGTAATAAAAATATTAAAAACCATTAAAAACAGCTATTAAAAACAAACAACATATAATAATAAAAATGACAAAATTACATATAAATGGAATAAAACTACAATTCAATTTAAAATATAATGGTAATTTAAAATATTATTAAATACTATAATACTTATATATCACTAAAACTATTTAAAATTATTTATGTTAATTAAAATAAAGCTAAGAAAAATATATAAATATTACACACACACACACACACACAAAAAACTTACATTAAAAAAAAAAAAAAAAACCTTAGAAATGTTGCCTTGGTAAATAACTGTAATCAAATAAATTTAAGTTGAAGTTCTAAAATTAGTAAAACAAAAAAAAAATACAAATACAAATATTAAAAACGATTAAAAACTATTAAAAGCAAACAACATATAATAATAATAATGACAAAAATCACATAAAACTGGACTAAAATTAAAATTAAATTTAAAATGTAAAGATAATTCTAAATATTATTAAATATTATAATACTTTTAGTTAGTTAATAGTAGTTTAATAGTTTTACAGACTAAAACTATTTAAAATAATTTATGTTAATTGAAATAAAGCTATATATATATATATATATATATATTTACACACACAAAAATTAGTTGAAGCTCTAAAATTACTAAAACTAAAATTGAAATAAAAATATTACAAACTATTAAAAAACAGCTAATGAAAACAAACAACATATAATAATAATTACATAATCACATAAAAGCAGACTAAAATTAAATGTACAATATAAAGCTAATTCAAATATTATTAAATACCATAATACTTATATTACACTAAAACTATTTAAAATAACTGATGTTAATTGAAATAAATGTTGCCTTGGTAAATAACTGTAATAAAATAAATAAAATATTAAAAACTATTAAAAACAGCTATTGAAAACAAATAACGTATAATAATAAAAAAATCACAAAATCACATAAAAGTGGACTAAAACTAAATTTAAAATATAAAGTGAGTAAAAAATATTATTAAATGCTATAATACTTATATTAAATTAAAACTATTGAAAATAATTTATGTTAATTGAAATAAAGCTAAATACACACACATACACACACAACAATTAAAAAAAATGAATTCCTTCATCATAATTTCAAAAAGAATCATTAATTGATTCAAAAACATAGGACAGAACTCTATGTGACAAGTGGATAAGAAATAAACAGGACGCTGAAAAACAAAATTCCATCACGAAAGATGAAAATGTTAATATAAGTGCATTGATTAATTGTTCACAATCAAAAACATGTTTTAAAATATTAAAAAGGGTCAATTCTTTATGTTGGCTTTAAGGAACCAGAGCTGTTAATTGGAACGATTCTCATCCTTTCTCTTTTGTGACCCTCATTTGTTTAATGAGCTGTTGTTTGCATGGTAAAAAAAAGAATGAAGTAAACAAGGTTAAATGAGAACAAAAACTATAGGAAAAAGAATAAATGAACGCTGTTTCCTTAACAAACGTTAATTGCGATGCCAAAGACAGAAACAACAAAAGGTCATCTGAAAAAGTTCCCAACTCGAGGGTGAAACTAATGCCTGAGGGGCTTCTGAAGGGAAAAGGATCAGGATGGAAAAACACTGAGACAAACAGGGACTTCTGAGAAAGTAAGACAGAGAAAAATAATGCGAAGGAGAGAAAGATTGTGAGAGGGAAGCAGTGTGTGGGAGTTTATTGAGTGGCAAACACAGCTCCCTCAAGCAAAATCATCTAATTAGATTTCCATCCAACAGCCCCCTCATGACCCTTTAAGCTGCGCGAGGCTCGGAAAGTGAGAAGCCAAGAGTCTCCCAAAAGTCTCGCGCGTTCTCCAGAGCCTTCCGGGACCAAAGGTCCTCTCCGAAAGTCTTCCTCCTGCACGCAGAGGAGGAGGAGGACGCTGACCTCCGAGACGGATGGGAAAGTTCAAGGAAAAAGAGTTTTCATTTGCGTGAACGCTTCCTACCAGCGACGAGGACAGGAACTAACTGTAATTAGTCAGCGGAGGTGATAATTAAACTGGACATTAAAAACCTAGAAATATCTGTGTGATCAAAGTCAAAGAAATAAAATAAATTTAATAAAATATTCAATGACTGATGAACAATCACATAGTAAATAAAGAACTCTGATTTCAAATTGGCTCTTCGTGACTGAAATCATTGTAAAATAATTTAATCACTGATGATCACAGATCAAAAAAACACACATCTTTACACAGTAATGTTGGGAAATCTCAATAATAAACCATAAACTTAATAAACTCATTAACAAAATAAATAAATAAAAAAATTGAGCCGCCTTACATAAATCATAGTGCTGCTTAAATTATGAAGATCAATTAAGTAATTCATTAATACATACTTTTTTAAAAGATTGGTATAATAACTATGCAATAATAATTTCATAAAAGCGGCATTTACAATTATTTATTCCGTGTAAAATAATATTTAAATTATTTAAAATTCTTTATTTAAAGTCCTGTAATCACAAATAATTTCATGGAAAATCACTGATCAGAAAGTGGAATCCCTGTTAAACACACTTGTGTTTCTCTCTATCAAGTATAAATCTGTATTATTTTAGTTCAAATAACTTGTTAAAAAAATTGAAAAAAAAAAATCACTTCAATTTTGTTAAAAACAAATTGAAGAAATTAATGAACAATGTAGCAATTAATAAATCCACCTGGTATAAAATAAAATAAAATAAAATAAAATAAAATTTGAATATACTTATTCTGTGTAAAATATTTTTTACAAATCTATGTCCAGTGCATGGAAATCATTAATCAAAAAGCGCTTAAACATGTTAAACATGCTCTTGTTTTTCTCTATCAAATTGTGTTGGAAAATCAGATACATTTTAGAGAACTGATTAATTTATATGCTTCAATAAAATCAAAACAGAAAAAAAATAATTTTTGAATCCCTGTACAAAACTCCCAGTGCCACTTGAAAATTATAAATTGCACTACAAATTTAATAATGAACAAATGCATTTTTGCAATGCATTGCAAAATGCAATAAAACTCCTAAAACAGATGTGTTTGACCATTCGTTATCTTTTTCTTCCCACTACGTGAATGCCACAACAGGCTCACCGCATACAGGCTCCTCTCATTATTAAACTGACCAATCAGGATGGATATTCAAATGGCACAGTGCCATTAACTACCATCCAAGTGCAGCCAAAAAATCCAAGGGAGAATAAATGTAATTTCCCTCCTTCACCATAAATAACCCTCATTATCAGAGGTGACCTTTCAATTACTCTTCAGTTCACATCATCCTCCTTTGAAAATTCATCACGTAGCAGCACTGCAAACGCAGCTATTTATTTGTCAATTTAAAACATGACTGATTTATATTTTTACTTCGAAATAATACTTTGAAAATTGATTCGTTACTTTTTTAAAACTCCTAGCGCACAGCTTTAGTCCATCCTGAACTTTCAGGAACATAATTCCTGCTATTTTCCACAAAAGTAATAAAATATAAAATCATATGTGATTTGAATGAAACGAGGGTGGGTACATTTTCATTTTTGGCTGAAATAACCCGTCTGTAGGAGTGAATTCAACACGGGTTCGGCGTATGTGTCATCACGCGAGTGGGAGCCAATCCATCTACGCGGCCGTCTGCGCGTGTATGCGTGCGCATGGGAGCGAGAGTGTACTTTTTCCCCCAAACATTAGTCATATAGCCGGGACTGTCCCGCGGGAGGACCAGACCCTTGTGATCTGTCACGGAGAGCCGCTCGGTGCCGCTTGATGTCTTGTGTGGAGTTGACAGGCCCCGGGCCGTTCTTAGTATTTGCCTTTCCACCCGGCCTTTCCCTGCACACGCGACTCTATATGATATCTGTCTCTCCTCATCCCGTCAGCCCAAATACCACAGGGTTACGAGTCGAACGGCACACGCTCACATCGCTTCACATGTCAGTCTGAACAAGGGTCAGGCGTGTAGATAATGAACGAGATCATGAATGGGACACGCTGTGAATCAGAGACCTTTGGAAGGATAAACTTGAAATGTCTCTTCGTTTGCGTCTTTTGTAAAGCCAGCTAAGGTAATTGTGGGAAGATGCATCACTTTTTTTCACTATGGTACTGAATGATTATCAAATTAATGGACTGTAGTAATTATATCCACAGTATCAAGGCTTTTTGTACCATGGTAGAAAAAAGCAATACAGTACTCTTTTTTGGTACTTTCCCTACTATCTAGAGAAGTACCATGGTATTCTTAGAACATGGTTTTTAAATAGCACCATGGTACATGTCCCTAAAAAACAAAAACAAAACAAACAAACAAACAAAAAACATGGTACTATTTGTAAGTAATGAGAAATAGCATTTACATAAAAAGTACTTAGTGCTGCCATATTCTGGAGGTATTTACAAGAAAACTATAGTACGTGTCTTAAAAACATGGTAATACCATGGTATTATTTGTAAGTGAAAAGAAATAGTTCAAAACCTTACAGAAAAAAAAGTACCATTATTTTACCATATTTTGGGGTACTTTCACTGTACATAGTACAGGTTCTAAAAATACAGTAATTCCATGGTATTTTTGTAAGTGAAGAGAAATAGTAAAGTACCACAGTATTACCATATTTTAGGGGTACTTTTATGAAAACCATAGCAGCACTAAGGTACATGTCCCAAAAAACAGGGTAGTACCATGTTATTTTTGTAAGTGAAGAGAAACAGTTCAAAACAAGACTTTATAGAAAAAAAGTACCATAGTTTTACCATATTTTGGGGGTATTTACAAGAAAACCATAGTACACATCTTAAAAACATGGTATTATTTGTAGGTGAAGAGAAATAGTTACAAACAAGACCTTACAGAAAAAAGTACCATATTTTGGGGTACTTTCAAGAAAACCATGGTACAGGTCCTAAAAATACAGTATCGTCATGGTACTATTTGTAAGTGAAGAGAAATAGTTCAAAACAAGACCTTACAGAAACAAGTACCATAGTTTTAACATATTTTTGAGGTAGTTACAAAAAAAGCATGGCACATTTAAAAAAAAACATTGCAGTACCATGGTATTATTTGCAAGTGTCAGAAATAGTTCAAAACAAGACCTTACAGAAAAAAAGTACCATCATTTTACCATATTTTGACCATATTTTGGGGGGTATTCACAAGAAAACCATAGTAGAACCATGGTACAGGTCCTAAGCATACAGTAATACCATGATGATATTTGTAAGTGAACAGAAATAGTAACATAATATGGTAATACAAAAGTACCAGTGTTTTACCATATTTTAGGGGTACTTTATTGAAAACCATGTTAGCACTATGGTACATATTCCAAAAAAACAAGGTAGTACCGTGTTATTTTTTTGAAGGAAAGAGAAATAGTTCAAAACAAGACCTTATAGAAAAAAGTACCATAGTTTTACCATATTTTGGGGTATTTACAAGAAAACCATGGTAGTACCATGGTACATGTTCTAAAACAAAAAAAACAAAATATGGTAGTACCACGGTACTATTTGTAAGTTAAGAGAAATAACTCAAATAGCATTTACTGGATAAAGTACCATTATTTTACCATATTTTGGGTACTTCTGGGAAAAACATGGTAGTACCATGGTACATGTTCTAAAACAAAAAAAACAAAATATGGTAGTACCACGGTACTATTTGTAAGTGAACAGAAATAGTTTAAATAGCATTTGCAGGATAAAGTACCACAGTTTACCATATTTTCAGAATATTTACAAGAAAACTATGGTATTTCCATGGTACATGTCCTAAAAAATTAGGTAATACCATGGTACTATTTTTAAGTGACGAGAAATACTTCAAAACCATACTTACAAAAAACCATAGTGTTACCATATTTTTGGGGTACTTTCGTTAAAACTATGGTAAAACAATATCACATGTCCTAAAAACAAGGTAACACCATGGTACTGTTTGTAAGCGAAGAGCAATAGTTCAAAAACAGCACTTACAGAAAATTTACCATTATGTTACCAAAAAACACATAAGAGCACCATGGTACACATCCTTAAAAAACACGGTAATACTGTTTGCAAGGGAAGAGAAAGAAAGAGTGAAGAAAAACAGCACTTGCAGAAATAAAATAGCATACTATTACCATATTTTTGGGGTACGTCCAAGAAAACCATGGTAGCACCATGGTACATGTCCTAAAATGCATGGTAAGACCGTGGCACCATTTGTAATTGAAGAAGAAAATCAAAACAACACTTACTGTACAAAAAAGTACCATAGTTTTACCATAGTTTTGGGGCGCTTCTAAGAAAACCATGGTAGTACAACAGTAAATATACTTTTTGTATCATGTCTTTAAAAACATAGTAGTACCATACTATTTGTAAGTCAAGAGAAATAGTTCAAAAGAAGAACTTACACAAAAAATACCATAGTGTTACTTCTAAGAAAACATGGTAATACTATGGTGCTATTCAAAAACTGCACATACAGAAAAACTCACATTTTCAGGGTTATTTTTACATGCTACCATGGTAACATTATGGTACTTCAGATATAGCACAATAGTAATGATGATGCATTTGTGGACAATACCATGACAGCAATACTGACGTGTGTTTTGTTAGCGCTAGCTTCTTTCTCCAACTATAAAATCAAAACCTCGTCCCGTGAATCTACCTGACACTTAAATCCGCGTGAGCCCATAAACACTTTCTCCTTCCATGTCTAACAACGGTGTCACATCGCTGGAAGGGGAGTCGCGCCCCCTGAGCCAAAGCTGCTTATGAGCTATCGGGCTAAGTCCTTTTTCATGTCTCTAGCCCTCTTTCTCTCCCTCCGTCTGATTTATTCACCTTTTACACACAAACAAATACGCTGTGTTGTCATCCTTCAAATGGGATCAAACTCCATGCATTTAGCGGCTTAAGCTAATCTGATTTCACTGTTGTTCTATCAGAAACGCAAGCGGTGATGCTAGCGAGCGCTGGGGCAGAGAGAGAGAGGAGACGCTAGCGTGGCACACGAACAAAGCTTGATAATTGGGCTAGCAGTAGAGCGCAACGTCATGTGAAATGTGAAAGCGAGCAAGTTTTTGAATCGCACAACAGGCCACATAAAGAGAACATGATCTGGTTTGCAAAATATACAAAGACTTTCACAGGGGACAATTTTATGACAATTTTTCAAGACACAATCTTTTGTAATGCCAAATGTCAACCATGTTCAAGAGTAAAGCATAAAGTCTCATGCAATAGCCTAGTAAAAAAGTAACAGATTTAAAAATGCATTTCGTGCATTTTTTGTACTAAGTATAGGTCAAGCCTATTAACATAATTACTGACATGTCACTGATGAGGGTCGTATGATCTTTAAATAATACCGGTCTTTAAAAGCTAAATATATAAAGTCTACCTAAAGTATACTTATAACAGTTCCACTTTAGAACAATCAAATAAACTTAAGTATGTATTTATTTGGACTTCAACACTACGTCTGCACAATTAAAGTGCATTAAGTACAAAATTAATTATTCCAGTTTAGCAGACTTTAAATATACCAGTTTATTATAATGAAAGTTCAATTGCATTTTTATTAAGTACATCATATGTACAAGTATTTGTAGTATACTTAGCATGAAATAAATGCCTTTTAAATACATTTTAGTATATTTATTTTTCACTAGGGAAATTGCGCATGTAAATTAATTATAAATAAATAACTTTTTTTTTTTGTTTATTTTTTCTCAGTAACACTTCACAGTAATGTTTAGTAGAAAAGAAAAAAGAAAAAAAAAAGTGTAAGAATACTTCATTTCCCAGAATACATCATTTGTGCTGAATTTCTTTGAATTACAAATTGCTCATCCAGTCATTCAATTTCGAAATTCACATTAATAAATGAAAAGGGAGCTAATACTTCAGTTCATCACTGCAAAGCACTTGATCGAGGAATAAATAAACGCATTTGAACATACATTTCAGTATAAACTAACTTTTGTGGACCAGGGTGGAAAAACACTTCACTTCCCAGAATGCATCATTTCCAAACTCAATTCAAATTCACATTAGTAAATGAAAAGGGAGCCAATCTTAAATTCATCACTGCTATTTAATATGAATCATAATGAGGGAAATAAAATGCATTTCTAGCCTAACTTTGAGTATGTAGAATTTACTGTAGTACAGTTTACTGGTTTTTAATACATATTTAATATGAAAAGTGTAATATTTCCATGTTTTTTTATTGCTTGTTGCATGCCTTGTTCAGAGATGTGAATCTTGCCACATGATTCGATTCACTTACGATTCAGAGGGCAACAATTTGATTCTACAACGATTCTTGATGTATCTTTTTCTACAATTCTTTTATTTCTAATAATTACTAAATTAATAATCACAACCTTTTTGTTGTCTCAACTCCGTTATGAAAAATAAGAACAATGATGAAAATAACAAAAGCAGATTAAATAAAATATAAGAAATGAGCAGTGCTTTTTTTTTTATTTTAAATAAATTTAACAGAAGCATTGAAGTAAAAAATTAAATAATAAAATGTAAACTAACCAAATAGCCTTTAGTGCATAAATTACAAATAAACAGACTTTTATTTAAGCTATAAAAAAAGGATTTATTCATGCATGTTTTTTTAAAGTAATATTTAATGTAGCCTACTTTATTTACAACAAAACAGCACATTAATATGCATGAGGAAGGCCTATTTAATTACATTTTTTTTTATGCATTGATGCAGAATCGCTCACATTGATGCGTCATAAAAATGATTACATTCAACAGCTCTGTTAGTCACATCAAAACAGCACTGCAAAATGAAAAAAATGTAAAATGAACTTTTACTAGTAACCATTTCCAACTAGTAAGCCGATCTGAAAAGTGTAAACACTGTGACTATAGTGCAATCCAAACACTGCTCTGTTGTTTGAGCAACACTGACTCAACCAGCCTGTTGAACGCAAAAAGCAGCTATCATGATTTATTCAAGATTTATTCAAAATGCAACTTGCGTAAACAACATAAACAGGTTCCCTCTTGCGCAGACAGAAATGATGCACGTAAAACCGTCTCCTCCGATCCAGTGTTTATGTGGAGGCCGTGCTTTGTACAAAGCGCCAATCTTAGGTGAGAGATAAATGAGTGTAATTGCGTGTTCCTCCACAGGCCTAATTTCCAGCCCAATCACCAGAGTGATTAATCACAGAGCCAGAGCGCACGTAAAGTTTTAACGCACGAACCGCAGCGTCTCCTGGCCTCCGCGGGCGTCTCTCGCTCACCTAAGCCAATTTAGTCGACACAACGCAATGGGAGACCCCGGGGTGATGGACTACAAATCACGTAAACATGCTACAAGTTATCGTAAAGCTATTAGAAAAACTGCATCGCTGAAGCAACAGCAGGGGGCTTTTTCTATGTTTAATGAGAGAAATTTATTACGATAAGCCGTCAGCAGATTGCACTTCACCTTAGTATTTGGGGGACGGAGACGCTTGCGATTTTTCACCTTAAATGTGCTTCAGAAACAGCAGGTATCATGGCCCTTCGGTTTGAAAATGTCCCGCTGAAAGATGAAACGTCTGAGCTGTTATGCACTTTTTTTTTTTACTGAACTCAAACGGCAAATTTTTCAGTATATACTGGTATTGTGTTGCGCTCTGTCTTTGTTCTGTCCAGCCAGTCGGCTGGATGAAAAGGGGCTTCACAGCGTGATGCTATATCACAAGACGCTTGCTGATTGTTAAGGTGTGAACACCACCCATATCGCTTTGAGTTTCCACTAAAGAAACTGTATCTTTGGCTCATCTAGCAACAAAAAAACATGTTCTTTTGTGCCTCACCTCTTTCAGGTAAACTTTTATTCTACTTTTTTCTACTTGGCAACCCTTGAAAAGTTATTGCTGGTAAATCTGTGACTTCTCTTACAAGTTTCCTTCTAGTTTTAGTGCTTTCCAAGAACACAGTATTTCAATTTCTATATAACGTCAACATGAAATTTGAAATCAGCCAGACTTTCTTTCTTAAAAATATTGATTGATTGATTGATTGGATAGGTCACCCAAAAATAATGTTTGAGCCATGTTTCACTCACCATCATGTCATTTCTTTACAAACCTTTTCTGTGGAACACAAAAGAAAGACATTTTGATGGCTATTTCAATCTTTCTTGTATATACAATGAAAGTTAATGGACCTCATTAGTTTCCACTACATGGAAAAATAAAATAAAATAAAATAAAATAAAATAAAATAAAATATTTTATTTATTTATTTATTACATTTTTTGTTTATTTTTTCTCAGTAACACTTCACAGTGCTATTCAGTAGAAAAGAAAAAAAGAAAAGTGGAATTTCCTGGAATGAATCACTTCTGAATTTCTTTGAATCACAAACTGCTCTTCCAGTCATTCAATTTCAAAATTCAATAAATTCACATTAATAAATGAAAAGGGAGCACATTCTTTAAACTCTTGGTTTATCACTGCTATCCAATACGAATCATGAAGAAAAGCACTTGGTCGAGGGATAAATAAATTTGAACATACATATTAGTATACATATACATATTATGGTCACACTTTATTTTGATGATCAGTTCTACCTATTGACAAACCATTAACTATGGCTTTACCTCAATAAATTCCTAAGTTGCTGCTTATTAATAGTTAGTAAGTGGTGCAGAGTAGGTTCACTGTATGGAAAAAATAATAATAATAATAAAAAAATAATAAAATAAAATAAAATAAAATAAAATAACATAAAAAGGCTTTTTAAAAGATTATTTATTATTATTATTATTATTATTATTATTATTTTATTAGTATGCTATGACATCCTTAAACTGTGCAGTTCTACCTTCACATCTTTGAAGGGGTCTTTCGTCTTAATTTTCACAGCTGTCATTCATATTCACATGATTAAATGATTCTCTATCGCTGGGGTTTTATGCAGAAAAAAATGGCAGCTAATTTAATGATTTACAGGTGACTTTAATTATTCACAATTATGTACTTGCTAAAACAGCTATTTTTCATCTGTGCATCACAAGTACTGGATGCTTGTAAGCAGCATCATTTCATTGTTTAAGACTGGTTTCTAACATAACATAACTGAAATAATTAAAATTAAGTTTCCATGCTTCAAACAATCACAATAAAATGTAAAATGGTGCTTCAAAAATTCAGCGAAAAAACAAAACTAACAACACACATAAAAGAAAGTATTTTTTTAGTCTTTCCAACTAAACTTGGTTATTTAATGGTTAAATAACTTACAAAATAAAGCAACATTCATTCTTTTCTTTTTTCAAGGATGAAAACGGAAGATGACAAAGGCTCGTCTTACGTGCATCTAGAAACGTAGTACAAAGGTTACTAGTTCTTTACAACAAAAAATCTCAAAGAATCCTTAATCCAGCAATAACAGTCCTCATTCAGCGCCTCTATTGTGGAGCGAAGCCCTCGAGAAGAAACGCGCAAAGACACACATACAGGAAGAGTGCACAATTTTCCATGACATCTCCAAAAGCAAACAAACCTTTTGTGTTCTGTATGTTTCACGGCCGCTCAAAAAGAGGGCAGGAAAATGTTCGCTGGATCAACAAATAAACAGAGCTTTGAGGGCAAGAAACAACTTAAAAACAAATTCTAATAATTCCAGTCACATCGGGGTCATAAGGCACAATGTCATTATTAAAAAAAAAATCATATTCTCTGAGCAAAATGTATTTTCTTATTTTATTTTCTAATTTTAAACATATATAGCTCTTGAGCCCCTTTTCCCCCTTTAATTAATTTACATGTTTTCTATAATTGTAATCATGCATGTACGTCAATTTACAAAGAGCCAAATGTTAATGGGCGCATCTCATCATATCTTAAATAAGAAGACATTGCACAGACAAATGAGTATCTGTTCAATGTCAAGTATCTGGATTAGAAGAAATTATTCCACATGATGCATGCAATGTGTTTACATGACACAGAATTCTATAGATTTTCATGGCAGTGTGAAGCAAAAAAACTACTTAATGCTTTCTTCAGATGAACATTTAGTGTAGTGTACTTCATAAAAGCCACTGTAGCTCTATTACAAAACCAAGTGAAACTACCATTGTCTCAAAGCACACAGGGCCCTTAAAATACATGACACCTTTTAGCTTACTCTAGGCAGTTCATTAAAATAAATGAATTCATCTTTAATATTATTTTATAGTATCTATTAATACATTAACCTCATTACACGCAAAGATCGGCCTCAGATTATTGTTGTTTCAATTTTACATCACACTCTTATTGATCTGGATGAACGTTGCATCATTAGAAAGATTAAAGGCTCTACCTTCGATATTTGACCACTGTTTTGATAAAACTGTGTTGCAGTGACAGTAATTTATTAATTTATGTCAGGAGTGCTAAATAATAAATGTGTGATTTTTGGAATAGAATATCCACACGCACTCATATTCAGTCATGTCTGCTGCGGTTTATTTGTGTTCACATAGTTTCACTCAACAGTTTATAATAATTTATAATAATAAATTTTTCTATTACTAACATTTATTAGTAATATATTAATAATATTGCTACACTTAAAAGCAACAAGACAATAAATGAGAGAAACATTGAAGTATTATTATTATTATTATTAATTTTATATTATATTACCAAATATATATATATATATATATATATACACAAAGGTTATAAAGGTTTATAAATAAGATGAAATGTTAAATAATAATAATAATATTAATAATAATAATAATAATAATAATAATGTTTTTTTGGGGTAATTTATTTATTATTTTATTTATTTATTTATTTATTTTACCAAATATTTTTTAAATGTCGTATTATATACATATTAATATTTGTTAACATTTAAAATCAACTAAATTAATAAGTTAATAAACAAGAAAAATGAACTGGAATAATACAAGATTTGTAAACACTAAATAAAACAGGGGTTTAATACATTTAATAAAATTAAATTGTGACTATAAATAATATTTATTTATTGACCTATTTATGAATGAATGATTTTTATTTCATTACATTTCATTTAATTTCATTTCATTTCATTTCATTTCCAAAGAAAGATTTTTGTGCTGTGCCATTTTTTTTATTATTGACTTTTTCATTACTAAAAATTGTCAACATTTTATATTATATACTACTATAATAATAATAATAATAATACTAATACCAGTATTTATTTATTTAAAAAAAATATATAAAAAATGAAATGGTAGTTGTAAATAATATTTAATTTAATTTAATTATTTTATTTTATTTTATTTTATTTTATTTTATTTTATTTTATTTTATTTTATTTTATTTTATTTTATTTTATTTTATTTTATTTTATTTCCAAAGAGAGTGCTGTGCCATTTTTTTTCATCATTATTGATTTTATATTACTAAAAATTGTCAACATTTTAAATTATATACTATAATAATAATAATAATAATAATAATAATAATAATACCAGTATTTATTTATTTAAAAAAAATATATAAAAAATGAAATGGTAGTTGTAAATAATATTTAATTTAATTTAATTATTTTATTTTATTTTATTTTATTTTATTTTATTTTATTTTATTTTATTTTATTTTATTTTATTTTATTTCCAAAGAGAGATTTTTGTGCTGTGCCATTTTTTTTATCATTATTGATTTTATATTACTAAAAATTGTCAACATTTTAAATTATATACTATAATAATAATAATAATAATAATAATAATAATAATAATACCAGTATTTATTTATTTATTTATTTAATAAAAATATAAAAAAGGAAATGGTGGTTGGAAATTATTTTATTTTATTTTATTTTCATACACCCGTTTTTTTGCTGTGCTAGTTTTTAGAGCAGCTCACCAGGTTTAGAGCCGAGCTTGTGAATTTTACTTCTTCGGATATGCACTTTTTGTGCCCCACAAAAGACAGTTGGTCATGTGGGTCTGAAACTGCATGAGGGTAAATAAATGATGACAGAAGTTTCATTTTTGGGCTAAACATATATTCATCCATTCCACATATAAACAAAAGCAAAGATCTGCAACAAGTCGCTACAAAAGCACTGCAGGTGAGTTTGCTTCACCGCGACTTGCCATCGCGCAGTTTTTTCGTGACTAGAGTTTATAAATTGCCTTTGGGACGAAATGTCAGACAGATCATTCTTTCCAATTGAAAAAGGTCCAAAGTAGGAGAAAAGCAATAATGAAACCATTCTGACAAAAACGGGAAAGCGATTGGCTCGGTACTAAATCTGACACACACTGATTGTTCTGCTGGACTCCAGTGTTTCGTTCCGGGTTCGGAGGTCTTGCGAGGTCACAGCGCTGTATCTCTCAGAACGTTTGCTTTTTTAGGAAGGAGAGATTGGTGAGTTGAGCCAAACTACATTAGCCCAGCGGGATCAGACGAGATATTGAGCTTCGGAAAAACAAATCTTGTTAGGCGTTGTAAACTGCCGTCAAACCGAATCAGGGAGGCCATGCTGAGTGTGGCAGTCCCACAATGCAATTAGAATCTGACCACTTCATCACGCCGCACACCTGATGTTCCCGCGATTGATATATATATTAGCGGCGAGCGCAGCTGTCTGAGAGGAGCTGGCTGATGTCAGATTACATATGCTTTTCATGGAAATGACAAGGTTTCCCTCGCAGGTCCGTATCGCGGCTGACAGCTTTATCAACACGAGGAGCCATCGGGAACAAGAAGTCAGCGTCTTCTGACCGCAAATATCATATCAAATCGACAGTAGTGATGATTTTCGTGCGGAACAACGTATCTCGTTTCCGCCGCTTTCAGACGCAGATGCGATCGTATCGAGCCGCGTCTGGCGAGCGTGATTTCTGATTAGACTGATGTGAGTTCTGAGTGTGAGAAACGCTTAGGCTTTATCTTACCTGGCCAGGTTTGGCGTCTTCGCAGATCGACGCCTCGTAAGGAGTGGCGAGTTCGGGAGGGTTGTCGTTCACGTCCAGGATGCGGATGCTCACCGCCGTCTGAGACGCCATGGACTGGTTATCTGAGGACAGACAGATTAAACCATCATCATCAGTACAATGTCAACTCCACTGGAAGTTATTTAGAGCACTAAATGTTTTTTAGAGTAAAAATATCACAGTTTGTGTGGGTCAACAGGAGTGATGCGAGCACAGGTTCAGTTCCTTGGAAAAACACGCCGACAATCTGAATTCACTACTCTGTACATCACTTCGGATTAAAAGCATCTGACAATCATGCATGCATAAACTGACTTGTTATAAAACATTTAATAAATATAATTCATAATGAGTTATTTTTGCTGTTTACAAGTAAAATTCACTTATTTTTGTCTAAATAAAAGAATGAAAAAAAGGACTTATTATTATGCTATATATAATCCAGTGTAGGAGGAAAAAAAATAACTAAATGAGCAAAAATAAATAAATAAATAAATAGATAAAAAAAAGAAAAATATTATTCTTAAGTTTTTGTCTGTTTTTTTATAAAAAAAAATATTTTATAATTTATAATTCTAATGCAAGACAGAAGTAAAAGAACGAGATAAATGCACTGAAAAAAAACACTTTTGTCAAAATCAAAAGAAAGAAAATAATATTTTATAATTATATTACATATTATCTAATATAGGAAGGAAAACAAACTAATAAATAAATAAATAAATATTACTTTTTGTAATAATAATAATAAAAACTAAAAAAACTATTTGTAACTAAAAAAAATAAATAAATAAACAGATGTATGGATGGATAGACAGGGTAACACTTTACAATAAGATGTCATTTGTTAACACTACTCAATATATTAACATGAACAAACAATGAACAATAGATTTATTACACTATTTATTAATCTTTGTTAATGTTATTCAGTAAAAAATAGTCATTCACTGTTTATATTAGTTTACAGTGCTTTAGCTAATGATAACACACAACTAGTGATTTTAAGAATGACTTGCTGAACTTATAAATTAATAATAAGATACATTAATAATAAGAAAATACTGAAATTAAAATTAACTAGAATTCATACTGTAGAAGTATTGTCCATCCTTCGTTCATGTCCTGTTAACTAATGTAGTTAACTAATGTTAACAGTACCACTTATCTTGTTGCTCATATTACTAGAATGTTAGCTTTTATCAGTACTAATTAAGCACATATTAATGCCTTATTCTACATCTCTAATCTTGTCCAATTCCTAAACTTAACAACTACCTTACTAAGTATTAATATGCAGAAAATTAGGAATTTACTCATAGTCATAGTTAATAGTGAAGAAGTGTTCCCTATTTTAAAGTATAACCATGTTAACAAATGAACTTTATTGTAAAGTGTTACCAATAGATAGATAGATAGATAGAATTTACTCTCCCAATATACTGTAGTCTGGTTACAGTGACATACAGGATACAATGTATCACCCAACCTGAATGTATCATCAGTGTATTCACAATGGAATCCCAATCGCAGGAAACAATGTATCACACGGAATGTCACATTTGAAACAAAGAATCCTCTTAACACATGCAGCGGTTGTCATGGCGACGGCAGAGTTTACGCTGGCCACATCTGTGCGCGCCAGAAAAGAACAAACCCAAATGCTGTTATTTTGTCACATTAGATTCCACCGAAACACGGCAGCTGTATTTTGCATGCATTTTTAAAGCATTTTTAAAACTGACCAGCACAACACACAGAGTGCAAATGATGAGTGTTTGGATTTGGGAGCTCAAACCTCCCTAATTAAGACTTAAATGCTTTCTAATAATAAAAAAAGGAACATTAAAGTAACTCATTACACAGTTTGTGTCTGAACGCACTTTTAATGACTCTCTCCCAGCAGTGAATTCTTATGCAGCATTTTTGAGGAAATTAACAATTAGTAACTCATATTCTAAATGAAGATACACAGAAAAATTGAATGATAAAAGCTCATCGTTTGGGGCTGACATAATGACACAAACACAGATAAATATATTCAATATTGGGCTGCAATATCATTTTGATCTTGGCCTTATTAAGCTAAAATAAAATGGAAATATTCTTGGGAAATGTTTACATAATTAGTTTCATTTAAGTTGATATAAGTAAAATTATCTAGTAATTAAAAAAGCTCTCCGTGTTGGAGGCGACTGATCCTGAGCTCATTTCTGTGCTTCATTATTTCATTAGAAATGTTTTAATTTTCATAAGAGATGCTTCTCAGCACCACAGCAGGCCACCGAGTGGGCCACAATTTTAATTGTAATGAGACATAATTACCTCTTCCTAATTAACACCGTGCTGCTGTTATGCTTGTGTTTATTTACAGGGATGTACAGTAGTCCACGCATGTTATGTGATTTAGCATATGTAAATTGGTGCTGACTCATTTAATTATGCAGTTCCATTGTCTTGTTTTTCAAGCTTTTGCCTATGCATTATAAAACCGAAAACCAAATACATTTCTGGAAAACAAAATTCACCCCAAAATCAAAAGAAAGAAAGAGAATTCATATTAGAATTATAATATTATATATATAATGCAGGGGAAAAAAACAAACAAATACAAACAAACAAACAAAATAAAAAGAATAAAATAAAATATTGAAATTGCACAGTATTCGTTGTGGTATTATTTACTATATTGCCAAAGAACATTCTGTTTAAAAAAACATATATATATATATATATATACCTGAATGCAATGTATTTTGAAAGGAGAAAGCAATACATATAAACAGCTAATATATAAATAAATAGATTTCAAGTGTACACATCACATCAGGGCTATATTTAACTAGCGATGTGCGTGTGCGATATGAAGAGAAGGGATTTGAGCAGATTACAGGATGCAGAGCTTCTGCTAGCGGCCCAGCAGATGTTGGACGGCCACATATCTTCATGACATATTACCAGTCAGGCACTATATTAGAAAAGCTGCTCCTCAATCCTGTTTGAAAGCATGTCGCGGAGCTCGGCACGCAACTTACACGGAAATGAAGTCTTACGGGGTTTGGCAGTACGTTAAATCCAAAAGGACAGGAGGATGATTATGAACTGCTATCTCAACAATCTTTGTCTCAAACACAGAAATAAACACTGATTGTCTGTAACGCCAAATCACAAATGACAACACAGTAATAGATTTTTAATATCAGATGAAGACGCACAATACAACAACATTTATTTGCTGATTAATTGTTGTGTCAATGCATCACAGGCTCAATTAACTTTGTGAAGTGGAGGTCAATGCATGGAAGTCTAAATATAATAGATAAAATATTAAACTGAATAACACCTTTGCATCCTAAAATACAATAAAATAAATTAAAAAACTACTTCTACTAATAAAATATTTTAATGGCAAAATATTCATTATTGGGACTGTACTGATTTAAATTAAAAAAAGTTCATTAAAAAGGTATTTAAAATAAAATAAAAAAATAAAAATAAAATAAAATAAAATAAAATCTTTACTGTGGAAATTATTGCCTGAGATTGTTCTGATTCTAAGTCAATTACAAATGATGCAAAAAAGTTCATTAAAAAGGTATTTAAAATAAAATAAAAAAATAAAAATAAAATAAAATAAAATATTGTTGAAATATTGTCTGAGAGAAGTCAATCACAAATAAAATAAAATAACAAATATTAAAATTATATATATATATATATATATATATATATATATATAGATATATTATTTTATTTTTTATTTTTTATTTTTTTTTTGGCATCGTAGAAGTATTTTATCTCCTGAGTTGTGTTGCAGTAAAAAATAGCAAGTAGCTCACCAAGCGCAACCATTTCAAGTCTTAAAAATAGGTGTTTTTTGCCAAGTATTTCATTAATTTTTAAACAATTCCTGGCCAGTACAATTTTCTTCTTTCTTTACAAGTCACTGGCACTGATTTACTTAAGTTTGGTAATGTAGAGGTCATTGCATATTTGTCTAAAAATATAAGATAAAATGTTAAACTGAATGCATCCACTTAACTATTCCATACTAACAAGCTGTAAATAATATTTTAAAATTACAGAGTTCAAATTACCACTGTGTGAATCACTTTCTCTACACATTGTGAGAAAAGAAATTTAAAGAAAGTCTAAACAATCTCGTATGATTCATATGCAGTCAAATGTTTGTCTCTTAAAAACAGAAGAAAACAAAGAAAAAGTTCAGATTGCCTTTGGTGCATTTCTGACTCATAAGCGTTCCAGCGGGAGTAACGTGCAGCAGACGCAACCTTCTCTGCGTGATAGTTGGCACTGAATTAGTTGAACTGACACAGACTGCAGACCTATGGCCTAAATATTAAATTAAACTCGTCTTGTTTTATCAGCTCTCCCGGTTGCACTAACCATGCCTAATGAGCTTCAAATGTTGTGCAAATTGACAAAACAATATCTCTGTCCTCAACCCACGCCTGAAGACATCAGAGACGTCCATGAGCAACAATTTGGCATGAAAGCAGTAAGTGCATTTTTAGTCTGGACAAGCCTGACTCATTTAAAATGAGTATTAAGAGCTAAATTTAACTTTGATAGTAAAAACACTGCTGCTTTATTTTCACTGCGTCACGGCCTCTCGGACAGTTGATGTCAGATGCAATAACCGTCTGTGAACTCGGGTCATCACTGCAGATGAAATGTGTGAATCATGCCGCCGAACTTCATCTGTCTCCTCAAGAATAAAACAACCCTGGCCAGTACAGTCAGTTTCTTTCCTTATGAGAACTGTAAGCATTAAAACTGAATGCAATGTATTCTGAACATAGAAAAGCTACATGTCAATGCATGAATGAACGAATGCGCAAATGAACCAATGAATGCATGCATGAATGAATGAATGAATAAATGAACGAACAAATGAATGCATGCACGAATGAATGAATGAACATATACATGCATGAATAATGAATGAATGAATGAATGAATAAATGAACAAACAAATGAATGCATGCATGAATGAATGAATGCAGGAATGCATGAATGAACAAATAAATGCATACATGCATAAACAATGAATGAATGAATGAATGAACGCATACATTCATGCATGAATTAATGCATGCATGAACGAATGAACAAATTTGTTATTAATATAATTGCAAGTAAACAAGCTAAATCATATCTGGTAAACTTCAATAATTCTGAAAACAGCAGCATTTTCTTAAAAAAGTTCTTAATAAAATCATTCTTAATAAGATAAATTATTTGTGAAGCAAACTTGCAAGATATATTAAGACATGTTTTTGGAGAATATATCTTGAGGTTAATTTCTAACTCAAATATTATAAATTTTGAAAAAAAAACAACAACAACAACAACAAAAAAACAACAACTGTATAATAACTATATATCTTTTCTAGAATTATTATTATTAGTATTATTATTATTATAAATAGTTACTTCAGTAAAATTGTTCTTAGTGATATAATTGCAATTAAAATAGATGTCTGATGAACTACCATAATTCAAAAACCCATAATTTTCTTAACTAAAAAGTTATAAACATTCTTAAAATGAAAACATATCCCAGAAGAAAAAACTGCATGAGATATTAAGATGTGTTAAATCAAGTTCATTTTTCTAACTCTAATATTATGAAGTTAGAGAAACAGTATTAATAATTATATCTCTTATAGCATTGTTAGACCCTTTGGACTGTTTTGTGTGTTTTTTGCCCTTATTTGGTCTTCCTGTTCCGTTTCTCATTTATTACGTTACTGTTTGATTGTTCACCTGTCTCCCCCTGATTGGTTGTTTCCTTGTATTTAAGTTTGGTTGTGTCCTCTGTTTGATCGTCGGTTCTTGATTGTCATTCCGTCAGTTTGTATGTTTCTCCGTGAAGTTACGTTGTGTTTGCTGGTTCCCTGCTGTTTCCTGTCCGTTCCTGTTTCCCTGTGGATTATATTAAATAAACTCTGTGTTTTGCACCTCCTCGCTCCTCTGGCTCATTCTTCGCACACAACAACGTGACAAGCATATTATTACTATAAATAAATAACTGATTCAATAAATTTGTTATTAGTATTATAACTGCAAGTAAACAAGATAAATCATGCCTGTTGAACTACCATAATAACCCTTAATTGGGTGGTTTTATTAAAAAGACATAAAATCCTCTAAATAAATAAATACATTTCCAATTTTTGTTTCCTCCTGGTGGAATGACCTGCTCAAAAAACTTTCACACGAGCTTGCATTCGTTGAAAATAATCGCCCTTCTTCGCTTCTTCCTCGGCTGGGATCATTTAGAGCCTTTGAAGCTGCATTTAAACTACATTTTGGAAGTTCAAAATCGGGGCACCAATGAAGTCCATTATATGGAGAAAAATCCTGAAATGCTTTCCTCAAAAACCATAATTTCTTCACGATTGAAGACAGAAAGACATGAACATCTTGGATGACAAGGGGGTGAGTAAATTATTTGTGAATTGTTGTTCTGGACGTGGACTTCTCCTTTAAGTAAGAAACCACCGCTTTAAAAGTATTACCAAATTCTGATGCAATAAATAGGGTATGACTGAAAAATGATCATCCCTCCAAAACAGAGAAAACATCTTTCACAAACATCTACATGTATGTCTCCTTTAAAGTGTTTTCAGTGTATATAATGTAGCTGTATTTGTAGGTGTTATTATAGCACAACTTTTTAACAACTCCATCCCCCCGGACCTCACTAATTTTTAAAACCTGGCTACGGCCATGCCTATTACTTCTAAATTATAATGCTATTTGATGTAAAAATCCTGACACCATTGTAAGCAGAGCTCACAGAACAGCACAAAAATACCAAACAGAGGCAGTTCATGACTCCTTTCATGCAAGCTGCCAATAAGGTGAGAAAATACATTTAATTTTGTCCTTGATGTTAAAGACTGCTCATCAAATCAAACTTCATGGTATTTTAGAGATGAATTGCTGCATGAACGCATTCAAATCAAGAAAAAAATAAAATAAAATAACCTAAAAAAGCTGCCATTTGACGTCCAATGCAAAAGCCACTTGAGAAGCTGAACTCGACCAACAGCGAAATCCACTGGAGCTACTCCAGTCGTGCTCGCCGTACTCTGGCATTTTCATTAAAAATGAAAGCAAAGAGGTTGGCGGTGATTACAGAAATGTCATTTTTTGTTACATATAAACCCTTCTGTATTTCTAATGGCCGAAAAGGGCACATTTTACAGCAGGAACCTTGAAAATGCTCAAAATCCAGAGAGAGCGCAGTGCAGTTATTTTTCACTCTCCACACCAAAAATGTCCTTTCTGTCGAGATAAAGACACAACTGTGTTCATAGTATCTCTTTACCCTAAGGGCAAGACATGATGGTTTTTCCTCTATTTATCACCTGAAAAAGACGAAGCGAGTAAGTGCAAGAGAGAGAGAGAGAGAGAGCCTGTCTGCAGTTTGATATCATACAGCCTATCAAACGCACAGAAATTATATGTCACTCTTCTTCAGCAGATAGGATTCTGTGGCGAGCCGACGGCCTGCCAGACTTTCTGACAGTAAAACTCCAGTCTGGAAGCATCGTGCCAAGACTTCGGAAAGAAACGGACCTGATAACTCCTTCTGGACAGCAAAGAAAATTTCATCTCCTCAAGTCGACTTGCACGCGCCAACGTTTGCCACGCCTGCTTTAATAGGACTAAACCCACAGCCTTGAAAAGATTGAAATTGTATTTATTCCCAGCCAACTGAGGCATATTGAACGGCGTTTCAGCGCATGGCCAGATTTCCCAGATTTTGTCTGAAATATCATATTTACTAATATCGCCAGCAATGGCGCGTGAAACGCTCGCCGCACATCGATCTGCAGACGTAACTCTTCGATGAACACTCATTACGTTCTTGAGTGGAGTGTGAAATTTTAAAATACGAATGTACGAGGGAATTATGAAAAGCGTTTCCAAACTGGCCACTCGATGCCTCATTGCACAACGACTCCAGATCCCATGTATTCTGTAGTGAACAAGCACAAGCTGAAATTGCTGGGAATTCTGATTAAGCCATTGGCTTTGCTCATGCTACTGCTTCTCTTTCCACAAAAAGGACTTTATCTTGCAGCAAAACCTTGGTATTTGTGTCTGAGATTGGGATTGAAGCGCTTTCTCTCAACTTTAATATGACAAATTTTGACGAAAACCCAAAATGTGATGCAACTCTTAGAAAGAGCCATCACATGTCTTGAAACAAACAAATTGTTTAAGACACCAGAAGTGAAATCTGAATGCTAAAGCATGAAGTTTAAAGGGTTCACGAAATTGAGAAACAAAATATTTTTGATATTTACACATATGAGAGGTTTGCTGCAAGTTTCAGAACTCAAAACTACCTCCCAAGTTTAAAATGATTCTTTTTTTATTTTTCTGAAAAACCCAGATTTGAAATCAGGACAAATGTGATGTCTTGATTTCTCCTTGACACGCTCCTTAACATACTTGAGTTTCTGAGTTGGGTGTGCTTTAAACATCAAGAAGACATATACGGTGGCCCCAAAAAGTGTTTAGATGCTCATAACAGTCATAACAGTCGATATCGATAATTATCACAATAAATATCACATTTTTATTTCTTTTCAAGTTTAAAGGCAGATTTTGACTAAAATGTGAAAGCTGTAAAATCCAGATGGTTAAATATATTTTTTTAAATATTCTTTTTGGTCAGAACACGACAAACACTTTGTGTTTTTTGAATTCTTCACACTTTTTTTCAGTCATTTTTCCTTAACAAAATAAATATCTTAATAGAAAATAATTTCTTAGTCTTGTTTTTATGAGTAATATTGTTTCAAATCAGGAAACAGGTTTGTGTTACTTGATAATATTAATAATAATAATAATATAACATTTTTTGTCTCTTAGAAATACACATTTGATGCAGCTTGAGTTAGGATGCAGATGTAGATTTATGTTCATTATCAAAATCAGTAATATCTGTAAAAATTCAAGCAACCTCATTTTTATATGGTGAAATGTATTATTCTGACGGTTTGAGGTTTTTCATTGCTCTTCCATAGTATCATCTATAGATCATGATAATAACAATAACCACAAATATAGCACCTCAATACCATGGTAAAAATGTAACGTTAATATGGTTCCTAGGTATTTGTATGAAAAACAGTAGTCTAAATGCATAAACGCTATTTAATTACAAAAAACACTGTAATTATATTCCATTACTCCTCCTTCAATACATTTAATACGTCTACATTAATAATATAATACAAATCGACACAAATATACCCACATTTATGACACAATGCCACTGTGCAATTAGTGTTGCTACAGTAAATCTATCGTAAAAATGGAAATTCATATCTCGCGTTAATTATCGTTATCGATTTATCGCCCAGCCCTAGTTGCATTACATCAAGTGTATTTGTGCTCAAAATTGCGTTTGTGCATCGTTCTTTACAGTAAATGACACTTCGTTTTTGTTTTCTAATGCAATCATTCTGACATTTTTAGGTTATTTTTTAGGTTATTTTTAACTTTTAAATGTCATTTTATACCTTATTGTTATGCATCCAGTCTTTTTTAATCAACTTGTTTTCTTTCAATTAGCATTGGTTTTAGTGAATACTGCAAAAAGAGAGATGTATGAGCTGAAATCACCAAAACCTGCACTAATCGAATGAAAGCAAGTTAATAAAAAGATTGCATCAAAGATTTGGTGATAAATATTGCATAATGAGAGATTTACAAGCAATTTTTTTTACCAAATTAACACCACATTAGCTACAGGTAAAGCTTATTTCTGTGTCAATCTGCCATGCAAAAACAATGTAAATCACTGTTTATTTGTTATGTCTGTTTGTCTGTTCTTATGTAGTTTTATACGAACACAATAACTGCTTTAGCTTCATTGCATCTGTACTGTCATGCATAATACTTCAGCAAACACCATTTTCGAAAGAAAACCATCCCTCTGTTTTGACTTTAAGCATATTAAGTCTCTAAATTAGGTGCACAGAATTTGGGTCTCTCGGCTGAAACTCATTTGCGATTGATGGAGGGAAGTAAACAGGGTTTGTACCTGCTTCCACTGCGGTAACAGTGATGTTGTGCCAGCCGGCAGTTTCCCGGTCCAGGATCTTTCCCAGAGTGATAGCACCTGTTACAGGATCAATGTTAAAGATCTGTTCCTGGTCTGTGTTCCGGTCTATAGAGAACCTGGGAATAAAGCACAAACAAAGGTTTAAAAATCTAATTTATGTTATTCACTCAAAAACTGTAATTTTTCTTTTCTTTTTTCCCATAAAAAAGTGAAGTGGGACAGTCAAGCATTAAAAAGATATCATAATGAACAGACCAAACCTGAAACTGAAAATCAGATCAAATAATGAGCTTTTTTATGTTTTTAGTTTTAGTATGTATGTATGTATAAACATCTAAAGATCGGTTTTGAATGCACAACCTTAATGACTCTGAGTTTATAATCATCATAATTTAAAAGATGACACCAGTTGTGTTAACTTCTAGTCACGAATTGTGAGGACAAACTAGAGTCAGTACTTCAATTGCCCTCTCCAAACAAATGATTAATATTTCATACAGTGCTTTGATAAACCAAAATACATTTTCATCCCGTGTGGAATACAAACACCAACGACAGAGAGATGAGGCGACAAAACTCAATGAGGGTTTTATAATTTCCCCCTCTGACTCGCTGTACTCTCTTCATTTTTTTCTTCAAGAGCCTTCAGGGTTTAATGTCAGCTTCTGCAGTTTTAGACTTTACACGGAATACAAATTCATATGAATTAATTCACTTCTTATTTTACCTTGCTTATTACTCTGTGCCAATAGGTTGAGGCGGCGTTTTGGAAAAAGTTAAACTGCCCAAAGGGAGACGGGAAAAAAGAAGCTATTAAAGTCGAGGTGGAGAAGATCCTGAATTTAGGCCGTGGAAAAGATTTTTCAACTACATTATTCTTACTGGCTTTTAATTGTCATGGAAGCACAAGTCCAGTGCGTGTTCACTTAAAAAAGGCCTTGAGTTGTTCAACTTCTGCATGTATTAATGTACGGCTGTATTCAAAAACATTCTTCATGCACAAATAAACAAATACTTCAACTGAAATAAAAACTGAAATATTATTTGGTCTGCCGTTTATGCCAGCATGGGAATAATGCGTCTGGATGCTTAGAAAACAGTACGGCTCTGTCCTTAAAATCAACGTCATCCAACATTTGCAAACTATAAGAAAAGTTAAAATTCGATCTACACTGCTAAAAAAAAAAGAATGATTTTCTTGCTCAGTATTTTTGACTTGTTTTGAAGTATCTGAACATTCTAAAATCAAGATACAGTTACAAAGTATCTTTCTACTTGAGAAAATCAAAGTGAGTTTGTTTGTTCGTGAGATTTGTAGAAATGTAGCATTCAATCACTTGCTCACAAATGGATCCTCTGCAGTGAATGGGTGCCGTCAGAATGAGAGTCTGAACAGCTGATAAAAACATCACAATAATCCACATCACTCCAGTCCATCAATTAATGCCTTGAGAATCCAAAAGCTGCGTGTTGCTTCTGGCTAAAATACAAGTCCATAATCCATAATAAAGCTTCCTCCAGTAAAAAAGTAGTCTGGTTTGAATCAGGAGAGAAATCTGCACAGATAAAGCACTGTTTACAAGCCAAAACAGTCTAAAACTCTGAACATGTGGGTGGACTTTTTCACTGGAAAAAATATCATTATAGATTATGAACCTGTATTTTAAGTGAAAGCAACGGTTTGAAGTTACAAACATCTTAATGATTGATTCTTAGAAACACACAGCTTTTGGCTTCTCAAGATGATAACTGATGGACTGGTGTGGTGTGGATTACTTGTGGATTATTGTGATGTTTTTATCATCGGTTTGGACTCTCATTCTGCCGGCACCCATTCACTCAAAAGGTTCCTTTGGTGACCAAGTGATGGAATGCTACATTTCTCCAAATCTAATGAAGAAACAAACTCCTCTGCATCTTGAATGGCCTAAGGGTAAGTAAATATTCAGCAAATTATAATTTTCTTGGGTGAACTATTCCTGATTTTATGCTTAAGACAAGAAAAATGATCTCCCAGATATTGACATAAAGTCCTTTAATAGATAAAAAAAAAGTCATTTTACTTCTCAAGTGTATCTTGAATCAAGAATATGTAGTTATTTTACTGAAAAACAAGACAAAAATACTTTTTAGAAAGACATATCTTGCAGCGTCTAAAGAAAAAACTATTGAGATTTAAGTGTAGCACAGGTGTCATTGTCTCTCTTCATGAGATTTGTAGAAATGTAGCATTCCATCACTTGCCCACCAATGGATCCTCTGCAGTAAATGGGTGCCATCAGAATCCAAACAGCTGATAAAAACATCACAATAATCCACAACACTCCAGTACATCAATTAATGTCTTGAGAATCCAAAAGCTGCGTGGTTGTAAGAAATAAATCAGCCATTACAATGTTTTTAACCTCAAACTTTTGCTTCTGGCTAAAATACAAGTCCATAATCCATAATAAAGCTTCCTCCAGTAAAAAAAAAAAGTGGTCTGGTCTGAATCAGGAGAGAAATCTGCACAGATAAAGCACCGCTTATGAGCCAAAACATTCTAAAACATGATTTTGACAACAGAGAATGGACTTTTTCACCGGAAAAAAAACTTTAAAGATTATGAACCTGTATTTTAGGTGAAAGCAATGGTTTGAAGTTTCTCATGTCTTGATAATGGATTTGTTTCTTACAAACACTCATGTTAACTGATGGACTGTAGAGGCGTGAATTACTTGTGAGGTTTTTTTTTTTATCAGCTGTTTGGACTCTCATTCTGACGGCACCCATTCACTGCAGAGGATCCTCTGGTGAGCAAGTGATGCAATACTACATTTCTCCAAATCTGATGAAGAAACAAACTCATCTGCATCTTGAATGGCATAAGAGTAAGTAAATATTCAGCAAATTAACATTTTCTTGGGTGAACTATTCCTTTAACTGATTTTATGCTTAAGACAAGAAAAATGATCTCCCAATTTGGTCCCTTGTTAGATTAAAAAAAGTCATTTTGCTTTTTGAGTGTATCTTGATTCAAGACACACTTAAACTTAAACAAGACAAAAATACTTTTTAGAAAGTCATTTCTTGCAGCGTCTAAGAAAAAAAAAATCGAGATTTAAGTATAGCACAGGTATCAATGTCTCTCTTCATGAGATTTGTAGAAATGCAGCATTCCATCACTTGCTCACCAATATATCCTCTGCAGTGAATGGGTGCCGTCAGAATGAGAGTCCAAACAGTCATATTGCTTCACAAGTGTATCTTGATTCAAGAATGTATATTTATTTTACTGAAAAACAACACAAAATACTTTCTTGCAGCGTCTAAAGAAAAAAAAAATCGAGATTTAAATGTAGCACAGGTATCAATATCTCTCTCAGAGCTCATAAAAAGCCACCGCTGAAAGAAAAAACAAATATTTCCTGTCCAAATAGCAGGAGTGTGTTTTTCCAGCAGGTATAGTGCTCTCCGAGGGCTCCATCCGCTCGCCGTCCCGCTGGTATTGGGTGGTACGGGCGCGGGAGAGAGTGATGGGGCTTTGGGCAAAGCCCCCGTTTGCTAGCTGAGTCCAATGGAGATGATTAAAGTGGTACCGATGGGCATGGGCTTCACGCCATACGCTGACGTGTGCCAGCCAACCAGCAGAGTTTCCTGCCACTGTGCTGTGCTTTATAACACCTGGAGCACTTTGAGCGCAGCCTCATGCATTTTTAATGGAGGTAATTTGCAAAGGCTACGTGTATGTGTGAGAGAGAGACTATACGGCCAGCCAAAGCCTTTTACTTCCCTTGTGCGTCACCTTTGAGCTGCAGCAATGAGTAAATCATATTTCTGCACGCTGATGGCTCTGGAGAATAAAAAGCTCTATCAGGATATCGAATTGCGTGACCGAAATGCAGGGCGGGCGTCTTTGATAATGGCGAGGGTCGCTACGCAATTCAGATGGAGCTGCTACGGACCACCTGCAGTTCACTGATCGTCTGATGCACGTTATATACAAAAACGGAAATTACTCTAACAAACTCTAATTTGATTGACTTGTTTTTATGTGAATGCCAGGAATAAAAGAACAAGGGGGTATTTTCCTTTAGGGAGAAAACAAATGATCATTGCTAAAGATTAACTGGTTAGTTTCATCAAATATTGAAAAGCAGGTCTTAATTTGTGCTGGAAAATGACTGATCCAACACCTCTGGAATTGGATGTGACATCTATTTTAGTGGATATGCCACCTCCAAAGCCTCTGAAAGAAAATTAGTCCATGAGCTGTACATTTAAAACAATGCACTTGTTAGCTGAATTTTTTTTTTTTTTTTCTGTTAAAATAAAAAAATAAATAAATAAATAAATGAAGAATTAAACTAATAATTAAATTAAATAATTAAGGATAAATTCCAATATAATTATAAAAATAAAATATAATTTAATTTAAAACTATTCAATTAAAAATTATTAATTATTAATAATTCAATTAAATAATACAATTATAAAAAATATAAACTATACAAAATAAAACATCTATAATTGTATATAATTATGTATTATTATGTTTATATATTAGGTGAAAGCTTCTTGATTCAAGAATGTATATTTATTTTACTGAAAAACAACACAAAATACTTTCTTGCAGCGTCTAAAGAAAAAAAAAATCGAGATTTAAATGTAGCACAGGTATCAATATCTCTCTCAGAGCTCATAAAAAGCCACCGCTGAAAGAAAAAACAAATATTTCCTGTCCAAATAGCAGGAGTGTGTTTTTCCAGCAGGTATAGTGCTCTCCGAGGGCTCCATCCGCTCGCCGTCCCGCTGGTATTGGGTGGTACGGGCGCGGGAGAGAGTGATGGGGCTTTGGGCAAAGCCCCCGTTTGCTAGCTGAGTCCAATGGAGATGATTAAAGTGGTACCGATGGGCATGGGCTTCACGCCATACGCTGACGTGTGCCAGCCAACCAGCAGAGTTTCCTGCCACTGTGCTGTGCTTTATAACAAAAAATAAATAAATAAATAAATAAATGAAGAATTAAACTAATAATTAAATTAAATAATTAAGGATAAATTCCAATATAATTATAAAAATAAAATATAATTTAATTTAAAACTATTCAATTAAAAATTATTAATTATTAATAATTCAATTAAATAATACAATTATAAAAAATATAAACTATACAAAATAAAACATCTATAATTGTATATAATTATGTATTATTATGTTTATATATTATATAAATAATTTCATATATTTATAAAATAAATTAAATTACAAATGATAAATTCCAATATAATAATAAAAAATAAAGTTTAATTTAATTTAAAAGTATTTGATTAAAAATTAACTGTTAATAATTAAATTAAATAATACAATTATAAAAATAAATTATAATTTAATTTAATTTAATTTAATAATTAGATGAAAAGCTAAAATAACTAAATAAAATAAAAAATTATAAATTCTACAAAAGAAAAAATATATATAATTTATTTTATAAATATACTTAATAAAATAGAAATATTTTAACAAAAACAATAAGAAAATAAATAAACTTAGTGATACAAACTATAATTATAAAAAAGAAAACACAACATATAAATATAAATAAAGCTATTTTGAATATCAGTAAGTACTATAATAATACATAGTACTAAAAAACACTGATTTTAAAAATATATAATATTTGCTATATTTCTATCAAATATTTCTATAGAAATCTGTAGACAAAAATATCAAAGAATATTTTTCACTGTAATTTTTTGCTATTTTCTGTAAATAAGCGAAAGATACAATAAAAAAATTTCAATCAATTGCTAAATCGATGCTACAGTTAAATAGGCATCAACATTATAATGTATAATTGAAAAGTTTAAAAAAAAATAGATTTAATTAATATTATTACAAATAAAATGTACGATTGTCCAGCATCTGATGCATCTCTTTCACAGTTTGGAAGAGTTTTCTGTACTTCTGTACTCAATTTTTATGAGTGCTTCTTCATGCCAGACTATTATTGCAGCATAATCTATTTCAGATAAAGCGGCCCTTAAAGGCATATAAAAACAAACTGTGCTCGATCACTTAACATGTCAGTCACGCCGTCTCTTTCCGCATAAGCGTGCAGTTCCTGGCCAGAATGAGCTGCAATGTGAACCAGACTTTATGCCCGAAGTCACAGGTCTGGACACGCAAGACTACACAACAGCAGACAGAAAGTTTTTGCGATCGAGCAGACATTTGACATGCTTCCCAAGGCCTGGAGGTGAGGAAGCTTTTCTGGACGGCGTGTGCGTGTGTGTGTGTGTGTGTGTGTGTGTGTGTGCGCGTCTGTGTTTGTTAAGAAGGATGGCAGGTTGATAACTGTGCGTGCCAAGATGCCCATAGCGTAATGGGAAAAGCCTCCGGCCAGCACATTCCAAGAGCCACACTTTGTTACGCTTCCGTGACTCGATATATCTCCAGTAATAGGCTCCTCAATGGAGGAAATTGATCCTTGTCTAAACTAAGAAGAAGTGGACTGTGGCCAGGGTGTGAAAACACACACACAAATACACACATAAACAAACTGTTTTGCCTTTTCACTTTATCTCATTGAGGCTCACAGTCACTGAAGTTGTGCATTGTGATAAAATAGCTGATAAAGCACCGTCGCTGCCAAGCTTAATGATGTATTTAAATTCAAAACCCTGTAAGATCTATAGCTGCAGAGTTGTGCAACAAAGTTTTGCCCATGCAACAATTTTTCTAATAATGTCTGGCCATATTACTACTAAATACTGCAGGCCTAAAGTTCTGCAGTCTTTCCCTAATGTGATTTATACTAAAGTCATTCTAGTATGACGATTCGCTGCTCAAGAAACATTTCTTATCGTTATTGACGATGCAGACTGTTGTGCTGCTTAATACTATAACATTATAAATGTCTTTACAGACACTTTTGATCAATTTAACACAGCCTTCCTGAATAAAAGTATTTCTTTCTTTCTTTCTTTCTTTCTTTCTTTCTTTTTACGTTTCTATTAAAAAAAAAAAAACTAATTAAAATGACAGAAACATGATAAAAATACTAAAATTAGCACTAAAATTAAACATATAATATTTACTAAATTAATAATAGCAATAAAAGCAGTAATTAGTATCCTTATTTCTTTCTAAAATTGAAAAAAAAATCACAATAATATTTATACATTACATAAAAGTATATAAATAATACTAATAACATAAAAGTGATTAGTTATTTTTCTTTCTGATATAATCATGACAATATTACTAAACCTTACACTAAAACATTACAATGAAATTAGCTATACATTCTATAAAAGTAGACAAAACTTTTATACCAAAATAACACTGATTTAAAAAATAAATAAATAAATAAATTACAAAAACACTAAATACTCTATAAAAGTAGACAAAACTTTGATTAAAACTGATTTAGAAAAATGTAATAATAAAAAATAAATACATAAATTACTTAAAGTTACACTAAAAAAATTGCTGTATCCAATTTGTATACTGTATAAAAGTAGACAAAACTTTTACACCAAAATAACACTGATTTAAAAATAAATAAATAAATTAATGAATAAAACTTACACTAAAAAATACAATTAAAGTAGCTATATATTCTATAAAAGTAGACAAAATTTTTATACCAAAATAACACTGATTTAAAAATAAATAAATAAATTACTAAAATTTAAAAATGACAATAAAAGTAGCTATACATTCTATAAAAAGAAAACAAAACTTTTATACCAAATTAACATTGATTAAAAAACTAAATTAAACTAAACACTAAAAAAGTACAATAAAATTAGCTATAAAGTAGATTAAACTTTTTAAACCAAATTACCACTGATTAATATATATATATATATATATATATATATATATATGTATACTATAATGTTGGAAATATTTCTGTAAAATGTGAAAAATGAAGTTTTGCGTTTTATATGTTAAGTCTGTCTTATCTTATTATATAGACACACATATTATAAAACATGCTGGACACAGAAAATCGAAGAACATTTTGTATTGTTAACTCTGAGAAAAAAAAAACAAAAAAAAAACACTCCGACTCCAACATTATTGTATTATACTAAAACATTTTAAAACATGCAAAATGTCACTAAGTATACAGAACAAGTAGGAAATGTTCCTGAAATAATATCTCTATCACAATCACAGCGTAATTTTTGTCAATATTAAACATCATTCGCAACCCATTTTACTTCCATCTTACGATATTATTTCCAAAATTAAAAATATAACCCAAATGACCCTACATGTGTAAATTCCGATGTATTTATGCTGTACCTGATAGGAACGCTATCCATATCCGGATCTTTGGCAGTCACAATCCCAACCAGAGCACCCATGCGAGCGTCTTCCTGAACCTCCATGATGGTGCCGGTCGGAGGGATGAAGATGGGAGGCTCGTCCACATCCGACACACTGACCCGCACGATGGTTTGGTCCCGGAAAGAGCCGAGATCCACGAAACGAGGATCCACGTGTTTGTTTACGGCCTCCACGACCACATTATGCGTGCGCTTGCTCTCAAAGTCAAGAGCCTGAAAAGAAAGAGACATTTAGGAGCTACAAAGACTATAATGCACAAATTTCTAAGGTTCTAAATGATCAAAACTGCAATTAAATATGTCGCACGCAATCTATTACATGCCTTCTGCCATCTGATTGATTGTTTATGTTTTTTAGCAAGTAAAAGCCATTTTAGTCTAATTGTACAAATGTTCAACTTCAGCTGGTGCTTCACGCGTCTTTTTGCTGTCAAATATTGACTGATTTTTATCAAGTAAACATAAAAATAACTGTAGTCATATTTCCAGGTGAACACTTACTGCACTGAAGCAGCTCGGCTAGACTCGATTCTCCATGAATCATTTTGTAGAAAAATCAGTGAGTGTCAAATCTGATCATCAGGATCTTTTGAGGAACGTCTGTTTCCAGAAGATCTTCCCAAGCCTCCAAAACATCTCACATCTTTTGAGAAACGTTTATTTGTTCATCTCTCAATCATCATTGGATTGCGTTGCATTAAATGTTTGGATCATCTCAATCTCATCTCACTAAGACATATTACTGGAGATAAAGATTGATGTATGCATATATTTGTATGCATTTTAACTGTTATACAGACCTTCTTGATTTACACTGCAAGCTACCAGAATTTCATCTTACTTGTCAATTATATAAATATCGAATCTGCACCAAATTGCATATTTTTGCTCAGTTTGGGCATAAAATGAATAAAATGTGAGGTGTTTTTTTTTCCCCATATTCTCACTATATAACACAAAATAAGTCATAAAAGCATGATGCATCAAATATGTTACTCTAATGCTTCAATAAATAAATAAATAAAAAATCTGACATAATTTTAACCCTTTGGGCTCTTTTGGGGCCCTGGAAAAGTTTTGACATGCCCTGACATTTGTGTTTTTTATTATCATAAAAAATAAATAAATAAAAAGTTACTAAAACTTACAAAAAAAAAAAAAAAAATTACAAGAAAATAAGCTATATATTATATCAAAGTAGACGAAGCCTTTATGCCAAAATAATATGAATTAAAAAAATAAAATAAAATAAAATAAATGAATAAAAAGTTACTAAAACTTACACTAAAAATGACAAGAAATATACCTATATATTCTAAAAAGTAGATGAAACTTTTAAGCCAAAATAATAGATTTAAAAAATAATAATAATAAAATAAATAAATAAATAAGTTACTAAAACTTACACTAAAAATTACAGAAAAAAATAAGCTATATATTCTATAAAAGTAGATGAAACTTTTATGCCAAAATAACACTGATTTAAAAATAATAATAATGCTAAAATAATAAACTAAAATAAATAAATAAAACTTACACCAAAATATGAAAACAAAAGTAGCTATACATTCTATAAAAAGAGGACAAAACTAAAAAATTACAAGAACATTAGCTATACCTTCTTTAAAATAGATGAAACTATAAAAATTATGAAACTGAAATTATAATGCTGGCAATATTCCTGTGAAATGTGAAATATCAAGTTTTGCTTGGCTTTACTTGATTCTCCATGAATCATTTTGTAGAAAAATCAGTGAGTGTCAGATCTGCTCATCAGGATCTTTTGAGGAACGTTTGTTTCCAGAAGCTTTACTTTGACTGTACCTCAGTGGAGGAATGATCTTCCCAAAGCCTCCAAAACATCTTTTGAGAAATGTTTATTTGTTCATCTCTCAGTCATCACTGGATTGCATTGCATTAAATGTTTGGATCCTTTCAATCTCATCTCACTAAGACATATTATTGAATATATAGAGCGACCACTGATATTTATACACTAATAATACTAAATGAGTCATAAAAGCCTGATGCATTAAAAATGATACTCAAATGGTTCAATAAATGGTTACAAAATTTTTTTAAACATTTTTAATGTTCGATTTTTGTGTGTGTGTTAAACACTGGTACAGTGTTGAATCACCACTTGATGTTAAAAACCACTAGCTAACACCAAAATACACAACACAGCCTTATGTGAAGGGCAGGGCAACCTTCAGAGCGTGAAATGGCACGGCCGAGGCGTCTTCCATCTACCTTTTTGATGGTGATGATGGCCTCTTGTGTGTCTCCATCAGTGGAGACTCTGAACAGCTCTCCGCCCTCCTCGTCTTTGATCAGGTAACTCATATCCGTATTCTCGCCCATGTCCGCATCTGTGGCGATCACCCGGCCGATCGACGTCCCGACGGCCGCACCCTCCGAGACCGAAAACTGATACATCTCTGTGAGGAAAAAAAGAGGACGTTACTTTCATGATGGTTTCCATTCATGTTGACATGTCGTGGTGAGAATGCATGCATATTAGGGCTGGGGAATACAGCAAAAGAAAAAAAATCCTTTTGATGATATTTAAATATTAAATAATAAATATACATACTGTGAAATATTCAGTGTGTGTGTGTATTTGCTTTGAATGGCTTAAAAAGGCTTTTCTTCAATTAAAAGTTAAATAAAGTTATTAATTTCATTGCATCAATATAACAATGCATAACAAAAAAAAACTCTTGTGCTCACCAAGGCTGCATTTATTTGATTAAAAATACAGTAAAAATAGTAAAATTTTGAAATATTATTGCAATTTAATGTGACTGTTTTCTATGTGAATATATGTTAAAATGTAATTTATTCCTGTGATCAAAGCTGAATTTTTTTTAGCATCATTCAGTGCGACGTGATCTTTCAGAAATCAATCTAACACGCCGATTTGCTGCTCAAGAAACATTTCTGATTATTATGAATGTTGAAAACACGTGTGCTGCTTCATATTTTTGTGGAAACTGTGATACATTTTATTTTTCAGGATTTACAGATGAATAAAAAATTCAAAAGAACAGCATTTATTTGAAATATAATTGAATCTTTTGTACCATTATACATGTCTTTAATGTCACTTTTAATCAATTCAAGGTGCCCTTTTGAATAAAAGCATGTTTTCTTCCAAAAAAAAAAAGCCTTACAGATTCCAAACTTCTGAAAGGTGCGAGTAGAATTTATATTAAATCATTTTAAAATATGCCAAAACATGCCTTGATGAGCACAAGGGTTATTTTGCTATGCATTGCAACTGTATATTGGGTTTAAAAAAATAAAAAAAAAATATATATATATATATATATATATTCTTTTATTTTAAAACCCAATATACAGTTGCAATGCATAGCAAAATAACCCTTGTGCTCATCAAGGCTGCATTTATTGGATTAAAAATACAGTAAAAACAGTAAAAATGTGAAATGTTATTGCAATTTAATGTAACTGTATTCTATGTGAATACATTGTAAAATGTAATTTATTCCTGAGATCAAAGCTGAATTTTAGTATCACATGATCTTTCAGAAATCATTCAAATATGCCGATTTACCACTCAGGAAACATTTCTGATTATTATCAATGCTGAAAATGTTTTTGTGGAAACGGTGATACATTTTATTTTTCAGGATTTACAGCTGAATAGAAAATTCAAAAAATGTGTTGTACCATTATCCATGTCTTTAATGTCATTTTAATCAATTTAATGCACCCTTTTGAATAAAAATGTTGTTTTTCTTCCAAAAAAAACTCTTACAGATCCTAAACTTATGCCAAAACACATTAAACGTTATTGAGCACTGACTCAGCTGAATCACTTTGATCTGATTCATTGAACTGAATGATTCATAGACACATTCTGAACGTGTTTCTTAAAATAATCTTCAAATCAGGCTGATTTGTGTTTACTAGAGAAGCACATATAACCTCAGAGCTCATGGTACGTCCACCTAGAAGGATTTCTACATAATCGTTAAGAATCGATTTCTCTGTGGAGAAAATGAATGGTCTGTTTACATCTAGAAGTCGACTGTTGCGCTATTTAATTTGAGCCTGCCTCAACGGCAACAAAACACAATGTCAAACCTGGCTTTAATGAGCATCCTGGCCTTACATAATGTACAGTTTATAATATATGTAATGTAGGCAATATGCTTGAGTGCAGTATGTGTCATAACGGAGTATAAAGATCTCAGCTTGGCCCACAATACAAAAAGCAGCTTAATGAATTAGATGCTAGAGCAAAACTGGCATAAATGAGGCTTTTGTGGAGAACGAGAGAGGGAAAAATAGGAGAGAGTCATCGAAATATGGAGAAAAACAGACATCAGGGCATGTGAGACAGTATTACAGCGAGTCTCTTTGCTGTAATAAAGCTAATGCTGCTTTTCCTCTGAAGGAAATGGAAAGGGAGGATGGAAGAACAGCAGAAAAGGGAACATAATACCCCAATGTGTTTCATTGCTCTTTATACGGTGTGGCTGCAAACACACACACGCGCGCACACACACACACACACACACACACACACACACACACACACACAGAGTCTTGCTTCCAGATATGAAATGTAAAGCGTTGGCCATGCGGTCCGCTCTGATGTGAGCAATGAGACAAAGTGCTTTTTATTTGTCTGAGCCTGTGATGTGTATTACAGCCGCTCTATTCAGAGTCACAGCACAGCGCTGGCCTCCAATACAATATACGAGTCAAACACACGCGTGCTGACTATAGCATAATATCTGTTTGGCTTGATGCCTGAAAATAATAATACACACATATATATGGCTCATTGACGTATAAGGATTTTCGCCAGGCAAATTTTAAAATAATAATAATAATAAAAAGTAATATCTTTTGTAGTTGTTCAAACATTAAGAATGTTCTGTACACATGCATTCCTATGAAAATTCTTCCATCTAGATGAATGCACCACGATGTATATTAAAATTAATTCATTTCTTTAACATGCTTAACATTTTTTAAGATGTTCTCAGTAATTAAATCTGTATTAAATCTGCATTTCTGTAAATAATGATCTCATATTTTTGTTCTAGAATTTCAGAGTTGCTTTTTTTTTAAATGTAGTTAGCAGACTTACTGTTTTGTAAATTGCATAAAACTAATTAAAATATTTAAAAAATACTATTCACTTAGGCATACTGTAGCAGTGATTCATATTTCAGCCACATAAATTTGATATTTTATTTTTAATTAAATACAGCTATTGCTATTATTGGTCGCACCACATGATGAGAGGTCGCTCCAAATGACACAAAGACCTTATATCATTAAAAATCTATTTAAAAAACACGTGAAAAGTGTAGCACATGACATTAACTGCAGTTATTTTTTTGGAGCCAATTATTTCTAAACTTTGCCCAATCTTGATTGCTCAACTGACCCTTCGCCGGGAGTTTAATTAACAGGCAATCTGACCAATTATAATGCCTAATCCAATGTTTTTGTCTGACAAAAAAAACACTGCATTGACATATTTTCACAATTGAAACAAGATAGCTTCTGATGTTCATTCATGCTTATTTTGTGCTGTATATTAAGAGATGATCAGTTCACATGCCGCTTGAACTTAGGTGCTACAGCGATCTGTCACGACACATTAAAGTGAAATAATAATAATGAACAGTATTTGTTGTTTGAATTTCTTAAAATAATCACAAAATTTTTGAGAAAAAACTTTGAGACTGTAATACTGAAAGTAACCTGCTTTAAAATATTTATAAATAAATATGTGATAAATTACTAATAGATGCATAGTTACCAAACTACAATGCTCTAAATTATAATTTTTAGCAGTTTTTCTCATATTGTACAAAGATTAAACCATCTGAAATCCCCCAAATTGCATAAAAATCTATTCCAAATTATACTAAAATAAAGTATTTTGTGTATATAAACCATTAATTGAATATAAAAGCACAAAAACTGCCAATCTGGAACATATATCTACAACGGAAAACACTCTGCAGTGGTCGCACCACATGATATTTTCAAATTCAGTCAAAATTTACAAGCACAGAACTGGCCACCTGAAAAAAACAAGCTAGCTTCCCACAAAAGGTCACTATGAAATTTATAATAAAAATAAATACTTGCAGAAATAAGTAGAAATAATATTCTTTTTTTTTTTTTTTGAGGTCATACACATGATATCCAAATGTGGTAACTACACACAGTACCAGCCATTAAAAGTTTTTTTTTCCCAAATTTGAAAGAGAGTTACAAACCTGCTTGATGCTTCTATGGGTCCTTGGCAAATTGGTATATGATGCAAAGTCCTATCGTTAAATGGATTTCAATATAAAAGTTCTAAAATAGTAGTTTCTTGATGGTCACACCACGATATTCATAAAATGGAGATTATCGGACAATGTTTGTTTGAATATTATAATGGAAATATAAATACAAATGCTTTGCAATTTTATACAGGATTACAAAACACTTTGGAAATCATGCCAAATAGTGCAAAAAATTAATCTGAATAAATTTAGGGTAATTTTAAAGATGTTTCCATAACAACAGTCATGGCCAGATGGTTGCACCACTTTGAATAACAGAAAAATTAATAACTAATGTTTTTTGAAAAGTTTTTTTGTGCATTTAAACCAATTTTTAACAAAAAATGCAATCATGCCATTGACCCATATATATATATATATATATATATATATATATATATATCCACTGAAGATGTAATTGTATGATTCACAATATTTTATGACTCAAGATAATCAGACATTTTGATGAGCACAAAATTCGATACAGCTTTGCTATGATTAATGTAAATAAAATGTAAATGCATTAAATTGTTCAAAAGTTACAAAAGACTTCTATTTCAAATAAATGCTGTTCTGCTGTGCTTTCTATTTGTCAAAGAATCCTGAAAAATAACATAGTATCACAGTTTCCACAAAAATATGAAGCAGCACAACTGTTTCAACACTGATAACAATCAGAAATGTTTCTTCTGATCAACATATTAAAATGATTTCTGAAAGATCATGTGACACTGAAGACTAGAGTAATGATGCTGAAAATTCAGATTTGATCACAACAATAAATTACATTTTTTATTATATATACACATAGAAACTTGTTATTTTGAATTGTAATAATATTTCACAATTTTACTATTTTTACTGTACGTTTGATTATATAAATGCATCTTTGGTGAGAAGAAGAGATTTCGAAAATATAAAAAAATCTTACCAACACAAACTTTTGAATGGTAGTGTAGTTTCCATAATATAACGCAAAAAATGATAGATCAACTGAGCACTAAGATCAACCTATACATACACAAGCTGTATTACAGGATTTCTAAACAACAGAAATCCCTGCAAAAAAAGTTTTTACAGATTTCGAATTTGAAGGCTGAAAGGATTTTCGACTGGGCTTGAACGGTTCTGACCAAACACATACGACTGACAGGCTCTGACTGACGGGACGTTTGATAGACCTTCAGAACTGACAGCAAAGGTTTAGTGGCGTTCACATTCACAGCCACTTGCAGCAACAAAGAAGCCATTTATTTTCAGTGAGAGTCTGTGATTTAAAGGAAGAGCAACCTCAAAACTGTCACCAGCTACTGTCAATAAGAAGATCTTGGCAACTCTCTTTAATAAAATTAAAGGAATAACTGTAGATCCAACATGTAGATGAGTTTGTTTCTTCATCAGATTTGGAGAAATGTAGCATTGCATCACTTGCTCACCAATGGATCATCTGGAGTGAATGGGTGCCGTCGGAGTCCAAACAGCTGATAAAAACATCACAATAATCCACAAGTAATCCACACCACTCCAGTCCATCAATTAACATCTTGTGAATTATTGTGATGTTTCTATCAGCCGTTTGGACTCTTATTCTGACGGCACCCATTCACTGCAGAGGATCCATTAGTGAGCAAGTGATGGAATGCTACATTTCTCCGAATCTGATGAGGAAACAAACTCATCTACATCTTGGATGGCCTGAGGGTGATTTTTTTGGGTGAACTATTCCTTTAAAACAACATAAGCATTGGCAGACTTATAGTCCTATCAATAAAGAGTATGAGAGTATTGGACATAACATTAAAGCATCCAATCGAGACTGGAAAAACACAAATACCAACCAATTAACCACCTTTTTCTCTATAGAAGAGACTCTAAAAGCAGATGAATGCTCGACAGCAAATGCAAATGGCAACATTCGTCTCACAGCCTGCTCGTGTCACTTCTGCAATACAAATCTCTATTAGTTTGTTCCAAAGTGTTTAGATTTTCAAGTAGTGTCTGGCTTGTGCTGCATTCTCTCTTAGCAGGGACAAATTCTGTGCTTTATTAGTTTATAGCTGGAGCTGCTCAATGATTCCACCGCATTAGTCGTCTCAGTGTGAGCCAAAGCAAACAGAGCTGTGCTGTTCCAGCATTACAGAATGTCAATGCAAAATTTACATACTTTGCCATCTGGAATTTTAAGTCTTTCGAGCACTTAAACAAGTCATTTCAAATATTAATAATTACAAGAATTTTATCAAGGTTACTTCCTCAGTTGCACAGAGACCTCTATTCTTTCACATGCAACAGATTTTACGGATAAACTGCCATGCTCTTGAGTGATACGTCTAAATAATTATTGATAAATATTTTTAATTATAAATATGGTTACGATTTACAGAACAATAAACAGTTCTAAAGCATTTATTAATATTTGTCCATGTTTATTTCAACATTTACTAATACATTCTCAAAATCCAAATTTATTAACGGTTGCACTGTGAACTAACATGAACAATTATATTTTTACTAACATTAACAAAAATCAATGAATGCTTTCAAAATACACTGTTCGTTACTGTAAGTTAGCTATTGCATTAACTAACGTTAACAAATGACATCTTATTGCGAAGTGTTACTCATTTTTAACATTTATGTCTTTTCTAGACCTGGAAATCAATTAAAAAAAAAAAAAAAAGCTAAAGCTAAAATATAAAATATTAAATATGAACCTGAAATAAAATAAATAAAAATTATAAATAAAATAAAATGTGAAAATGTAAAAAAAAATTTTGAAATGTTGCTTTGGCAAGTAACCAAAATAAATAAAATAAATTGACATACTAAAGTTAGTAAAACTGAAATAACAAATAAATGAAAGTTTAATGGAAATATTATTTATTTATTTTATTAAATAAATACATCAATAAATAAACCATTTAAAATGACAAAAGCACAGAAAAATGACAAACACAGCTAAAATTAAAATAAAAATAAAAAAAAGATCATTCGAAATGCTAATAAATGCTACAATAGCATAAATAACACTAAAATAATACTTAGAAATCCTGTCTTAGCCAATAATGTTGTCTTTGCTAATAATAATAATAAAAACTTACTTAACAACAACAACTAAAAAAGTACTCAAATGGTTAAAACTGAAACAAGAATAAATTAAATCTAAATATATTTAAGAAAATAATATCTTAAAAGTAACCTAAAATTAAAATGAAAATTAAAAACACAGCTATCAATAAAAAACTAAATACTAAAATAACACAAATTAAAAATTAGCAACAAACCGAATAAGTCTTTACCAATAAGTCTGATTTATTGCATTACTTAATGTTAACAAATAAGAGCTTATTCTAAAGCGTTACCCATTTATTAACCTTTATGGATTGGAAATCACAATATTTAATTTTCCATTGGCATTTGAGGATATGCTCAAGAATCTGACAGACGGCTGTTGTGTTGACAGCGTTCACCTAAAGGACACGTCTGACGGCACGCGCTGGACTGACGACTGACATAAAGACCACTCACTCTGAGGGAAACGTGGAGGGTTGTCATTAACATCCGTGATCACTATGGTCACTGTGGTGGAACCGGAGAGGCCACCCATTTGGCCTGCCATATCTGTTGCCTTGACAACCAGCTCATAGCGGTCCTGCGTCTCACGATCGAGATCCGCCACGGCCGTCCGGATCACTCCTGAAGACGAAGAAAGAAGAAAAGAGAGAGAGAGGGGTGGATTGACGGGTGCTTAAAGGTCACACGAGCAGAATTACATGTGTGGAGCCACCATACTTCTTATTATGCTTTTAAAATTAACTTCAATTCAAAGAAACTATCACGCAATTAATGTGCTGCCTAGAAAAAACACTTCTATATTTTCCTTCTGCCATGGTAACCAATTAGCTCTCTGATATGAATATAAACATATAGGAGAACCTATTAAACTCATATCAAATGTTAAACACCTTGAGACTGTAGGCAAGCAGTTTACTCATTTCACATACAGTAAGCTGTGTTCACACTGTCAACGCTTGGGACTGAAAACTGCATTTCAGTATTTATACAGTATTTCACAGAAGTGAATCGAACAATGTCTGTGTGAACAAGCAACTGATGTAAAGCTCCTTTTTGAGATTTGTAAAAATGAAACATCTGCATTTTAACCTAAACCAAACCAAACTTTTTGTTGATTAAAGCTAAAATAAAATAAAATAAAAATATAAATACTAGAAAACCTGAAAAAAAAAATGTTGTCTTGGCAATTAACTGAAATAAAATAAGTACTAAAATAAAAATAAATTAAAGCTGAACAGAAATATTTAAAAAAGCATAAACTAATAAAATTAACAAAAGCACATAACAAAAATATTAAAACTTAAATAAAAATGAAACTACAATTACAATGAAAATGAAAAATACAAAAAGCTAATTCAAAATATGAATACATGCATATGCAATAAAATATAATAAAATAAATGAAATTTAGAAATGTTGCCTTGGCAAATAACTGAAAAAAAAAAAGTTGAAATATTAAAATTTGTAAAACAGAAATAACAAATAAAATGAAGTTGAAGGGAAATATTATGTATTTATTAAATAAATAAATAAAATAGTAAAAATGACAAAAGCACATAATAAATAAAACATAAATAAAATTACAATTTAAAAAATTAAATACAAAAGATAATTCAAAATGTTAATAAATAACAATAATTAAATTATTAATAATATATATATATATATATATATATATATTTTTTTTTTTTTTTAACTATGACAAAAGCACATCAAATTACTAAAACTTAAACTACAATAAAATGAAAACTGGAAATATAAAAGGCTAATTCAGAACATTAATAAATGCTATAATGGGTATATACATAAAACAAATAACACAAGCAGAGATATTAAAACAAACAAACAAACAAACAAATAAAATAATAAATAAAGTACATAAAATTACTCAAACTTAGACTAAATTAAAAGAAAAACAAAATATAAAAAGCTAATAAATAAACATCATAATTACTATTATATTATATTAAATATTGTTTAATATTATTATATTTTATATTATTTTTATATTATTATACAATTTTGAACAAGACCTTGTTCTTTACAGGATTTGTGAAGCTTACACTTGTAGGTAACAAATAAATGAATGATTTGCAAATAAACAAAAGACTTGGATTCTTCAAAAGCCATAAAAGTCAGTAACAGGTTTGCTTTTCTCCTCTAAACGTGAGCTGTCGCAGGAGCACCGGTCCTGGAATCAAGATATTTTGGGAGTGAAATAAAGACAATGGCACTGTGTTACCCTGAAGGACTGCAATTATCCTTTGTTGCCATGGCATTGGTTAGACACAGGCATGGAAATTATGAGAATGGTAAAGGACACACGCCAGCCTGACACTCCTGCTGCGCCGCTCCCTTTATTCTGCTCACATCGCGGGGAAATCTAAAATCAGACTTTTTTCAAGAAAGCAGGCAAAAGATAAGCAGAAACAGCGTAACCTGTTGCGTATAACCTTTCCTCGCGTTCCCTCTCTCTCTCTTCTGTCCCCATGTCACACGAGCACGACTGGATGCAGCGAATTTGACACGAAATGTGACAAGCCACTAAAAATCACTGTCAGTCAAACGGCAGGAGACGACGGCAGACGTTACAGTAGCGATGAGTGAAAGATTTCATCAGCCGGAATCTTACATCTACATTAAAGACCCCATGAAATCGCGATCAAAGCGTTGTGCTTTTCGTTCTGTGTCTGTCAGATTCACTGGTGTAAAAGCTGACAAAATCAATGGAACTGTTGATAAGAGTCCTTTGCGATATCTGCACTCATCTACAATAACTTCTACACAGAAAACACCAGCTAGAAATGCTGTCCGATAAGCGTTACGTCATGTCCTTTATCCTAAAATGTAAAATGTTGGTTTTTATTCATTTATTTTTTGGAAATCTCTGTACTCTTTTGTAATCACATTAAAACATTTTTTTTTTTTTTAAATCACAATTAAGCAATGCAAAAATGCCACTGCCATTACTGTAAACATAATACTTCTAGATTATAGAAATAATAATACTTAACAAGAAAATAATACTTCCAAAATCACATTAATGTAAACACATTTTAACAGAAAATGTGCTTAAATTGTAAAGAAAATGTCACTCAAAATAATAATAAAAATAATATTAATAAAAGTAGTAACACACAGTAATAATAATAATAATAATAATAATAATTTCATTCCTCAACGTCATATTTTTTTTCAGTTGCAATATTATTTTCTATAAAATTCACATTAATCCAAAAACATTTTGACACAGAAAAAGTGTCAAAAATTGAATTCTCCTGCATAATATTTTTAAACAATGGAGATGTGTCTTTTTATTTTTTAATAATATTTTCAATATTATATTTTTTTTCTTTTATGCCAAAAATCTTTAGGATATTATATTTTCAATACTGCAGTATTATTTTCTATAAAATAAGAGAAAATAATACTTCTCCTAAATTCACATTAATCTTAAAATATGTTGACACAGAAAATGTGACTGAATTTTACTGAAAATTATGTAACACTAATAATAATAATAATAATAATAATAATGTATACAATCAAAACAACATTTTTTTAAAACCATGGAGAATTTTTATTTTTCAATTGCACTATTATTTTCTATAAAATAAGAGAAAATAAATCTTCTTCTAAATTCACATTATTCTTAAAATATTTTGACAGAAAATGTAATTGAATTTTATTGAAAATTATGTAACACTAATAATAATAATAATAATAATAATAATAATAATAATAATGTATAAAATAAAAACAACATTTTTTAAAACCATGAAGATGTGTATTTTTATTTTTCAATTGCAATATTACTTTCTATAAAATAAGAGAAAATAATACTTCTAAATTCACATCAATCTAAAAACATTTTGACACAGAAAATGTAATTGAATTTTACTAAACATTATGTAACACTAATAATAATAATAATAATAATAATAATAATAATAATAGTAATAACAATAATAATAATAATGATAATAATAATAATGATGATGATGATAATGTATACAATAGAAACATTTTTTTAAAACCATGGAGATGTGTCTTTTTATTTTTCAATTGCAATATTATTTTCTATAAAATAAGAGAAAATAACACTTCTCAATTCACATTATTCTTAAAATATTTTGACACAGAAAATGTGATTGAATTTTATTGAAAATCATGTAACATTAATAATAATAATAATAATAGTAATAATAATAATAATAATAATAATAATGACAATGTATACAATAGAAACATTTTTTTTTAAACCATGGAGATGTCTTTTTATTTTTCAATTGCAATATTATTTTCTATAAAATAAGAGAAAATAATACTTCTAAATTCACAGTAATCTAAAAACATTTTGACAGAAAATTGGATTGAATTTTACTGAAAATTATGTAACACTAATAATAATAATAATAATAATAATAATAATTATTATTATGTACACAATAGAAACATTTTTTTTTTAAAACCATGGAGATGTGTCTTTTTATTTTTCAATTGCAATATTATTTTCTATAAAATAATACTTCTTCTAAATTCACATTAATGCAAACACATTTTGACACAGAAAATTAATAGAAAATAATGTCACAATACTACTACTACTACTGCTGCTGCTAACAAAATAATAACATTATGTTGAGGTGTGAAATATGACCCGTACATGTTTTCATGCTCCAAACAGCACTATTCTGAAAGCTTCTGAACATTAGGCAATAAAACGTGCTGTTCTTGTACTCAAACACCTACTTGGCAAAAAAACTAAACGGATCCGTGGCATTCCTTGTGGGTTTGTGCAACAAACAGCCGCTCGTCTGGCTGTCTGTGTCTGTGTCTGTTTCTTTCTGTTCTTTGTTTCTATCTGCATTTCTTTTGCTCTCCTCTGTGGAGCTCTGCATTCCCAGAGAGGAAGTGCTAGTCATGGGCAACGTTTGTGTGGCAGAATACATCTGTGTGCTAAAGATACGTGTGTGCTTTTAGCGTCCAGAGCACAGGGAAGTCACTACTAACTGTCTTCAACCACAAAAAGCTGCTGACCTGAGGTCAGATCCATTACAAGTACAGTCTGAAGATGTGTCGATTCAAAGCACTCCACCTGAAAGACGTCTGAAGGAAACAAAGAGTTGTAGGTAGACTATAGTCAGACATTGAGTGGGATGAACATCAGATCTTTAAATATCTCAACCATTTCTCCTACTGTATTTCTACTACTGCATGAGATCAAATGGAGAACTTTGCTGAAGATGTTTCTCCTAAGAAAAAGACAACAGTCTCTTATTTGATCACACATTTCTCATCAAATTTTTCCATGATCAAATGATGAGCAACTTTCCAGATATTTTTTTAGCTCTATACTAGCTATATTCCATACTTTTAGTAACAATTATATTATATAGTTAACAGTTAATATATCATATAATATAATATAATATAATATAATAATATGACCATTATTATTGTTATTATTGAATTGTGTGTATATATTGCATTGCTTAATTGTGATATTGTGAAATTGTGAAAATATTGTCACAATGCAAAAAAACTCCAACTATTATATATTATATTATATTATATTATATTATATTAACAGGATAATGTAATTGTAATTAATTGTAATATATATATATGAAACAATAGCTGTGAAACTGTGAAAATATTGTCACAATGCAAAAAAACTCCAACTATTATATATTATATTATATTAACAGAATAATGTAATTGTAATTAATTGTAATATATATATATATATATATATATATATATATATATATATATGAAACAATAGCTGCTAGAATTATATTTTAATAAAATATAATAATAGGAGCCTTTTTGCAATGTGACAATATTTTCATCATAATTCAGCAATGCAATAATAATAATAATAATAATAATATCCTATTATTATATTATATTATATTAATAGGATAATATTGTAATTAATTGTAATATATATATGAAATAATAGCTCCTAGTATTATATTTTAATAAAATATAATAATAGGAGCCTTTTTGCAATTGACAATATTTTCATCACAATTCAACAATGCAATAATAATAATAATAATAATAATATAATATAATATTATATTATATTATATTATATTATATTATATTATACTATATTATATTACATTATATTACATTATATTATATTATATTATATTATATATAAGACCTAAATGAAATATAAATATAATAATAAAATAAAATCTTCTGCTAGGAGTATTTTCAAAATTCTTTTTTTTTTTTTTTGAGCAGCCAATCAGCATATCAGAATGATTTCTGAAGGATCATATGACACTGAAGACTGGAGTAATGATGCTGAAAATTCAGCTTTGATCACAGAAATAAATTACATTTTAATATACATTGAAACAGAAAACAGTTATTTTAAATTGTAATAATATTTAACATTTTTACTGTTTTTATTGTATTTTTGGTCAAATAAATGCAGCCTTAGTGAGGAGAAGAGATGACTTCTTCAAAAAAAAGGAAAAAAATAAGGCCTCTGATCAGTAAAATCTTCCTCCGGTAGGGCATTTTCTCCATATTCATAGTAATTTCAGCGCGACAAGAGGCTGAAAAGCCTCTCATTTGAGAAAATTGCAGAAGCAAATGAGAACATCATCAAACGGTTTGTAGATTTGGAGAGCACGAGATGAGAAGCCGTAGTTCAAACGCAAGCCACTAACACTGGATCTAATAAACTGATATTAATATCAAACTCCCCAACTAGCCTTTTATTTCTCCCATGTCAAAGACTAAAAGCCCCGTCCAAGGATTAATGCTGTTTTTTTTTTTGTTTTTTTTTTGAGAAATAAACGAGGTCACGAGCAAAACACGCAGCTCGTCTGCTTCCAGCTCATCTAACTGTTCTTAGATCAGAAGGAAGGAGCGTACAGAAAGTCCAGCGGCTAACGTGGCACAGGCAAAGCCATTTATCATCCGCTGCTCTCAGGTCTCGTGCCCGCCGGCCCGAAAAAAAGAAATCATTAAAAGTTTAGTGCTAGTTCCCTGGGGGACGGACGGAGGCAACAAAAGCTGAGATATTCCCTGGAGATTCCAGTGATGACGGTCCATCTGAAGCGGCTGGACCATAGTTACTCACTCTGCCGCAAAACTCAACTGAAACTCATGCCAGCTGGAAAATAACATGCTTTATAATTATTTAAAGAAGGAAGGAAACTGTAAATATTTTTCAGAGTATTCAAAGCACACTCATTTATGAATAAAAAATTGTATTTTATTCACTACTGCTTAAACATTTGTACGTTTACATTCATTAAACTGATCAAAAATGACAGTAAAGGACCAGAAAACCAGTCTTACGTAGCACGGGTATATTTGTAGAAATAGTCAAAAATACGTTGTATGGGTCTTTTATGCCAAAAATCTTTAGGATATTAAGTAAAGATCATGTTCCATAAAGATATTTTGTAAATTTCCTACCGTAAATGTATTAAAAGATAAATTTGATTAGTAAATTGCATTGCTAAGAGCTTCATCTGTACAATCTCAAAGGCGATTTTCTCAACATTTTGATTTTTGTTATTTTTTATTTTCAAATAGTTGTATGTCGGCCAAATACTGTCCTATCCATATGCCAAATCAAACCACACATCAATAGAAAGCTTTTTTTTTCTCCATATAAATGCTGTTCTTTTGAACTTTCTATTCATCAGAGAATCCTGTAAAAATATCTCTTGATTTCCATAAAAATATTAAACAGCACAACTGCTTTCATCCAGTGTTATCATTTAGGCATTATTTTATTTTATTTATTTATTTATTTTGTATTTTACTTTTTCATTTTAATTTCAGTTTGAGTACTTTTACTGTGTGCTTTTGTCATTTTTATTGTATTTTATTTTTATAAAAAAAACTATAAAATGTATTTTATTTTATTATATTTTATTGCATTTTATTTTTATTTAAGTCCAAACTGCTTTTGTTAATTGTATTTCAGTTGCAATTTTAGTACAAGTTAACATATATTATATTATATTATATTATTATATACATTTACATTTTTTTAATGTTTATTTTATTTTCAAGCAAATATTTTTTATTTTTTTAGTTTCAGCTATAATAACTCTGTTTTCAACACTGAAGCAGATTAGAATAATTTCAAATTTTACTTTGTGCTTTTGTCATTGTTATTTTTCATACTATATTTTTTTATAAAATACATATTTTTTATTTTATTTTATTTTATTATTTTGTTTTATTTTAGTCCAAACCGTATTTTTATTAATCTTATTTCAGTTGTAGTTACAATTTAAACTGAGAAATGTTGATAACATTTGAAAAAGCTGTAATAATCTTTAATCTTTCTTGAGCAGCAAATCAGCATATTAGAATGACTTCTGAAGGATCATGTGACACTGAAGACTGGAGAAATGATGCTGAAAATTCAGCTTTGGTCACAGAAATAAATTACATTTTACAGTATATTCACATAGAAAACAGTTATTTTAAATAGTAATAATATTTCATAGTTTTACTGGTTTTATTCACCGGGACTTTGGCTATTAAACCGTTTTTAAAATATGATATTGAAATCACTTGCAAATATTATACTGTAACTTTATCCACTGAGAGAAGAAAAAAAGTTTTTTTTTTACTCCATACTTGTGCAATCTATATTTCTACTACCTACACATTTCATTCAAAAGCAGTTTTTCTAAATTGCTCACAGAGTTTTTCAGGGCTTTTTGTGATCGACTTAGTACTCGGAGCTGCTGCACTTAAAACACCTGGCAAAATAACCAACACTAAATTACAGTTCAGTCTATAAAAAGAAAGAAACTGTTCTAAGTTTCAACTAGAAAGACTCAAGTCTAAAAATATCCCTAAAACTGAAGTCATCCACAGAAAAGAAGATTTGTACAGTTTCTGAACAAAGTGAGTGAAACTTTTCACCATGATGTTTGCATGCAAGTGCACCAATAAAAAGAAGTTTCTAATTCATGAGATGAATGTAAATAGGGAAATCATTGATGCGCTTACCGGTTTGTCGGTCAACAGTAAAGAATCGTTCTCCTTCCAGGACGCTGTAAACTATCCGAGCGCTGCTTCCATAGGTGGGATCATCAGCGTCTGAGGCCATGACCTTCATCACAGACGTACCTGCGGTTAAACAACATCAATTACATCAGCCAGAGCCGCACAATGACAGCAGTTCATCAAGTAAAACAGCACGCTCATGGATCTCATTAGCGCCAACTTGTAAGCGTTTCCAGAGCATTTAGTTGTTCTTTAAGTAAATTTATTCAGTGCATTTTCTGAGCCAATTGCGCGCGCCTCAACAGCCTCCTGGCTCCCGATACAAAGCACATATTTACATTTAGTCACACGTTTTAACTAAAGCAAGGCCCGCAGCCTATAAAGTTTAATGGACCTTATTCCTTAGGGGGAAATGCAAGCTTCTCGCAAGAAAAGGAACGCAGACAGAGGAAGATAAGACACAGTGTTTGAAAAGAGGAGTTTTCATGTCGCTCTGAACCTGTACGACTTTCTCTCACAAAAGAAGAGTTTTGGAGGAATCTCTACAAAGCTCTTTTCTGTACAACAACAGCTCACTGTGACCACGTCTGTCAAGCTCCAGAAACGACAGAAAGGTAGCATGAAAGTCTTGTGAAGGAATGAGATAACTGTGTGTGAGGAACAGACTAAAATCTAGTTATTATTCTCTGAAAATCTAAGCCTGGACGCAAATAAGATGTCAGAGTTTCATAGGGAAAAACACTGTCAGTGAATAGCCATGCAAACTTAAAAACAAACAAACAAATAAAATCTTGCATCTTTAGAATGTTTCAGAATAGTGCTAGCATGTGTGTGCGTAAACTGCAATATTGTTACATTTTAAATGAATATTATTTAGTTTTTTTTTTTTTTTTAAATTCTAATATGCTAATTGGCTGCTCAAAAAAAGTCTTCTTCTTATTATTATAAATGTTACAAAGAGGCTTCTTATACCTGAAACCTTGCTTGAAATAAAATAAACATTAACTGAAAAATAATAAAATGAAATAAAATAAAAAAATATTATTTTCATTCTGATATGATGATTTGCTGCTCAAACAACATTTCTTAATATTATTATAAATGTTGAAAACAGGGTTCTCATACCTGAAACTAAGAAACCTTGCTTGAAATAAAATAAACATAAACAGAAATAATAAAATAAAATAAAATAAAATAAATATTATTTTCATTCTTATATGCTGATTTGCTGCTCTCTCAAAAAAAAATATATATATATATATATATTTCTAATTATTATTTGAAATGTTGAAAACAGGGTTCTTATACCTGAAACTAAGAAACCTTTTGAAATAAAATAAAATAAAAATAAAATAAATATGTACATTCTTATATGCTGATTTGCTGCAAAAAAAAAAACATTTCTAATTATTATTTCAACATTTATAATAAAATTAAGAAATGTTTTTTTTTTCATTTCTTATGTGTTTATTTCTTATATGCTGATTTGCTACTTAAAAAAATTCTTAATTTTATTATAAATGTTGAAAACAGGGTTCTTATATCTGGAACTAAGAAAACTTGCTTGAAATAAAATAAAATAAAATAAAATATTAACAAAACTATGATACAATGATACAAAAGCAACACTGGTTGAAAACCATTTTTTCATAATTCTTTAAATTAACAGTATTTATTTGAAATAAAAATCTTTTGTGACGTTATACTTTACTCATTACTAATATTTCATTGCTGAATAAGTGTGTATATATTAATTTAAGAGACGACTCTTCCACTCTCTGGGACTGTATATGTAGCGTAAAGCGGCGCTGAAGGACTCGAGTGCTTTTATTGGGGCCGATCGCTCTCAGGTAATTGCTGACAGCTGGTGGTGTCCGCAAAAGGTCATCGTTGCAGTCTTTCACGGAGGCCTGTCACGATACTGTCCGGCCACATAATAGGCCTATGCTAATTAGGTTAATTAACGGGAAGTGTCAGAATCTTGTTTGTCTTCCGTCACGAACGCCGCCTCCCATGAGGGCTTACAGAAAAGGACAATGTTTTATCATTAAAGCGAAGCGCTTTCACCGAAGCCAAACACCTCGATCGCTATCTATCTGATAGCTTTCCGCTTCCTCTAACCTTCCATCCGTTTCGTGGCCCAAACGAAGCAAACATCAAACGCTCGCAGGATATTCTCACACGTTTGTGCCGTTTCAGTGTGCGGCCGCTCTTTCAAGTTTAGTTTTGTTTATAGCGCGCTATTTTGCCTAATGGGGCTGTCGAGGCAAACTCACCGCCGGGAAGATTTGCTGGTATATTAAGGAAACAGACTTCGCTACAACAAATAACTGCCGACCATTTTCAGAAGAAAAAATTGCACGATCTTCAAAAGATCACGGACGCCTACTCCGCTCCAGGATAACTTTGAAAAGCGTCTGCATTGCATTAGAAACATAACTGTAAGATTGCATTTCTCTTGTTAACTGAGAGTGGAGATGCAGAAGCCATTTCCTTTCATGGGATTACTTACTTATCTTAATTTTCCACAGGTAATAATCAGCATGAAGCCGTCCGACGGCCCGCCCTGAGTCGAGTAATGCCACTGGTGAAAAACTATATAAATGCAAATGCTATTTTATTGTGTTTACACTCAAACAGGAAGAGGAAGCGCATTAATGCACAGCCTCGGATTCACTAAGAGGTCATTAGATCCTGGTTTATGCATCCTGCCGTGGCTCTTGGGAATGAATAAAAGGGGAAAACACACTCCAGGAGTTGGAGATGTATAGGCTTATATAAATTAGAAACTATTTGCCTCAATCAGATTAAGGGGAAAAAAGGCCAGTCTTTGTGCATTATTTTATTTTATTTTATTTTAATGGAAATGTTTTAGAGCTATTTTTGGAATTTTATGTTCTATTTATTGTTGATAATTTAATCGGCAAAAAAGAGCTGCTGATTTCAACAATGACAGTAAAGATCTATGTATAAAAAAATGCTTTGGCTGGTTAAAGGCAAGCTCTCTTACTATATGGTTAAAATAAACTAATGGTTAAATAAACTTTAACTGAAATAAAATAAAATAAAATAAAATAAAATAAAATAAAATAAAATATTCATTCTGATATGCTGGTTTGCTGTTCAAAAAAAAATTATTATTATTATTATTAACTAAGAAAAGTAGTTTGAAATAAAATAAACATTCACTGCTCAAAAAACATTTATTTTTATTAAAAACTAAAAACTAAAATAAAAATAAAATTAGAAAATATAAAGATAAAAAGAAATTAAAAATATTTACTAAAACTATAACAATGATACAATGATACAAATGCAACACTGTTTGACAACCAGTTGTTTAGTATTTTTATTTTATTTTATTTGTTTTGTTTTTGGAATATTTTTTTGAAATCCATTTAAATATGTTTATACGTTTATAATAATGGTAAAAGACTATAAAAAATGCTTTGGTAAAAAAAAACCTTAACTAGTTAAAGGCAAACTCTCTTACTATACGGTTAAAAACTGTAATAGATCTAATTTGAAGTACTTTTACAGTGAAATACTGTTAAATGTTCAGACTTTGGAAGTAAAAATGACCAGTCATCTTATAATTCACAGTGGAAAACCCATAAACTGATATTCTCAAAAGACAACTGACCGTATTTTGATCAAAGAATTGTTATTCCTGTTTTCATAATAACATTATTTAAATGTTACAAAAAGGTTTCCAACAACATTCTATTAACTTTATTTTCACCCAAAAAATAATGTTATTTGAACGTAATTTTCTAAGAACATTTTCTCTCAAGACCATAAGAACATTTAATAAGCGCAAACAGCATCAAAATAACATCATAAGGATGTTCCTCAGAATGTTGTTTCAAATATTAACAAAGTTCTAAGAACGTTCCATAATCATTAGTTTAAGAATGTTTTGTTGCAACATTTATGTAACTTTTCAAAAATGTCACAGACGATCTAAAAACATTCCCAGTCAGCTGGGCACCAAAATACATGCACATGATTTACATCAAAGTCCAGCATTACCATCCGATGCCATGCTCCAGCACTGTTTTTGTAATGGGGGTTCGGCTTCATTTCCAAAACATAAAAGGGTTGAGGCTGAGATAAGGAAAGGCTGCGGTCTGGAGTGTAATAGTAGTGTGTTTGAGCTCTCTGTGTATTCTAGCAAGAGCAAATATTGCTCCAGAAGTAGATGGAAGAAAAAAAAAAAGTGCATGTTTGCAGGCCTTGATCCAGCTCTTCACAGTTATAACCCGTATCTGGTGCGCACACACACACACACACACACACACATGTTGGGTTTACATGTTTTATGGGGACATTCCATAGGCGTAATGGTTTTTATACTGTACAAACCATATTTTCTATCACCCTACACCTACCCTACACCTAAACCTAGCCCTCACAGGAGACTGTGCACACTTTTACTTTCTCAAAAAAACTCATTGTGCATGATTTATAAGCCTGTTTCCTCATGGGGACCTCACAAATGTCCCCACAAGGTCAAAATTTACTGGTATTACTATCCTTGTGGGGACATTTGGTCCCCATAACGTGATGAATACCAGGTGCACACACACACACACACACACACACACACACACACACACAGAGCCTATATAGCTGCAGCATCCAGCAAGAGTGGGCTGGGAATTCAATATGTGCAACCTTTATTTATTATTTATTTTGGTTTATTTATTTTTTTTACTGTTCTTCTAAAATGGCGAAAAAAGTTAAAAATACTCTGAAAATGCTCTTGAGTTTTAGCAACAGATCATACTTTACTATCAGTCACACATGCAGTTTGTTTGTATATACACTATCACTCAAAAGTTTGGGATCAGTAAGGTTTGTAATGTTTTTTTTTTGTTTTTTTTTTTAATAATACTGCAAAATGTTATTACAATATAAATGAAAGGTTTTATACTTTACATTATACTTTAAAATATAATTTATTCCTGTGATGCAAAGCTGAATTCTCATTAGCTGTTACTCCAGTCTTAAGTGTCACATGAAAGAGTTATGCTGCTTAATATTTTGTTGGAACCTGTGATAATTTTTTTCAGGATTCTTTGATGAATAACACGTTAAAAAGAACAGCATTTACTCAACATATAATTTTTTTAACAGTGTAAATCTATGCTAGCATTTTTTAATTAATTTAACACATCCTTGGTGAATAAAAGTATTAATTTCTTTCAAAAAAAAAAAGAATAAAAATTTACTGACCCCAAACTTTTACACAGTAGTGGATATAGTTAGAAAAAAATTATATTTTTATAAATGCTGTTCTTTTTATCTTTTTATTTTTCAAAGAATCCTAAAAAAAAAAGTATTACAGTTTCCAGCACTGAAAAATTAGCTTTGATCACAGAAATAAATTAGATTTTGAATGTATATTAAAATAGAAAATACTAACATTTCAATATAACATTTTTTCCTGTATTACTGATCAAATAAACACAGCTTTAATAAGCATTAGAAACTTACATTAAACATCTTACTGATCCCAAACTTTTGACTGGCAGTGTATATATTATATGATTTTGATTTAGAATAAAATCCTGATAATAAATCAGCATATGATTTCTGAAAGATCACGTGACACTGAAGACTGGAGTAATGATGCTGAAAATCCAGTTTTGATCACAGAAATAAATTACACTTTAAAATCTATTCAAATAGAAAAACATTATTTTAAATTGTAATAATATTTCACAATTTTACTGTATTTTTAACAAATAAATGCAGCCTTAATAAGGGACGTCTTTAAAAAACGTACTTATCTCAGTCTTTTGAATGGCTCTGTATATACATAAAAATGTAACAACTGATATCTCAGTTTTTTTCCCCACATAGAAATGAGATAAAATAGAGAAATAAAAAAAACAGAAGTCTCCTTGTTAGCATTTCTTTATGAATACAGCTATAGCTATATCTGATATAACTGTATTCTATTACGTTTTATTAATGATTAATATTAAAATTATTTCCTGTGATATGCCTGTGTCTAAATGAAAATCTTTATCATGTGATTAACTGAACCGGTTACACAGTCATGAACGGCTTTACAGCCGAAAGCTAAGTATAAAATAAAATCTGAAACATTAAAAATGAGTAAAAGGGTTGTGAAAAATCTCTGGGTCTAATTTTGCCTCAACAATCCGTAATAACTTTTTGCCTAATGCAAGAAAATGGTCTTAAAAACAGCCTCATTTGCTTCGTGACATTATTTTCATGACAATTAAGCACATTAATCACCCAATCATCAGTAGCTGATTTAATTAGCGTGCTGGTTTTAATTAAAAACAAAAACATGTGTCTGGACAGGATGTTTTTGTGACTGTATTACCAGCGACTGTAAAAGCTGAAACAAGTCCTAGCGCGATTCACTCCAGAGTTTCAATGGGAAGGAAAGCGAACAGCCCTAGGAAGTAATCACACGTACAGCATCAGAGTTCAGCAGACGTGGCCCTTCTTCACCCGCAGCATCCCCGACCTCCTGCTAATATTTGCGGAGCGACACGGGGTGGGTGGATGTGGATTAAACAGGGCTTGTGTAGGGCAGGCCGGGCCGGTTTGTTTTCCTCTGCTAGCATCTCCACACACGAGTCTAGATTGGCACGACCATCAAATATAGATCAAACAATAAGCTGATGTGGAAGCTCTCCATACGATAGCCACCGGAGACGCTCCGGTCCAGAGACTTATCTCGGGGTTGGCGTGAGATTAACCCGCTAGCGGATCTTTGATCGGATGTCATCTGTTTGAAAATCTACAACCCAGAAGGTTTGAGATGAAGAGCTGCTCGTGGAAGAGCCAAAGAAAGCTGTTTAGAAGCAGGAAGAGCCGAAAGCACTGTAAATAGCCGATGAAAAATGCATACGCTAAGATATGAGAGGACATGAAGCTCTAAAGCAAAATTAATTTTAATGCGCCCGGCCTTATGGAAGACTGCATTTTCAGAGCCGCTGCCTCCTCGTCCCTCGCCGACAGAAAGATTTATGCATAACTGCACTTGAATTCATTTCCATGTCCCGTGTCATATATATCTTAATGTATTGGATACCATTTTAAATTCAGATTATTTAGTTGGCCAACTTCTGCAAAGAAAAACAAGAAAATAAATAAATAAATAAATATATTTTTGCATAATGCGAAAAATCTTAATAATCCTAAAAAAGGCCTAATTTCCTTTGTGACATTATTTTAATGAGTGCATTTTCAATGAAGCACATTAATCACCCAACTGTCAATAGCTGACTTAATTATTAGGTTGGTTTTATTACAAAAAAATAAAAATCATTGTAGTGCACATTTTAGGAAGAGACTGAAAAAAAACAAAAGCTAAAATGCATGCACCGTTTAATATATTTTAAGATATTATATTAAAATAGAATTTTTATTATTATAAAAATTATTACATATTTTTAATATTTTGCTGGAATATATTATATATTTAATGTATTTGTATATTTATATTTTTATTATATATTTAATATAGACTAAAAATGCTAAAATACATTTATATACAATCTAAAAATTATATTAAATTATATTATTATAAAAACTTTTTATTAGTGAAAAATAATACATTATTTAGCACTTTTGTTTTATTTTATTTTATTTTTTATTTATTTTATTTATTTAGTCCTTTAACAAACTGGCAAAGTCACTGAAATGCACATTTTGGTAAGAGACTAAAAATGCTAAAATATAATACGTTTACATACAATCTAAAAAAATATATTATATTATATTATATTATACTATATTATATTATAATAACTTCTTTATTGGTGAAAAATTTTATTTTATTTTATTTTATTTTATTTTGTCCCTTAACAAACTGAAAAAGTCACTGTAATTCACTTTTTGGTAAGAGACTAAAAATGCTACAATATAATACATTTATATACAATCTAAAATTATTATATTATATTATATTATATTTTATTAGTGAAAAAATTACATTATTTATCACTTTTACTGGAATATACACATACACAAGTCTGCCAGTCTCTTACCATGTTTCAAACTAAAGGTTTTCTTGTTTTAATTTGTTAATTGTAATGTTTTAATTACAAGACAATCTCCATGACGTTTCTGAGGCTTCTGAGATTGTTCTAAGAATGAATGAATTTGATGGATTAGTTGGTTTGTGTCTACTATCCCGTCTGCTAAAATTACAGAAATTTGTATAATAGTATAAAAACTTCATTAAAAACATATGAAACCAACTTAATCTAACGTCAATCCTTTACTAAGCAACGACTAACCTCAGCTCTTGCCATTGTGAGTAATTACTAAAGTCATATTTAATAAAGGTGAAGTGTCATAGTTTGACCGGAGAGTTTTCTTAGAAATAGGTCCTTAAATTACACCACACGCATATTCATAAAAGCTAAAGAGTTGATAAGGCACTGTATAACAGGAATGACCCACTTAATGGTGTCAACAAAGTGTGTCTGACGCTGGCAGCCGTGGCACCGGCGCAGGAGACGGCCGACTTACGGAGCAGATGGTCAGGAGAGGTGAGCTCATGCAAGACCACAGACTGACAGCTCTTTAAGAGTCGCCGTCGTAAAGAGGATTTGTGCCCCGTCGCCCCACGCGCTCACTTTCTCCTCTATTTAACCCCGTCAGAGTCGGAGCCCCCGAATCACTCCGCATTATGAATCGTTTAGTGCTCCCATAAAATCCAAAGTGTTTTCACATGAAAAGTTATTTCTCTCACCATCTTAACACTTGATTCACTTTTCGTTCAGCCACTTAAAAATAAAGAACACGCGCTTAGATATGAGCAAAGGCTGAAGAAATAGAAGGAGCTGGGTAATGTTGTGTCATAAAAGTCAATGGGCCGCTGCCGGGATCTTCGAGGAAGTCCCGTAAGGATTTACATAGGATATTTTTCATCCATTTGACAAAGACGTACTTAAAGAGTCCCCATCCAGGATGCTTTATTGGGCAACTGTGTTCTTGCAGCCATCACTATTGTGATTGTGCACTGAAATTAGGAAGCACTCTAGCAACCACATAGCAACAGTGTTATAGCCTTAGCAACCGTTTAGCCATGCCCTGACAACCACCCACACTTTAACATCCTGATGGTGAGTTTTGCATTAGAAAATATTATTAAACTACACACAAAAGTTTTTAATTGCATGCAAAATTTTCATGCATTTGGATTATACAGTTAAAAAAAAAAATTCTGAGTGAAAAGTGTTTCTACACCATTTTTTGTCAGTGTACTGTAAATGAAACAGGTACGATTTCTGCTATACATATATTTAAAGTAAAACAATAATAATAATACAATTAATTTAATAATAATAATAATAATAATAATAATAATAATAATAAATAAATAAATAAATAAATAAAGTTGTAAAAAAGTAAATAGTTAATGCTGATAAATTAATTAATTTAAATAATAATAATAATAATAAAAATAAAGTTGTAGAAAGTTAAATAGTTAATAAACTGTACCATATTTTTTGAGTGGTGATAAATAATTAAATAAACCAAATAACATAAATAATAATAATAAATATAGCTAAAAAATAATAATAATAAATACATAATAAAATTAATTGAATAATAATAATAATAAATAAAGTTGTAAAAAAGTAAATAGTTAATGCTGATAAATAATAAAATTAATTGAATACTACTACTACTAATAATAATAATAATCATAAATAAATAAAGTGATAAAAAAGTAAATAGTTAATAATAAACTGTACCATATTTTTTGAGTGGTGATAAATAATAAAATAAACCAAATAACATAAATAATAATAATAAATATAGCTAAAAAATAATAATAAATACATAATAAAATTAATTGAATAATAATAATAATAATAATAATAATAATAATAAATAAATAAATAAAGTTGTAAAAAAGTAAATAGTTAATGCTGATAAATAATAAAATAAACCTAATAATAATAATAAATAATAAAGTAAATAAAGTAAAAAGGTAAATAGTTAATGCTGATAAATAAAATTAACTAAATAATAATATTAAGAAGAAGAAGAAGAAGAAGAAGAAATAAAGTTGTAAAAAAGTAAATGGTTAATAATAAAATAGACCATATTTTTTTGAGTGCTGATAAAATAAAATAATATAAATAAATAATAAAAAATAAAGTAAAAAAATATAAATAGTTAATAATAAACTATGCCATATTTTCGCTGAAATCTGACCTGTTTTTTCTTGTATGATTGACAAATATGCACCATCTGCGTAATGTATATGCAATTATAACACTGTGTGCTATTTTGTCTTAACATATGTAAAAACACGGTTTATTAATTTGTTTATGGTCATAAATCTTTAAAAGTGAGCGCAAGACACAACTTTTTCAAATAAAGTACTAGAGATAAAAAAAGATGGTAAAAGAATGAACTGATGGGATTAAAAACATTTTTAAGGCATTCGCCCCTGGACATTCTGCTAAATATTCTGTTAACGAATGAATGACAGAATTTTAATGTCAGAGTGAATTATTCCATTAAGCAGACATCAAAAAGCAGAAGTTTATGACATCAAAAGCCAGCAGACTGCAGATGGATTGAGGCGGCGCTGCAGCAGCCGCAGCAAATCTCAAAATCTAAGCACAGAGGAGGATTAGATATTAATCCCATTTTATTCAATTTAACACCGAGTAAAAGCAGAATCATTTTCATTTTGAATATTTAAAGGCAATCTGTTTAAAATAGACCAGAACGCCCCATTTCTCCTCTCCTCCCTTCTCACAATGTGACCATTTGAATAAAGCGCTCGCAGCTATGAAATACCTCATATCTGCTTCATCTTCTTCAGATATCCTTCTTTACACAGACCTAGTGCTTTATTAAAAAGTTGTACCTTGCAGTGAGTGTCCACATTTACAGCGGCTTCAGATGTCATTTTCCAATTCATTTTCTCCATAGGGATTTTTTTTTAAAAAGTCCATCGCTAAAGAGTTTTAAACCTTGAAATGAATCAAAAAACATTGTGCAATGATCAAGCTATTCGACTTATAATGCATTTTTATACTACTCCAATGCCATTTTATGCATTTAGAAGTACTTTAGTTTAAAAATTGCGCATTTAGTGTTTACATTTTTTTTCATTCATTTTCTCCATCAAATCCATATCATCCATCACTAAAGAGTTTTAAACCTTGAATTGAGCCAAAGCAGCTCCGAGATGGAAGATAAAAATAAGGTTTTGATTTCAACGAAAAGCATTGAAAACACAAAACTAAAAAAGAAGTTAAAACTGTTTAACTGCACTGTAAAAAACAATTTGTTGAGTCAACTTAAAATAATTTATAACCTGGCTGCCTTAAAATTTTAAGTTTAGTCAACTCCAAAAAAAGTTTATTCAACTTGAAATGTTAAATGATACTAAGTGACAACTTAGATATTTGAGTTGAATCAACTTAAAATTTTAAGGCAGCTGGGTTACTTACCCATCTGTTAAGTTTGGCAAACACAAATATCTAAGTTGTTACTTAGTACAACTTAACATTTCAAGTTGACTGAACTTAACATTTTAAGGCAGCAGGGTAACAAATTATTTTAAGCTGAATTTTTTACAGTCTACAAAATCAACTCCACTCATGATGCATTGCAAAATTATGTAAACAAATCAAAAAACTCCATTCACTTTCTACTTCAAATAAATCCATCACGAAAGAGTTTTTAACCCTAAAATGAACCAAAGCAGCTCAGAGATCAACCACAATGACAAGTATCTGATTTGAACCAAAACGGTTAAAATGGTTCAACTACAAAATCAAAATCTCATGATGCATTGCAAAATTATGTATTGAAATAATACCTGCTGTGCAATATAAACCTAATGACTTTTAACTTTTTGCTTCATAATGCATTTTAGAATACCTTGACCTCTTTTGTGCATTTAGATGTGTTTTATTTAAAAGCTGTGCACTAAGCATCTGCTTACAGCTCAGTATAGGCTTTGATTTGACGACAAAAACATCTGAATTTCAGGAAAAAAAAGTACAACCTAACTAAAGTTATGCAATTTAATCAGCTACTCTTCTCATGAAGCATTGCAAAAGTGTGTAATCAGATCAAAAACTATTAAGTCATTTCAAATCAAAACCTAAGTAATTAAAAAAGTAATTGTTCCATCATTTTCTCCACAGGTACTTCAAACAAATCCATCACTAAAGAGCTTTTAACCTTAAGAGACAACACAGGCACTGAATCAAATGCATCTGAAATTTAGACCAAAACTTCCAAAACTGCACGCGACTTTGATGTTTTGCTACTAAATCGACTACTCTTCTCATGATGCACTGCAAAATTATGTAATCAAAAAAAAAATTATGGTGCAATTCAAACCTATTGATTTGAAGTATTCGCTTCATAATGCTTTTAGAATATCTTGATGTCTTTTTATGCATTTAGATTTATTTTAATAAAACGTTTAGTGGCCTTGGTTCCAGAAGTAAAAAATCCATCACAAAAAAAGGTTTAAACCTTGAAATAAAAAAAAAAACAAACCAGGTTAGAGATACAGTAAAAAATACAGTATAATATAATACAATATAATGTAATATAATATAATATAATACCTTTTTAAATAAATGTCATATTAAAATGTATCATTTTTAGTCTCATACCAAAATATACATTACAGTGACTTTTTAAATAATAATAAATATAATGATAATAATAAATTCATTATTTATACAATATATATTCCAGTAAAATATTAAATAATATTAAAATATGTAATATTTTAACAGTAAACAAATAGCATTTTAATATAATATTTTTAATTATTATATTTTAAAATATATTATACTGTACACGAATGTCATATAATATATTTTAATCTCTTACCAAAATGCAACTACAGTGATTGTTTTTTAAATAAAACCAACCTAATAATTAAATCATCTATTGACAGTTGGGTGATTAATGTGCTTAATTAAAAACACAAGGAAATTCAGCCTTTTATAAGATTATTAAGATTTTTTTTTAAGATTCCACACACACTCACAAAAATAAATAATAGTAATAATAATCTGTCACTAAAGAGCTTTTAACCTTGAACTGAACCAAACCACAAAACTGCAATGCCAAGTTGTTTAGCCAACAAATTAAACCAAATTCAACCAAAATTTATGCAAAATGTACCCAACTTTTACCATTAATTTTCTCCATAGAGATTTAATAAATAAATAAATAAATAAATAACCTTGAACTGAACCAAACCAGCTCAGAAATGGATCACAACACAGACTTTGATTTCAAACAAAAGAGTTCATGAAAGATCTGAGTTCATAATGCATTTCAGAATATTTCTGTAATCTACATGTCTATTTAGATGTTCATTAACAAAAAATTAAAAAACTGTGAGTTTTACCTAAAATCATGAAATCAAATCAAAAACTGCTGTGCAATATAAACCTACTGAATTGAGGTATCTGCTTCATGGTGCTTTTTTGGAATACCTCGATGTCTTTTTGTGCATTTAGACGGCGTGGCTCCTCTGGAGCTGATGAGCCGTGTCAGTCAACACAGATCAAATCAAATCAGGTCAGACGTCAGAATGCCAGAGTTCAAACCCCGTGACATAACCTTTCCATCGGCCATCAATCAAATCCCTCCGCCACAAACATCCATCACGCAGCACTTTTATCACATGCAGGCATTTTACGGCCTGTCATGGAACAACAAGACTATATGTCACCAACGCATGCACCTTCAATCAGACGTCAGGATATTCATGTCATTGAGGATAATTACAAAGCAGCACTGATGCACAACTAAAGCTGGAACCTGAAGTCACCCAAAACTTTGACATTGTTCTTCAGCCGCCTGCACTGTTATTTCCTTCTGGAAATGCAAATCTCCTTTGAATACGACGGTGCTGCCAGCTTTGTGTGTCTATTATCTGACACTGGCAGAAACCAGATTGGTGAATCATTCAGGGGGTTTTGAACATTCCCTCTAAAACTATGGTAAGACATCTGTTGCACAACACGTACAAGCATCATATTATTTTTGCATGCATCTGAAGAGTTCTGAAACAGTGGGCAAAGCATTGCCGGAGCGTAAATATTTAAAACGCTACTTTGGCTCTCACAACTGGAGGAAGGGAAGAGATGCATTTGATTGAATTATTCACAGATAACTTTACTCCGAACAAACAAGAGGCAGACTTCAAAAAAGAAAAAACAGACATGAGATGTCTAAAAACTAAATATTGAGGAAAATGTCGGTCTTGTACAGATTTCTACTACACTGCGCTGAATTGTGCAGCTGGAAGTATTTTTTATACATAAAAAGCAGCTTATTATAAAATTAGTCATTAAATTAAATAGCACGTTTTTCCCAGATTTTTTTAAATTGTTTTATTCACTACAAAGTATTTACTTGTCCATTTATATGATATATAATTATATGATTTTATATATTTTTATATTGTTTAAAAAAAAATGTAGAGACTTATGCCAAGTATTTACCTTAAACACCATAATTTGTTAATTATATTTTATTATTATTTATTTATTTATTTTTGATTTTTTTTTACTGTATAATCCAAATGCATCCAAAAAACTTTTTGTGTGTAGTTTAATGATATTTTCTAAATGCAAAACTCACCATCATGTTGTTGAAGTGTGGGTGGTTGTCAGGGCATGGCTAAACGGTTGCTAAGGCTATAACACTGTTGCTATGTGGTTGCTAGAGTGCTTCAGTTTCAGTGCACAATATATATATATATATATATATATATATAGCTCACCAAGGCTGCATTTACTAAATAAAAAAGACAGTAAAAACAGGAAAATTGTGAAATATTATTACTATTTAAAAAAAAAACTTTTCTATGTGAATATTTTGTAACATTTAATTTATTTCTGTGATGCTAAGCTAAATAAAAAACACAGTAAAAACAGGAAAATTGTGAAATATTATTGCAATTTAAAATAACTGTTTTCTACATGAATATATTGTCATATTTAATTTATTTATCTGACACAAAGCTGAATAAAAAATACAGTAAAAACAGAAAAATTGTGAAATATGATTACAATTTAAATAACTGCTTTCTATGCAAATTTATTGTAATATTTAATTTATTTCTCTGATGCTAAGATGAATAAAAAATACAGTAAAAACTGGAAAATTGTGAAATATTATTACGATTCTTCAGAAATCAGTATGCTGATTTGCTGCTCAACAAACATTTCTGATTCTTATATTGAAAGAATACTATATATAATACTATATATCTATCTATCTATATATCATATAGTATGACATCAATTATATTAATTTTGTATAAACTACTTTTTAATAATATAAAGTTTTTTCTTTCTGTTCTCCAGATATCACTTACATGCTGAAACATCTTAAGTGTGTGTAGCATCAATAGTGATGTTTTATTCGACATCATGAATGAGTCTTACAAGCGATATGATCCTTTCATGCAGAAAATACAGCCACAAAATGCATATTTTATAAAGCAGTGTAGAATTTAGTGAAAAACAAACAAAAACAGACAAAAGATAGTCATGCTGTAGTGATTTCAGGCTAATGTGATTAGCAGGCGGGTGTTTAGCGAGTGTTTTGTCCCTCTCTGCGGCTCATGGCTGGGTTCGCCAACATGGAGCATCTATAGCGTGTGAATAATATGCAAACAAATGCGACTTGGCTTCAGCGGCACGCTAAAGGCCATGAATATCAGCGCAGCCACTGGAGAGAGAAAGAGAGGCAGAAAATGACAAAGGCGGTAAGTGAAAATGAATATGCCCGGGGCTCGTCCGTGATTACTTTTTTTATGATTATTGCTGAATTCTCTCTGGCGAAGTGGTAAGACAGCGCAGCGATCGCACCGCAGCTTATTAGATCAGTTGTTCACACATCTACGGGGTGAGTTTGCTGGAAAGCGACTGCGCGAAACATGTCGTTAAATTAGCTCTGTCTGCTGCGGGACAATTAGACCCGTTACGTGCGACCACCCGTTAGCCGGTCACTTAAAGCTCTGTAGCTGGAAAATTACTGCAGCTCTTTATGTCAGATCAAGAGGACTAGTCGAGTTTAATACGAAGCGTGAGCCAGGCTTGGCTTCAGATCTCAGTGCCATTATTAAACGAGTACACGACCAATTAAAACTCTGCACATGCCTGAAAGCTTTGCATTGGGACTAAAGTATTTATAAATGCACTATATTATATTCATTTAGCTATTGCATGGATCATATTATATATTTATAATACAGTTATTTGTAATTAGTTTATTATTATTATTATTATTTATTAAAAAATAAATGGAAAATGGTAATAAAAGAGATATATATATATATATATATATATATAAATCAAAATGGAATATTTTCTTTCTGAAGGATTATGTCATGAAAATAATAAATAAAGAATAAATAATAAAAAATAAATATAAAAAGGTAAGTATCATTTACATAAAATTATCATTTTAAATTAATATTTTTATTTTTATTATATTTTATTTTGGTTTTATTTTTATATTTCTGTTTTCTGTTTTTAATTTTTGTTACTTTTTTGTAATTTTGTTGTGTATTTTTTGTTATTTTACAATTTTGAAATAATTTCAATCATTTCTGAAGCATTGTGTAATAAAAAGAATAAATAATAAAAAAGAAATAGCAATATAAAATGGACATTTTTAAAAATAAGTTTTTCTGAAGGATCGTGACACTGAAGACTGGAGTAATGATGCTGAAAATTAAGCTTTTCATCACAAAAATAAATTATATTTTAAAATCTACTCGAATAGAAATAATAGTAATTTTAAACTGTAATAATATTTCACAATTTTACAGATTTTACTGAATTTTTAATCAAATAAATGCAGCCTTGGTGAGCTCAATAGGCTTTTTGCAAAAACAAACACAAAAAAATTCACCTGGAACCAAAATACACTGGAAATAATATAAAATACTGTGACGGATCATTGTACAGTGGTATCTAATGTCAATAATGCAGTACTTCGACATTTATATAGAACTTCTAAAAGTACTATGGTACTTCCATGGTACTTTTCACTAGGATACCAACATTGCAAAAGCAAGAACTGAATAATCAAGTTCATGCATGCATTTTGACCTCTTGAATCATTAAAAAGTATTGCAAAAAAAAACAAAAAAAAAAACACTTGAATTTTATGCAGCAACGTATCAATCCGATATTACCTGTAACCATTATTTAGCTATTTTTGACATCGCTGTAAAAGGTGTTATATACTCTGCAGACTCACTTATTATGCAGTAATTTTCCATGCACCTAAATGAAAATGTGCCGTGGAGTTTGTTTGGCCGAGTAACACTGACCTTCTTCCTGAGGCTCTAACAATAAGACCATTAGCGCTCGTTCTGTCCAGGACCTCAAACATAAGCAGAAAACAAACTGGAACTGCTTGACTAAGCAGAGCCGTTATTTCATTACAGCCACCGCTGTTCAATGTATAAAACATGAAGTCCACACTTCTTTAATGTATAATTTGACTGAAAGGTGGAGAAGCCTACAGGGAGCGGAGGACTCGCTCATATTTCTCTCTCTCTCTCTCCTGCGTGTCAATAAGCAGCGAGCGGCTGCCGTCGATGTGCTGAGGAAGCAGGAATTAATTTCAATCAGGAAGTTCACAGCCGTGCAGCGCTGCAGTGATTACATTATTGTAACCTGCATTTAAAAATCCTTTATATACGCAAACACGCACATAAGAGCTTCGACTGAGGCACACCTGAACACAAAACACACTGGAAATGATTCAAAATACTGTGACGGATCATTGTACAGTGGTATCTAATGTCAATAATGCGCTACTTTGACATTTGTATGAAACTTCTAAAAATACTATGGCACTTCCATTGGGCTTTTTACTAGGATATCAACACTGCAAAAGCAAGAATTGACTAATCGTCAAGTTTAAGCATTTATTTTGATCTTTTGAATCATTACAAAGTATTATTGAAAACAGAGGCAAAATGCACCATGTTTTTTGGACTTGCGCCATGTCATTGCTCAGCGAGAATCTGTTCAAATTGTTGTTTTGCGATGACAGTAACTGATCTGAAGGAGAAAACTACGCTCTTTTAGGCCTTCCGTAACAAAACTAAGGATGCAAAACGTACTTGCATTCTCAAATTATGATCCAAACCAGAACTAAAATTAAAACCATTAAAAAAACACAAAACAAAACAAAACAAAACAAAACAAAACAAAAACAAAAAAACATAATACCGGAAATAAAATAAAATAAACTTTACTTTTCAAAATATAAAAATAGTTTATTTTAAAAAATAAAATCATAAATCTCATATTAAATATAAATCTTATAATTACAAATATATTTTATTTCAGTGCAAAGACAACATTTCTCATTTGTGTTTATTTTGTGTTCAGAAATAACTACTTTAAGTACTAAAATGACTAAAACGAAAATTAAAAACTAAAATTTAATACTACACAGACAATTTTTTACTCTTCAGATATATATATATATATAAAATTCTATACATTTTTGTTATTTATTATTATTTTACATTTGTTTCTATTTTGATTTTTTGTTTGTTTTTTTAATTAAAGTTTTAGTAATTTTGTTGTGTATTTTGTTAGTATTTTTTGCCTTTTAAAAAATTATATGTCTATATAATTACAAATCATTTTTATTTCAGTTTTAGTCATTTTAGTAAATCAAGATAAACTAAATGAGAAATGTTTTCCTTTTTTTTTTTTTTAGTTACAATTATTTTAATTCAGGTAACTAAGGTAAGGTAAGGTAACTAAAACAATTACAATGCATAGATATTAAATGCCCAACAGAGGAATTTCATTAGTCCAAAACAAGTTACAAAACATGAAAAAGAACATAATTTTGGACTAATTATGCCTGTTTACTTCTGACGTAATGTAGAGCTATCAAAACCGTATTGTAACACAAAAAGTCAATTAAAAATGTATGCATTTATTTTTAAAAAGTGCTTTCCCACCATACAAGAATAGCTGATAATAATAATAATAATATATTAGAATAATAATTAGATACAATTTTTATTTTATCATTGATATACTGTTATAGTTTTTATTAATATTTTATTAATAATTTTTCTGTTTTTTTTTCATTTGAATTAAAGTTGTTTTGTTGTGTATTTTTTATTATTTATTTTTGTAATATGTCTATATAGTTCTAAATCATTTTTATTTCAGTTTTAGTTATTTTTAGTACATCAAGATAAACTAAATGAGAAATGCTGCCTTTTTAACTAACTAAAATAATACAAGTTTAAGTTTTTTATATTTTATTTTAGTTTAAATTATTTTATTTCAGGTAACAAAATTTGTATAGATTCTATAGCTATAGATTCCACAGATAGCAGCTGAAACATTGCTTATTAACAAATTAATTTTATTTCAAGTCACAAAATATGGTTTATGGTTTTAGTTTTAGTTAAGTATAATAACCCTAATCAGTGATATTAAAATAACACAAGCAGTATTTACAATAAACACACACAGCAGTATTTCAGAAGCAGCAGTTCAGCATATAAACACTGTATAAACAGGTAACTCTTACCGATAGGAGAGAGTTCGGCCACACTCCCGATGTAGGGACCTTCTAGAAACTTGGGCTCGCTGTCGTTGATGTCCTGGACTTTGATGACAAACTCAGACTCTGGTTCCAACGGCGCGTCGGTCAGACGGTCTCGTGCCTGAGCTCGTAAGGTGTAGAAGGTTTTCTCCTCTCGGTCCAGTCGCTCGGTGGCGTGGATGTCTCCCGTGACCTCGTCTATAATGAATATAGTCCCTGCTCCCTCTCCAGAGATGGTGTATTTAATAGAGCCGTCGCCTTCATCAGAGTCTGAATGGATCTGTCGATTAAAGCAGAGAACATGTGAGATGACACTTATCGAGTCCGGATGTAATGGGTGAAGTGGTGATGTTCAGAGCTATCAAAACCATATTGCACAAACCATACATATATAACACAAAAAGTCCATCACACTGTTTTAAGGTGACTTTAAAACTTTAAAAAAAAAATAAAAAATAAAAAATGTATGTATTTATTAAGTTATTCATTTTTAAAGAATAAAAGAATAGCCAATTAATAATAATAATAATAATAATAATAATAATAATAATAATTATTATTATTATTATTATTATTTATTGATTGTATAATACATTTTATATATAAAAACAGAGACATCAAAACCATATTGTAACATAATAAGTCCATTACACTGTTTTAAGGTGACTTTAATACTTTAAAATAAATCAATTTAAAATATTATATATTTATTTATTTTTTAAAAAGTGCTTTTCCACCATAAAAGAACAGACGATAATAATAATAATAATAATAATAAAATAATAATAATAATAATAATAATAGTCATTATTTATGAACTTTATAATAAATTATATATAAATAATTGAGGAAAATACTACTACTACTAATAATAATACTCACAATCATAATACTTTAAGGATTGTATAATAAAGAAAATATATAAAAACACTGAGAAAAAAAGTGTTCTTCCACCACAAAACCAAAACCATCCGACCAACCAACCAACAAACAAATAAATAAATAAATAAATACATTTTTGACGTCATTTCAAACATAAATTATAGGTATTTTATTACATTTAATTAATTTAAAAATTAATAAATAAAATATTGTGTATTTTTGAATAAATATATTAAAGTAAAAAAAATCAAATTTTCTAGAAATATTCCATATTTCTTATATTAAAACTACACATCCTGTTTTTGAAATCAAATTCAATTTTCAAAAATTGTGAATTGCGCAACTGTGAGACTTAAAGCAACATAAAACCTGACGTTGACAACCACACATTTGAACTAATATTAAAAATGCATTTCCTAAGCGAATGAGTGAATGGTTTGAGTACGCAGCATATCCATGTGTAAAATACAGTCATTTATCCATGGCTAATGTCGTCTGATCTGCCTCATGAGTTCAGTAATATGGCGAGTTGCCATGATGAAAGGCACAATTCCCAGTTTCCCATCCTCTCTTTCCGCACTGACGGCTCCTCTGGTTCCGCACAAGACTCCTGGCATCGCTTCGACTCATTACTATGGCAACCGATGTACGGTACACACAGCGGATATTGACTACAAGGCCTGAACAAATGCATTTCATCCGCTACAAAACAATCTGTGGACAGCCAGTCCTAAAAAATGTCTCAGAAGTCAGAAAGAAACACCCTTAGTTACTTGCTCAATGCAAACTGCTGCTTTTACTGTGAATGATTCATTCAGTGATTCACTCCATTCAGAACTGAACCGAGAATGACGTTCAATTCCAGTTAAATGACTGCACTGGAATTTAATTTAAATTGAAGTACCAAATAGAATATAGAATTGCAATTCAAATTTTGTCAAATTCAAATCTAACAAATATCATTATAAATATCTCACTTTAATTTTGAATATTAATATTAATTAACACATTCATACAACTAATCTTAATTATTAATGATAATTATTAAGTGTGTCTGTGTGTATATGGAATATAAATATTTGACATAATCATATTAATATTTTACATTATTTTTATTTATTTTTGTAAGATGGGTCAAAGACAAAAAGGGTTTAAGCATAAAAACAAGTGTAATACTGCTTTAAATTGTTGTTTTTCTGTTCTCTGTTCATGTTTTTCTGAGCAAAAAATAAATATCATACATTTTTTCCTAATTTAAGAGGACACTCACTAAAATGTCATTCAGTGTAACAACCTTGTCAGGCATATTTACAGCAAAAATCAATTTATGACATATTAAAAGATGAATTACTTTCACTCCAAATACTAATTATTTTAAAAAAACTATTATTTTTTAATTTGCCACTATCATAGGCTTTGCCCATTTGTCAGCAAGAATTGTTTACTCATTTAAAACACAATAAAAGTTAATATGCATCCTTATTCTTTTATATATTTTAATATGCACAAGTCAGAATGAACATGTTTATCATTTTGTAAATTTCTTTTGACATGGACAACTTAACATCTTTGATCCATTATATATATTAATATTTTAATATTTAATATTATATAACTTTTAACTTGTTTTAAAAAACGTTTGTCAAACTTTTAACTCATTTTAAGTAAAAAAAAAAGTGTAGAAAACATTTAAAGTTTGAAGGTTTATAGGCCTTGCAGACAGACTACTTTCTGATGCATAAATTTAAGTCCTTCCCTGCATTTGTTTTCCCATTAAACATCCTATTTCACACTGAAACCTATCAAATTACGGAAGTTAAATGGGTTGCAAACTCCACTTTAAATAATCTGGCATCCAGATAACTGTCAGTTCTGTGGTTGAGTTTACGGTCTAAAGTTTGTTCTGAGTTTCAGAGAGTTTAATAGTTGCTTTCAGGCGACTATAGCAATCCTTTCCATTCATCTATGGATCAGTAATAAAGCCGGTCAGTTCGGTGCTTTAGGGAGGTGCTGCTCTGGAAACACGGTCTGCCAGAGGCTCGTTATATATAAAAGCAGACACATTTCTAAAGTCCAGCCTAGAAGTGAAGTCTGAAGCCACTCTGGAGTCCAACAAACAAAACAATGAAACAAGAAACTTTCATACTGAACCTCAGCCACACTGATGGTCTGTCTAGATGGTTTTAGAGTGGTTTTTGGCTTTTAAACCCTGCAAAACCAAATCAAACCATCAGAAAATGGTCTATAATTCTAATTTCTGCTGTTTTTTTAATCAGCAGGGAAATGTGGATGTGGAAACATATAATGCAATGTAAAACAGTGAGGATTGAGATGAACAAATAAACATTCATCAAAAGCCTGATGATTTTTTTTTAAAAATCAGTAAAGATTTCACACCAAAAAGACACAAAACAAAGAAGCAAATCTCATAAAATCATCTCTGCATTTCATAGGATTTCATAAAAACTGCAAGATGGTCTGTCTAGATGGTCTAGATGGTCTTTTTAGTGGTTTTGGGCACTTGCCAGCTGGTAAATCCTGGAAATCTACAGTAGATCCAAACAACCATGCGTCATGTTTAAATTTGGTTTCAACAGTGAGAATATGGAGCTCAGTTTCCTTCAGGTGCCCAAACTGAGCAAAAATAAGCAATTTAGTACAGATTCTGATCAAAAAGACACAAAACAAAGAAATTAATCTCATGAAATCGCCTCTACAGTTCATAGGATTTCTTACTAAACCTCTAAGATGGTCTAGATGGTTTTAGTGTAGTTTTTGGCACTTGCCAGTTGGCAAACCCTGCTGTTCTTTCATCAGCAACCTATAATGCATATATTGCAATGTAAAACAATAAGGATTGAGAGATGAACAAATAGCCTAAACATTCATCAAAAGCCTGATGATCATATTTTATTCTTAAGTTCACTTTTTAAAGAAATCAGTAAAGATTTCACACCAAAAAGACACAAAACCAAGAAGTAAAACTCACAAAATTATCTCTGCATTTCATAGGATTTTCATAGCAAAAACAACAACTGTAAGATGGTCTGTCTAGATGGGTTTAAATGAGTTTCTAGATGGAAATCTAGATCCAATCAGCTGTAAATCATCTTTAAATCTGGTTTCAATAGTGAGAATATGGAGCTCAATTTTATTCAGATGCACAAGCACAGCAGATTCTGATCACAACGACACAAAACAAAGAAACTAATCTCACAAAATCACCTCTACATTTCATAGGATTTCCTACTAAACCTCCAAGATGGTCTAGATGGTTTTTGGCACTTGCCAGCTGCTAAACCCTGCAAATCCAGATCAAACCATCAGAAAATAGTCTTTAATTCTAATTTCAGCTGTTTTTATTATTATTATTATTATTATTTAATCAGCAGAGAGATGTTGATGCGGTAACAATGCAATGCAAAAACATTTTAGATTTTACACCAAAAAAAACACAAAACAAAGAAGCAAATCTCATGAAATCATCTCTGTCTATCATAGGATTTCATAAAAACTGCAAGATGCTCTGTCTAGATGGTTTTATAGTGGTTTTCGGCACTTGCCAGCTGGTAAACCCTGGAAATCTAGATCCAAACAGCCATTCATCTTTTAATTTGGTTTCAATAGTGAGAATATGGAGCTCAGTTTCATTCAGAGGCACAAACTGAGCAAAAATATGCTATTTGGTGCAGATTCTGATCAAAAAGACACAAAACAAAGAAACTAATCTCACAGAATCGTCTCTACATTTCATAGGATTCTCTACTAAACCTCCAAGATGGTCTAGATGGTTTTAGTATCATTTTTGGCACTTGCCAGCTGCTAAACCCTGCAAATCCAGATCAAACCATCAGTAAATGGTCTTTAATTCTAATTTCAGCTGATTTTTTTTTTTAAAGCATTGAAATGTTGATGCTGAAACATATAATGCAATGCAACATAGTGACGATTGAGAGATGAACAAATAAACGTTCCTCAAATGCCTGATGATCATATTTTATTCTAAAGTTCACTGTATGAAAAAAAGATTTCACAGCAAAAAGACATAAAACAAAGAAACAAATCTCGAGAAATCGCATTTACATTTCATAGGATTTCATAAAACTGTAAGATGGTCTGTCTAAATGGTTTTAGAGGAGTTTCTAGGCGGTTTTATAATAGTTTTCGGCACTTGCCAGCTGGTAAACCCTGGAAATCTAGATCCAAACAGCCATTTGTCATCTTTTAATTTGGTTTCAATAGTGAGAATATGGAGCTCAGCTTCATTCAGAGGCCCAAACTGAGCAAAAATATGCTATTTGGTGCAGATTCTGATCAAAAAGACACAAAACAAAGAAACTAATCTCACAGAATCGTCTCTACATTTCATAGGATTCTCTACTAAACCTCCAAGATGGTCTAGATGGTTTTAGCATAATTTTTAGCACTTGCCAGCTGCTAAACCCTGCAAATCCAGATCAAACCATCAGTAAATGGTCTTTAATTCTAATTTCAGCTGATTTTTTTTTTTAAAGCATTGAAATGTTGATGCTGAAACATATAATGCAATGCAACATAGTGACGATTGAGAACAAATAAACGTTCCTCAAAAGTCTAATGATCATATTTTATTCTTAAGTTCACTTTTTAAAAAAGGCTTCACAGCAAAAAGACATAAAACAAAGAAACAAATCTCAAGAAATCACTTCTACATTTCATAGGATTTCAGATGGTCTGTCTAGATGATTTTTAGAATACTTTTGTGCAAATTCAGATCAAACCAGAAAAAAATGGACTTTCATTCTGGTTCCAGATTTTTTTTTTAATGTTGATGCTGAAAGACTGATGTGAGCTATTGAAATGCAGAGGTACCTGCAGCTCTGCAGTGTTGTAATGCTCCGTCGACTGTATCATTTTGAGTTTCTCCAGCTTCAGTCGGTGCCTGTTTCACATTATAATGTGCCTGGCAAAAGTCTTCTAAACAGCAGTGGACAGAGCGAAATCACCCTCTCCATCATCGACGTGTTAAATATTTGATAAACTCTTAATTAAATAGCGGCTTCTATCACCCCCGTGGGGATTTTCATTAGGTATTTGTCGTAAAACATGGGAATAACGCAAGCCGGCCTACAGTATTGCATTTTTTTCCACCCTCTTTCCTCATTTCAAATCCTCCCTCGGTCGAATAAAACATGCACTTGGAAATATCCTCTTTTTTGGCGTATCAATATTTCAGCAGTAATAAAAAAAACTCTCTAACAGGAAGACAAAGAAAGCTGGGCAATATCTGGAGAGCTGGAGGATGAAAAAAAAAAAAAAATCCTCCTCCCTGTCTGTTCACAGCGAGCGTTTGATCGGAGAACAGAAACACGACGCGCTCCTGGAGTCTTTTGTGCACATTAACGCATACGGAGATCATATGATCAACATCACATCTGCTCCCTCAATTATGAATGTAAAAATAATAACATTTAAACGTCAGATCTGCTGACTGCTCTGGATTTCCTCTGACTCTGCTGTTTTCCCTAATGAAATGAAAGCAGGATAAACAAAGCACAGCAAAACTGAGATGCATTTTTTACCTGACGGCCTCGTCTGAGCACGAGACGTCAAATCTAAGGTCATGCGGAGGTCTTATCCTTGCTAGCTGCATTGCTTGCTAATAGGTTTCGTCTTTAAAAAATCTTCAGACTTCATTTACTCTCTAACAAGAGGCTTAAACCAAATAACATCACTTTGCAGCCCTCAAGCCGGCTTCATTTCACTATACAGTTTGAAAATCCTCAGATACCTTAGGCTAAAAACGCGACTGCTTCTTCGCTGCCTGCTGTCTACATAGGTACCTTCTAACCGAGATAAGTGACTGATTTGGAACGCTACATAGGTGACAATTAGCGCTACACAAAGTAGACTTGATTTTAAATTGATTCCAGCAGAGTTTGTGATTGGATTGTTGCTAAACTAATGGTGTGATGCTTAAGAACACATAACAATACATATGAATACATTTTTGTTGAGCTTCATATGTGATGCATCAAGCTTTTATGGCTCATATTGCTTGATATACCCTTACAAAAAAGGAGTTTATTCAAGTGTGCTTTTAGTATTCTTTTTCATGAATGTGCTTTATATAATTCTCAAAAATGTACAAGTATATTTAAGTATACTTAGAAAAAGTCTAAATATATTTGAGCTATACTTTGTGCCCTGAGAATCCGTGTTTTCATTGTTATACACTAGGGGCGCTATTGCACATCTTCAGAATTTACAAAACAATTGAAGAAGAAACTGAAACAACAGATGCTTCCATGTGTAATCTAACACAACTGTCAGGCATAAAACAGCATCAAAAACACAGATATGTAAAACTGTGTAATGTTATGGAATAAAATGTCGACCCAGGAAGACTCCATCTACATTTTGATTATCATGGAAAAAAGAATGCATGAAGCTAGAATAAAATGTGTTTGATTACAAGCAGATACCCTGTTCTTTCTTTTAATGTTTTGTATATTCAGATATTCATAAACAACAAAATATATACAAATCAATACCTAAATAGGCACATAATAGTATACTTAAAGTATGATGTAAAGTTCACTTAAAGAAAACTTACGAGTATACTTGCAGTATAAAGCTACTAAACTAGTAGTTTACTGAGACTATACTTCAAAGTGTATTAAAAAAAGCATAAAAAGTATTTAATTAGTAAACCTATAAGTTCACTTTTAGTATACTTGCAATACAAACTGAAAACATATGTAAACTAGTTTACAAAGTTTACTACTGTTATACTTAAAGTATACTTAAAAGTATACGTTTATTTACTAGAAAGTGGGCCAATTTAGTCCCAAGGAGTATTTAAACAGTACACTTAAAAGTATACTACTAGTACACTGATATTTGTATATATACTACATAAAATATACTTGAACTTTACTTAAGTATACTTAATAAAACAAACTTGAAGTATACTTCTTTTTGGCAAGAGTGATGAGAATATGAATGATAAACAGCTACATTTTACACTCAAACTCAAATAAAGAAATACAGAAATTCTCATCATATATTTGATATAATATATTTTAAAATACATAAAATATTTGGTGCAAAAAGTATGAAATTCCGATCAATCAATAAAGTCTTTACAACAGCAAAAATGCATATAAATACACATACTTTATCTTCAATAATATGTCTTACAAAGGAAAATCTATGTAGTAAGTAAACAAATATCAGTGTACTAATAGTATACTTGTAAGTGTACTATTTCAGTACTTCTTGGCTTGGGACTAAATTGGCCCACTTTCTAGTATATAAAAGTATACTTTAAGTATACTTTAAGTATAACAGTAGTAAACTTTGAGTACAGAACTAATTTACATCTATGTTTTTAGTTTGTACTGCAACTATACTAAAAGTGAACTATAGCTTACTAATCAAATACTTGTAGCATTTTTAGTACACAGTCTCAGTAAACTACTAGTTTAGTAGTTTTATACTGCAAGTATACTGGTAAGTTTTCTTTAAGTGAACTTTACATCATACTTTAAGTATATTACTATGTTCCTATTTAAGTATTAAATTGAATATATTTTGTTATATGAATATCTGAACATACAAATCATCAAACAACAAAGATCAGGGTATTTGCTTATAAACAACAACAAAAAAAAGTATTCTAGCTTCATGGATTATTTTTTTATAAATATCTGAATGTGGGTAAGTTTCATAAACAAAAAAGAAAGAAAGAAAGAAATATTTTGAACAAAAAGCTGAAAAAAAAACTATGAATTGGATTCAGAATGATAATGAAAATGTAAATGGATTTGATCAACACTCCAAAGCTTGACAGTCATTATTACCTCTTTATGGTTCGACATTTTATTCCATAATGTTACACAGTTTTGATGGATTTTTATGTTTGATGATCGTGTTATATTACGTGTGGAAGCATCTGTCGTTTCTGTTTCTTCTTCGCTTGTGTTTTGGAAATTCTGTACAAAAGATCTGTAACAGCGCCCCCTACCGTATAACAATTAAAACACGGATTCTAGGGGCACAAGTAGCTCAAATATATTTAGACTTTTTCTAAGTATAAGTCAAGTATACGTGAATGTCATTTTAAGTATATTTCTGAGAAGTACATAAAAAGTAGACTAAAAGTATACTTTCCTGTTTAAAAGATGTATACGAATAGCACACTTGGATAAACTTTTTTTCGCAATGCTTACTTGATAAAAATCAGTCAAGATTTGACAGCAAAAAGACATGTGAAGCACCAGTTGAAAGTGGACGTTTGTACAATTAAACTAAAAGACTTTGCACTTGCTAAAAAGCTTAAACTATCAATCAGACGATAAGGCATGGAGTAAACTGTCTGCAACAAGTTTATCAGGAAAGTTCTGATCATGTTGATCATTTAGATGTCTTTGAAATTTGTAAATACCCATTTTGCACTCCTCCAGCCGTTTCAAGACATGGCCGATTTTAACCAGAAAAGACTAAAAGTCTACCGTGGACAAACCGTTCAAGCTTGAATTGGTATTTCAGTGGTACAGTTAGTATGAAGTGGCTGACGGAGCACTGGAGCTCCAGGCTGTGGCGACCTGCCACCTTTCAGGTCACACGCTAACAAAGCAAACCTGTTAGCTGCTAGTCGCAGTGAAGGAGTTAGCCGACACTCCCAATATCTCACCTCTGATGAGCGCTGAGGCACGAACAGCTACTGCACTGCAATTGTGACACCAGCGACACATGGAAAGTGTGAATAAACCAGACACACGGGTCAGGAAAGTCAAACTAGAACTACTGTTTTAAAATATGTTTGCATGCATCTTGGGCTGCATATATATTTTATTCATCATACAGATCTTATATATACACTACTGTTTTTTGGGGACTTTGTTATATTTTAAAAAAAAAAAGTCTGTTATGCTTGCCAAAGCTGCATTTATTTGATTAAAAATACAGATAAACTGTGAAATATTATTACAATTTAAAATAGCTGTTTTTAATGTGAATATATTGTAAAATGAAACTTATTTCTGTAATGCAAAGTTGAATTTTCAGCATCATTACGCCAGTCTTCATTAATTAGCATGTATTTAAATAGAAATCTTTTGCAACATTGTAAATGTCTTTACTGTCAATTATGATTAAAATTAATGCATCCTTGCTCAGTAAAGGTATATTTTCTTAATTAAGAAAAAAAATTGTACTAACGCCAAACTTTATAAACATTATGTCAAAGTCTTGCATTTACTGCTGTAAAAAATCTCAAACAAAAAAAGTGACTAGGTTATCAGAATGGCATTTCTATGCCATTAACAATCACTGACAACTTCCAGTGTGGCTTTTGATGAATTTCAATTTTACAAGCCTGATAATTTGACAATTTTCATTGCAGTCTGAACTGCAAACAAACCCGTGTGCTATTCTCAACAGAGACTTCAGCCTAGACATCTGCACATCAGGTCACGATGCCCAAATCTCATCAGCAAACACAGGCCTTTTGTTTTTGCTGGAATTCATTAGCTACAAAACACTCTTTCTCAAGTGAAAGATCAAAACATTAATAATATATTCATAAAGCTTCGTCTCGCAATCAACATGCAGATTTGGCGAACACCCCTGACATTTAAACTATTACGATTCATGGATAAAGAGCTTTTGCATGAACATCCTGATACATTTTTAACTAGGAGTATTGGCCTGTCAGACAGAAATGCTTATGAGGTAAAGAGGGTATGAAACTAATAATAATTTATCAATTATTCAACTGACTGAAATGCAGACTATGAAGATGAAACATTAAAAGTAGGACGCAACTTTAACCTGATACTCAGATTCAATAAGCAGTGTGTGGATAAATGTTGCACTTTAAAGAGGGAGAAACGCGGTTATATAATAATAATAATAATAATAATAATATGTATTATTAATATTATTTAATGTATACTATTTAATATTTATACTAATAGTAATAACTACAGTTACTAACTGAAAATAAATAAAAACTAAAACTGAAAAAAACGAAATAGTAATATAATAATAATAATAATTAATGTATAACATTTTATATTTATAGTAATAATTGTTATAATAATAATAATAATATTAAAATAATATAACTTTGTAATAATTTAACACTTACAATTATTATTATTATTATTATTTTTTTTTTATTATTAAAACAAATCAGTTGAAATAAAGCTTCAGTAAAAAAAAAACATTAAATTAAAAAGTTATACTAAAGGAAAAGTAAAACTTAACTTGAACTGAAATAATTTAGAGAACTACTAACTGGGTATAAATAAAAAACAAAACAAAAAAATCATAATAACAATAATAACTAAATAAAAATAATAATAAAATCATATATATATATATATATATATTAATGATGATGATGATGATGACAAAATCAGATAAAAATTATATTTTTAAAATAAAATTAAAATAAAACCTGGAAATATAAAGAGAAAACCTCATTCAAAACAGTCATAAAAAAACGATATTAACATGTAAATAATGCAAAACAACAATCGAGTGGAACCAAACTCAACTACTAAATAAACAACCCTAATTGTTGAATAAATAATATTTTATTATATACTATACTGGCTTGAAAAACATTTGTTCAACCTTCCATTCAAACACAAAAGCAATGCATGGAAGTTTGCATGATTCACCCAAGCCTGCAGGAAATTATTTGAACACGTTCAGACATCCTTGGCATGCGCGTTATGAACGCCGCCGTCTGTTCAGCGTCTCGGCTCTACACGTTCAAATCCTATCAATCAATGTTCGCCGCTCGTCTGAAGGAAGAGGCTGGCAGACTTTCAAAGCGCAGTGGAAATCTTTCCAGTTTGCTGAGCTGCCCATATGGCGGGATGTTCTTGTCGGTGTTCGGCGTGTAAAAACTCTCTTTCCACTGTTCATTTTTGCTGCCCTGCTGCCTTTCCCTGCAAAGAGACTTCTAATATTTATCGACTCGAGGTTTACGTACGTCTGGACTTCAAGGATCAGCTTCAGGAAGGGGGAAAAATGGTGCAGTGGCCTTTTCGGCATCAAATTTTGCAACTTTCACTCTCTCTTAGAGCTCTTTGCAGAAAAGGGACTGATGCGTAGAATTAACCTTCACGATGTCCGTGTTTCTCCGACAAGCCTTTTGAGTCGATGCGGTTTGAGAGTCTAATGTAAATAGCATAAGGTCACCAGAGGCTTTCGTGAGTACAAGCGCAGTATTCCTTGAAGAAAAAACACAAGACGTCTGGTGAAGAAAAGACTGGTGTCATAAAGAAGCATTATTAGGCTTAAAGTTAATGGCTGCAATTAAAGCTATTAAATTAAAAGAACGAACGAGACATCAAAGCCACTTTAGCAGGAACAAAGGTTTAGCGGGTTTAGTCTGATAAAAGAGAAAGAAAGAAGGAAAAAAGCGTCTCTATTCATCTAAGAGGTCACTTTAGCAGGACTCTAACTTTTTGACGATTCTCAACATGAAATGTTATTCAGAACGCATTTTACTTCTGTGAAGTGTTTTTTTTTGTGTTCGATTTCCAGATTTCACTACATAATGAGTATTGTTTCAAAATCTGTTTTTCTGGCCCTGTTATAAGATGAATTCAATGCACATTATGTGGCATACATATATTTATAGTCGAACCACGTAATATAGACATAAAACCGCTTATGTAACGCAAGGCTAAGTGAAATTCATTTTACAAATGTATTGAAGAGAGCTGCCAATGCAGAGGCCAAACGTTTAGAAAAATGATATTTCATTAGCAGATTAATCAGAGGACGGTGCGGGAGTGAGGAAAAGAGAAAGAAAGGGATTGTTTTAAATGACCGCTACTGGTAAAAGGCAATGGTCATATTTAATTCTATATCACCCTAATTAAAGTCTGTGATACGGTGAGCAATAGACACACAACACCAGCAGCCCTATTAATAGTCTGGGCTCACGGCCTGACTGACTTCACAGGGAGCAGTAACTCTGCGTAATTTTATTAATAAAATCATCTCTCTCCAGAATATCCCTTCCATTTCCCACATCATCCTTTATGGCTCACATTTAGACATCAGCTCCTCTTTTTCTGGCACACACACACACACACACACAACCTCTTAATGAATTACTGCACAAGTCTCTTATATCTCAACGCACCAGCACACCACAGCTGGGCAATATATACATACACATGCACACACATACACATAAAACAAACAAATATCAAGATACCATTGATTAATCCTGGTCATTCATAATCTGATGTGTCACACTGTACAATCCTAATCGGGTTACTGTTATTATTTGCATATTTGCATTGTAAACCGTAAACGATCACTGAAAATGGGTACTAAATTTGGAGCTGCACTGAGATCTTGATATCTCTGGGATTAAACCATGCAGGGCCTTAAAAATTATGATTCCAAAAGAAACATTTCTTAAGAACCAGAGTCTAAAATCATATTAAGATAACTTTAATACTACTTGAGTTGCAGCCACACAAATTTTGGAAAAAGAATATTTATGAGACTCAAACAGGTATGTTCTATGCAATTGTTTTGATAGAGGGAAACAAGATAGAATTCTAATTTCAACATTATTTCTTCTTTGGACATTGTTCCTTAAATAAAATAAGTATCAGCTGTACACAAAGTGACCACTTTTGGTTTCCGACCACTGAAAATGGATAATATTCAACAATCTAGACATGGAGCCTCATTGAGATCACCGTATCTCTGACTGAATGATGTAGGGCCTTGAAAATTAACTAGAAAAAGAACTAGAATCTGAAATCATATTGTGATATCTTTAATACTTCTTTGAGTTATAGGCACGTAAACTTTGGAAAAAGAATATTTATGGCACTCAGACTGGTATGTTTGATGCAGTTGTCTTGACAGAAAGAAACAAGATACAGCTCTAGTTTGTTTTTCAGACATTCCTCTTTAAAAGAAAAGAAGCATTATATTTTTGGTTCTTGACCACTGAAAATGTGTAAATTTTTTAACGATTTACTCCTGGAGCCATACTGAAACTCCAATATCTCTGGAACCGAATCTCATAGAGCATTAAAAATAAAGACGCCCAAAGGAAAATTTGTTAAGACACAATATCTAAAAGGGCATTAAGATATCGTGAATACTTCTTGAGTTACTGGCATGCAAACTTTGGAGAAAAACTTGAAGTGATGTTTCCCTATTTCTGAATGGTCACCATTGGCCATTTTACTAATAGAACTATTAATCTTTGTGTAAAAAGAAGATAACAAAATCTTTTGGCAGAAAAATTTTTAGCAAAATCAAAATTTTGAGCCGGGGAACTTTTGGAAATTTGGTTGATTTGACACCGAATGACCCAGCTGTCTAGAAATGTGTCAACAAATAGTGGATGTTTGTCATTGTTATTACTTGGAGTTCTGATAAAGAATAGAGGAATATGTTGGTGTATAAACTGTCAATACTGTCATATACCATGGCTGTTTTGGTGTTTAATGTAATGGTGATGCGTGTTTCGTTTCCAACATATGCTGCACGCAGTAGACCAATCACAACAGACTGGGTCATCAGACCAATCACCCCAACAATTGGAAAGATTTAAAATGACATTTAATTTGTTTTTTAGGGATGCACTGTTATCCTTAAAGGGGTCATCGGATGCCCATTTTTCACAAGTTGATATGATAGGGTCTTAATGAAAAGTTTATAATATATTTCGGTTAAAAATTCTCAATGGTTGTGTAAAACAACACCCTTTTTACCTTGTCAAAATGAGTTTTGCAAAAATCATCCCATTCTGAGGAATTGTTACTTTAAATGCAAATGAGCTCTGCTGGCCCCGCCCCTCTCTTCTCTCTGTGGAGTGACGAGCTGCTCTGAGAGATTGTTTACTTTAGCCGCATTTAGTGCGTTTGGCTGTGAAACTTGCTAACTAGCACATTATTAGGAAAGGTGATTGCAGAGATTCATAAACAAAACCTTATGCTCACGTCTGCTGTAGGTGAAGCTGGATCACGAATGATTTGCACGCAACATAGACGCATTTATGTAGATCGGGAGGCGCATTCCCTTCACAAACAAACATAATCCACTGCATCTTCAGCGGCTCAGATGTCGGGAGTAAATGACGACCACTGTTCATTATTACATCCAGCAACACAACACCTCAATCGCTCAGTCGGAGATATTCCTGTCTAACTTACATCCCCTCTCCGGCATCTAAACAATGGAGGTCGGACTGTTACAGCTGATCTGAGGTAAGATGCTCATGTCAATCAACTATCGTGGGAGCGGCCTCTGTCGCTGTGAATGACTCGATTTGAAAAAGAGGATATTATTTTTACAGATTAATTAAAAACCACTGCATGGATTTGTATCATTATAGCGTAGATTTGTACATACACTGCCAACACACATTAATGTTCAAACAGCATGTAAAAGTGAAGTTTGCATCCGATGACCCCTTTAAATAGAGTCTTTTAATGTCATCTAATGATTCTTGTTCTAAACTATTAGCCATGTTAGTGGGTGTCTTCTGTAAATTATGGTAAAAATATGATTATTTTTTTCCTCAGAAAAAAATAAATAAATAAAGAGGATTCTAATTCTGTATAAACCTTCTATTGTTTTAATGCTTTAAACCCCTTTTTGTCTTTGAAATATACTGTAAAACCTTAACACTGCACAGCCGTACACATCTTAAGAACAAATGCATATGCACACTAAACCACTTATGTAGCCAAACACATGCATATCCCATGGCAAAGAACCTGTTTTGGATTGGCCAACACAGATCTAGAAGAAATTCCAGCCTTCCGGCCAAACTTGTGCTTGATCTGTCCTAGTCAACTAGCCTGACGCCATCCGCACACTTTGAGACACATTCGAGAATTGCCTCATTCAAATGCAACGGCGCACGCATCTTTCTTGGCTTCCATTGTGCAGCTATAGATTTTCTCTTGCGTGGAAAAATAAGCAGTAAGCACGCAACCGAAGACACGTTCTGCAGTCCTACCTTTCCGACGTAGAGTGGCTCCGTCCCGGTGTATTCCTCCACGACGAAGAACTGATTCCAAACCCATCCCCTCTTCACCCGTTCATGGGACATCGGCCACTGCTCGGGACGTCTGCCCATCATCCCAACGCTAGTCCTTACGGTCTGACCGGACAGCCATCCGCAGCACTGCAGAATTCCCAGAGTCACTGCCAAAACCTGAGCTCCTCCTCTCCAGCGGGGAGCCATGTTTGAAAACTCTCTCGTCTCTACATGGGGCAGAAGTCAGAAACTCGTTCGAGATGAAGTTGTGAAGCGCCTGATTGCTTGAGAAAAGCTCCTTGACTCTGGGGTTGAGGGAGGTAAACGAGAGTTCGCCGCTGCTCAATGAAACTATAAATCCAATAGGTTTTTGGTCATCGTAGAGGCCACCGGGTCCTCAAGAGGGCATTTAGGAGGAATCTTTCTTGGGAAGATGAGGCCGTTTCGGTGATTCACAGCTATAGCTCCTCCGTTTTGAAATCGGTGTTGGGTTTCTCAATGACGAGTACCAATCACAAAGCCATTGAAGTCCTATCAGTGCTCGAGTTGAGTTTTAAGTGGAAAAACTACTGGATGAAACTGCAAACATGTCAAAAAACGTTGTTTTATGGTTCAATCTGGGCAATCCTATTGTGAGCCTGAAAAATGATGAATGCTCCATGTTAACGGCATTAACAAAAAGGGTATAATCCAACCGTTTTCCATTGCATTTCCATGTCTACGCTTCTTATCCAAAAGACAAAAAGCAATCCTCAAATCTCATGGATGCAAGATGTTACTCAAAAGGCATTATTATCCCAATCTAGATCCATTAGCCGTGGCACTTCTTGACCTGGAGGGCTGAGAGTTTGACATGGGTGAGTTCATGTCGACATCAGCATCTGATCACCTGTAACAGAGCAAAGATAACCGGTTAGAGAAACAAAAGACAATATGCAATGGGAAAAATAAATGGAAACTGGCCATGCAGAACTACCTAAGTGACTAACAGAGTGAACTAACTAGATGGTTAGATGATAGATGGCTAAATATATATATTTGACTACTGTTTAACATTAAGCAATAACCAGCACTGCCTAGTTGACAAAAAAAAAAGGAATGCCTCAAAACAAAGGTCATGAGAAAAAAATTATTTTTATTTAATATCATTTAATATTTTAAATAAATATAATTTTCATTTCATTTAAATGTTTATTTTATTTTAATTTAATGTTATTTCATATTTTATATCTCTAACCAGTTATCTATCTATAATAATAATTATAATAATAACACAAATAAATTCAATCGATTAGAGCAGCCATATTTATTATTATGATTATTATTATTATTATTACCAATCAAAAATAACTGATTAAAGAAGCTACAGACCATATGTAAAGGAAAAAAGCTTTGGAATCTGATTTATACTTAGTCCACTATGTCCATAAAATTAGCAACAATAAATAGAAATATGACATTCCAAGAATAGCTCTAAAACCTACTCATAAATAAAATAAAATAAAATAAAATTAAATTAAATTAAATTAAATTAAATTAAATTAAATTAAATTAAATATTTGACAATGGACAATCAACTACCTCTTTGTTGGAAGTGTGTCATTTCTTAAATACGGGTAAAATAATAAAAATAAAATAAAATAAAATTACTATTATTATTATTATTATTATTATTATTATTAAAAGATCATATATAAAAGGGGGGGAAAAGCACTAAATAAAAGCTTACAGCTGACTGTGCAGCTTTAAAACAGGATCCAGTTGCAATAAGTCAATAGTGGAACAAACTGTTAAACAGATGCATAATTCAATACATGCCACAGTAAATTTTCCATCCTCTCCTACACACCGAACGCTTACAAAGTTTCAAAAATCTTTTGTTTTTCTCTTGGATTCCACAGGACTGCAGCACGAAAGCGCATCTTCATTTAGGTGATCTACCTGAAAAGCATTTCTCAAAGCAGAAACTTTGTGCTCAGCAAGAATCCGGATAATGTGCTAAGCCCAAGAGCAATGTCTTCTGTGTTAGGGAGCCAGGTGTGGCTGGAAAAGGAAAAGGGGAGGTTTATATATCACGAATCGGAGCCCAAGCATCTGTCTGCCGAGCTGCGGCCCACGGCAGGCGCTTACACTGGAGGCTATCTGATTAATTGCATGAGGGAGCACTAATTGGATAAAAGTATTAATCAATTAATTCAATCCATTAGAGCGGCAACCCTAATACTTAAAACAAACACTGGTCAGGAAGGTGAAGATAAGCTATGGCCCCATTGTGCATCAGCCAAAGCGCTATTGGGCAGGGTTAATGATTAATGGTCTTTGAGGCTTTCAGAATAAGAGAAAAACAACAACATTTAGCATGGCTGAAATGTCACAACCTCAAGGCTAAAAGATTACAGCTCCTGCGGACGAGCGCGGCCAAGAAAGGCCCTTCAGGATATTGGTTGTTTAACCTTTGGCAGACGGTTGCTGCGGGTTCACGTCTGGAGGAAAGCCAACGAGCCGTTTGCAACGTCTGGCTGAGACATTCTTACACAAACATTCAGAAAGAGAAACGACCTTGGAAAGAGGGTGAAAAATTAACACTCATAGCCAGTGCTGGTAGTAACTGATTACATGTCATCAGGACTAAGAATACAAAAATTAAGTACAAGTAGTTAGATTATACTACATTTTAAAATGCTCGTAATCAGTGTTGGGGGTAACGCATTACAAGTAACGTGAGTTACGTAATCAGATTACTTAAGTAACTAGTAAAGTAACACATTACTTTTTAATTTACAAGAAAATATCGGAGTTACATTTTCAAATAAGTAACGGCAGTAACTTTTTCCCCCCGTTTATTGATTGAAAGCTCTCCTGTCCCCATGTTAGTTCTAGAATAAATGTGAACATGCATTAATTCATCTCACTCACAAAAAAAGCTGATTCAGTGTTCCTCAAAATGAATAAAAACAGTGGAGTGCAACTATATTATGCAAACCTGCAATAATTAAATAGGTTAAATAATACAAATATCTTTCATGCATTTAATCCCATTTTATTAACCAGTGTCTTGGCTGATAATCTTTGATAATCCAATCATACTAACAAGCAAAAATTACTCAAGATAAACTAACATTTGTTCTTTTTTTTTAGCTGAAGAGTGTTGAACTTTCTTCTTCTGCGTTTTACTGTACAGGCTGGAATTTACTTTTCCTTCAGTCTGAGGCTTTTGGTGTAAAAGGGCTTTTACTTTTTCCAAAAATAGAACTTTTTATATCAAAAACAAACAAGCAAGCCCTGTATGGATTTAAAAAATAACACAAAAGTAATGTAATACATTAACATAATGTAACTAGTTAATTTTTAGGGAGTAACGCATTATTGTAAAGGAAATAAACTTTTCCCAACACTGCTCGTAATCAGATTACAGTTACTTTTTTTACGGATTACATGATTACATGATTCATACAATGGTAGAAAATTATGCATAATTTATTTCTCATTTTATTTTACTCTTAAAAAGTTTACTTTCTAAAAATCATATTGTGTTATTTTTGTTATTTTTATTGTTTTTTTTAAATAAATATTTTATTTTATTTTATAACCATTAAATATTTTAAACAAAATGTGATATTTATTTTATTTTATTTTATTTTATTTTATTTTGTTGTATTTATTTAAGTTTTCATTTATTGCTTTTTCCCTTTACATATGGTCAACTCCAACCAGTTATCTTAGATCTGTAATAATAATAATAATAATAATATTAGTAGCAGGTATATTAGTAGTAGCAGTATTAATAATAATAACAATAACAATAATAATAATAATTATTATTATTACTATTATTATTATTTATTAATTTTCCCCTAATACTGTGTGGCATACCATTTAGCTTTGAAATCAATGAATGTGTAATGTTATTGCTTTTTTGTGTTTATTTATGTTTGTTCATGTAATGCAGGGATTCCCAAACTTTTTTTCAGCCAAACCCCTTTGACATAAAATACTTGTTTTTTAGTTGAAAATATCCCTGAGGAAGTTCATATTTCAGTAATTTAACAAGACATTTGCATGTTAACTGGTTCTCTGATGTCAGTAAATGGCCACATAGATATACAGGTAAACAAATTAAATATTTCTCTAAAATATATTTTCTTTCTCTAAGCTTTTTTATTATCAGTGTGGTACATTTAATGGTAAGTTTAAAACAAGTTAGATAAAAAGTCATCTACAATACTTCAAATAAGTAACCTAGACTGCATTACTAACTACTGTACAACTTTCATCATGTAATATATAATCAGTAACAGACTACAATTTGTAAGTACGAACAACTAACAGCAATATGAACAGAAATGGTGGATTTCAGTCTGTGTGAAGATTAGAGAACATAAACACAAAGCTGTTTCGAGAACCTGGTAAAATTAGCACGTACAGTATGTTTACCACCTCTGAGTGATGAAATCACCTCATTACCACCCTTTAAAAAGACAGTTAGGCCTGGCGATCTTCTTTTAGCGCAAACCGAGAGATTTTTCCAAAAAGGCAAAGCGAGAACGTCCAGACACCATTTAGAAGCGGATGCTTTCGTTTTAACGCTAAAAATACCCCATGCAATCTACACAGTAATAGGATCCAGCCTATTGCAATCTTATTGCACAGAACTCACACTAGCATTTTAGCAGATGGTAAATAGAGAAACCCCGACTTTGGTTTTGATCTTTATTCCTAAAGATAAACACACACAGTTTTCAGCAGAGCTTATTAGCCACCTGTGGATGCAATGCAATCGAGTTGTTTAATAGAAATATTCTTTAGTTCCCAAAGCAGAAGGTTTTCCGCAATAACTGTTAGTTATTTTTGATGCTAAACGACTGTGACGTGTGACATTTAGCTACGCTTCGACTAGCATCTCAGGTCAAGCGGTGATTCGGGTCACACTTTGCATCTAAACACGGAAGATGGAGAAAAATAAAGTTCAGTGCACACAAGTGATCCTTAAAATATGCACGTAAGGATAGCCGACTACAAACAGAAAACATCAGAAAGCCCCTAAAAAAAACTCCATTATGACTTCAAAACCCACACTCGCTCGCTCGCTCGCAAATATGCCAATCAGTCAATCAATCAAAAGCACGCTTTTGCATTTCATTGATCTAACGTAATATTTTTTATGTTTCCAATTAGCCTGCAATGCTCTTGTCTTGAAGAGGCAACTTCAAAGTAATGTTGTTTATTCCCTTTCGTCTCAAAGAAAAAAAAAAAAAATATTTAGGGCAAGTCGAGATTAGTTGGTTTTTGAGTATCTAGAGCTTCCTACTAGGCCTGACCAAGCACATATGATAAATTATAAACCATTTATATCAAATATTTTCTCCAGCTGAATGCACTCTTCTGAAGTAGTTCTCCAACTGTTTGCTCAAAACTCTCAACCCTTGGGCGGGGAACAGAGAAAAAGCACAAGCTAGTTAAAATTTTCCCTCTAGTTATCCTCTCATTGTGCGCTCTTGAAATTTTCATAATGCGTTTACACAATCAAGATGTGGTATGGAGCGCAAACGTGTTTACTAAAAGGACCTGGCTCTTTGGGCACAACAACAATGTCAATTAGCGAAAGGTCGGTCGTGTAACGCCGACGCCGGTCTGATACAGTCGTAATGCTTTCCGCTACCACCCAAAACGCTATTGGCAAGCCGGACGCGCTCATTCGTGACCTATTAGGTCGTGGATTGATTATAAAACACGGCTGCTACTTCTCATCAGACGCCAACTAGAGAGCAGAGGCCGTGACAGCCGGCAACCGGAGCCAGAGAGGAGACTGATGACCGCCGAGTGATGGGCTTCAGGCCAGAGAAAGAGACCATACCTCGCTCTCTCTCTCTCCTCCGACAATCTCCTTTTCACCTGCGCGACATCCATCGCTTTAATGGGAATCACTGACTGCCTATTAGCCTCTCCGACACAAACAACCACAAACACGGCACTCGCGAGAGGGGTTGAAAGCACTCCTCTGACTTTGGGATCGCAAATAATAGAGCGGCATGTCAGAATTGACTTGCCCTTTGTTGAGGAACTTTTGTAATATTAAAAATGTCTTTACTGTCACTTTTGATCAATTTAATGCATCTTTGCTGAATAGGAGTATGAATTTATTATTTGCATTTTTTAATGCTACTGACAGCAAACATTTTAATAGTAATGTAACACCGTTTCAACAAAAATATGAAGCAGCACAACAGTTTTCAACCTTATAATAATAATAATAATAATAATATTAATAATCAATTATTATTATTATTATTATTATTATTATTATTATACAGTCAAACTGCATTAAACATGCTGGTTTAGAATAAACTAAATAGCGGTACCACAATTTATTATTTTAAAAATTAATTGAATGCTGTAATGAATTAAAATAAATAAATAAATAAATAAATGTTGGCTATTTTGGAGTTAACTATTATTATTATTATTATTATATTGTATATTTGTAATATTTAAATCAGTATAATTGTTAAAAAATAAATGCTACTACAAATAATAATAACAATTTAATTATTGTTGTTATTGTATTATATTATAATATTTATTATTATATTGTATATTTGTTATTTAAATCTGTATAATTATAAAGAAATAATTAACAACAACAACAATAATAATAATCAGTTTATGTTTATATATATATATATATATATATATATATACCATAGTTTATCACTGTTAATAATTTAATATTTTTTTAAATAATACTGCTATATTTTCAATATTTTTTTATTTTAAAGTTATAATACTTTAAATATATACAATATATACATTTAAATAAATTTATATATACAAATAATAAATATTTATATTTAAAAAATATAATATAAATCAACGGCAACAATAACAATAATAATAATTATAATATAGTCACATTAATATATACTTAGAGCACATTTTATAACTATTAATTATTGAATAACTGAGTTAATATTTAAACAACTGAATAATTGTTTATATGTCAAATGTAACACTATAATAATCTGAATATATACATTTGTAATATATATGTAATGTATAATTTCTAAAGGATCATGTGACACTGAAGACTGGAGTAAAATTCTTCAGCTTTGAACACTGAAATAAATTACATTTTACTATATATTCACATACAAACAGTTATTTTGAATTCCAATAACATTTAACAATTTTACTGTACTTTTTAGATCAAATAAAAGCAGCCTTGGAGAGCAGAAGAGACTTCTTTTAAAAACTGTTCACCTGCACAGCAATTATCCTTCTAATGGGAATCACTGACTGCCTATTTGCCGCTCCTGCACAAACAACCCCAAACACGGCACTCGTTAACACTCTATATACATTTTTCTTGCAACTTTGGGAATCTCGACAAATGGAGGCGCACGTCAGACGCGGCCCGCCTTTGTCAAAGTAGTTCAAAGTATTAAATGAGAAGAGATCCAAAACATCAGACTGATTAAAATCTGGGAGGATTTGAAAAAGAAAAACAGTATTTGGAAACTAATAGCCTGAGGTTAATAAGCTGCGCTGGCCCTCTTCTCCGGCTGTGCGATGTTTTGATGTGTCATCCGATTATACGTTTGCCAAACGCTCCCCCAAGCATGCATCAACGCATGAAAGATCTCATCAAAGCCCGAACCACATGCACTTCTAATGACTGTGGTCATTTAAATGAACCCAGCAGCCGGAGTCAGATCCACACACCTTCACTACTGCAGTCTGACATCTACTCACTAAAAATCATACAGATACCGCATCTACTGTACGGGACATAGTCATCATGGATATGTAAAATGACATATTCAGTGAGCTAACTACTGACAAGATTACAGAACAAAACGCATTACCATCAACAGTCACCAAAAACAATAGTGAGATATTTGAGAGATTTGATAGACAGTTTAATAGATATATGATTACTGGTTAACATTAACCAACAACCAGCACTACCTAGATGACAAATAGAAGGGAAGAGACAAAGGAAAGGTCATTCATTCATTAGTTCATAAATAAATAAATAAATAAATAAATATTTTATAGTTAACTATTATTATTATTATTATTATTTTACATGTATAATAATATTTATATTATATATTTCTACTATTTAAACCGGTATAATTATTCACAAAAATAAAATAAAATAAAATAAAATAAAATAAAATAAAATAAAATAAAAAATTACTACTACTACCTGTAATAATACCAATAATGATAATATTAATCATAATTGTTGATTTTGTTACTAAAATTATTGTTGTTATTAATATAACAGTCACCATTATATATTTATTACTTCATAATTTAATATCTGAAATAATAATAATAACTATTATTATTATTATTATTATACAGTCAATCTGCCTTAAACATGCTGGTTTAGAGTAAGCTAAATAGCTTTACCACAATTTATTATTTTTAAACTTAATTGAATACTTTAATGAATTTACATAAATAAATAAATAAATAAATGTTGGCTATTTTGGAGTGATTATTATTATTATTATTATTATTATTATTATTATTATTATTATTATATTTTTAATACTTAGCTCTGTATAATCATTAAAAAATAAACACTAATAAAAATAATTATTATTATTGTCTTATATTTATTATTATTATTAGTAGTAGTAGTAGTGTATTTGTTATATTTAAATCAGTATAATTACTAAAAAAATAAATACTACCAATAATAATTAAATAATTTAATAAAAAATAATTAAATTAAATTAAATTGTTGTTATTGTGTTATATTATAATTTTTATTATTGTTATTAAATGATATATTTTTTATATTTAAATCAGTATAATTATTACAAAATAAATACTACTACTACTAATAATAATAACAATTTAATTATTGTTGTTATTGTGTTATATTATAATATGTATAAAATCATACAATTTTAAATTATACTACTACTACTAATAATAATAATTAGATACTGCATTTAAATGAAGCATCATTAATTAACACAGGCCAACTGGCATGAAGGCTAGAATCTATAAATGATTATGTACTGTATGCATAAACGTGACATTCAAGATGCATAAATAAATCCCCAACGTTTTCTCCCAAACACAGCTGCCCTTCAAAAATGATTCAGTATTAATGTCGCATACAAGTTAATCACGCCACGCACATCAACCCAAATATTTGGAAATGCGGCGTCAATTAGCGGCGCTCACAAACACCTGGACAAGCCTCAATACCTCTAGTGTCGCTTCACTCTTCCATTTGGCTGCGACTCTGAGCTCTAGAGACCGGCTATTATGCCCTGGAATGGAGATCCGGTTAGAAGTAGCCCTTGTCCAAGACACGCTGTTTCCTTGGCAGAGTGCAGTGAGCGTGTTGGAGGGGCCGGAGCGGGACGGGGAGGGGGGTTAAAGTGGACTGGATTGGCAGACGGCGGAGGCTGTAATGGATTGAGCATCAAGAGTAAATGGTGCCGTAGCGTATGCTGCCTCTTATTACGCCGCGTGTTTGCTTACAGGAAGTAATGAGAGGAGACATATATTGTCACGGCCTTAGAAAAGCCGCACGACTAATTACAGTAATTGTAGATTGTCGTCGCCTCCTCCCACATCCTTTCTATATCCCTCCCTTTCTTTATGAAACGTTACAAAGTCCATATTCTACAGACTTACAATACTGGTCTAATTTTGAAATTGTCTCTTCTGCTCACCAAGGTTGCATTTATTTGATCAAAAATAAGTAAAATCAGTACTGTAAAAACAGTAAAACAGTGAAATATTTTTACAATCTAAAATGACTGGTTTCTATGTAAATATATAGTAAAACGTAATTTATTCCTCCGATTCAAACCAGATTTTTTTAGCATAATTTTTCCAGTCTTCAGTGTGTCATGATCCTTCAGAAATTGTTCTAATATGCTGACTGGGAAACCATTTATTTATTTATTTATTAAGAAATAAAGCAGGCTATTTTAGAGTGAACTATTATTATTATATATTTTTTTACATTTTATATTTGTAATAATATTTATATTACATATTTCTAATATTTAAACCAGTATAATTATTCAAAAAATATTACTACTACTACCACTACTACCAGTAATAACACCAATAATAATAATAATCATAATTGTTGATTTTGTTATTAAAATTATTGATGTTATTGTGTTGTTATATTATTAATGTGTATAAATTATATGTATAATATTTATAATAATATAATGTAATTATTCATACAGTTATTCATTAATAATACAGTCACTATTATATATTTGTCACTTATATCACTTATTATTATTATTAACATTCTATATTTGTTATATTTAAATCAGTATAATTATTAAAAAAAATAAATACTATTACTACTACTAAAAACAATTAAATGATTTGTTATTGTGATATATTATAATATTTATTATGTGTATAAAATTATACAATTTTAAAAGTATACTACTACTATTACTAACAATAATTATTATTATTATTAATTGTTTGTTTGTTTATTCATTCATTGATGAATAGAAAGATCAAATTTGAAATTAAAATCTTTTTTAACATTATAAATGTCTTTACTGTCACTTTTGATCTATTAAATGCATTATTTCTGATTAAATGTGTTATTTTTATTTATAAATCGACCCCCAAAATATGAAGCGTCACAACTGTTTTTAACATAATAATCTAAAATGTTTCTTGAGCTGTAAATCAGCATTTCAGAATGATTTCTGAAGGATCATGTGACACTGAAGACTGGAGTAATGATGCTGAAAATTCAGCTTTGATCGCAACAATAAATTATATTTTAACGTATATTCACACAGAGAACACATTTTACATTATAATAATATGTCACAATTTTTACTGTACTTTTGATTAAATAAATGCAGCTTTAGTGAGACCTTCAAATACATTTTAGAAAATCCTAATTATTCTACAATTTTGGTGCTGGTGGACTGGTGCTGTAAAAATAATAGCTCTTCATTGGCATCAGTGATTGAAAAAAGAACTTTTACTGTAACACCAACGGAACCTTTCCATTACACAACAGGTTCAAGAAAACGTTCTTCAAAACGGTTCTTTACTGTTTACTGAAACGTTTCAAAATGGACCTTCTACGTCTTTGCTGCAAAAACTCCTTTTTGTATGCTCTATTTTTAAGTTTTCACTTTAGATTCTTCTGTTCTGCTTGCATGTTTTTCACCCTATTATTTTCTCTCTCTCAGGCTTTTCACGCTGCCAGCTGCGCAATTACTCAGTGGCTCGTCTCACGGGTGACTGGCGGGAGTGGAAGTCCTGGCGCTGACCGCTGATCAGCCGTGGAGGGTGGCCGACGGCCGATGGACGCTTCTGGCAAAGACACGAGGAGGTGGCCGTCCAGCTGACAGCTGTCCACGAGCTCCTCAGGGCCCTCACCAGGAGCCGGGGCCTCTGCTTTACCGCAGCCAGCCAGGGGTCAGAATTTGGTTGGTTGGCTTCAGCATTTAACCCCTGCTGGTGTAGGCCATAACTACACCAAATCACATGTTCCGCAGGCCTACAGAACAATAATGAGGTCTAGAATACCTGCACAATAAATAAATGTACTATACAGCAAATCTCAAATGCATGACTTTTTATTTTGCCACAAATAGGAACGACATTATTGCATGTAGCATATATACATACAATATATATAAATCTCCACTGCATGAATACCTATACCATTAACTATGTTATTCTCCATAAAGTGACTATCCCATTGTGAATACATCATTGCTATCTCAATCATGCAGAGAATCAGATCCAGATCTAAGGATCTTTAAAACAAGATATATTTACTTGGGTTGCAATGTTGCATAACTTATTAGGACTTTTTATTCATAGACTGTATCTTGAATATAAATACATTCTATCCTAATAGACTGGCAGATTTGTTTTCACTTCTGGCCACTTCAACCAAATGCGCTCGTATTAAAAAACACAATCTATGCAAATCAGTCCTGATATCTTATGCAGTGTTTCAAGAATTTTAAGTACTTTCACAGGAAAACAAGGCAATTAAAAGAAGTTTAAACAGAACTGGCATTAATAAAATAACTAAATATTATTATTATTATTAATAATAATAATAATAATAATAATAATAATAATAATAATAATAATAATAATACATATATAATAAAAATATATAATATAATAAAATCTAAAAATGTAGCAAATACATAATAAATATATACATATGTAAACAAAATGATAAAAATGACAAAAGAACATTACTAAAACAAACTAAAATTAAAAGGAAAGTTGATATTAATACATTCTATAATAGCATATAAATAATATCAAAATAACAGGACAGGAAGCAGAAAAAATAACACAGGAAATTGTGGTCTTAGATAAAAAAAATAGATAAAAATAAAATAAAAATAAATAAATAATAATAATAATAATAATAATAAATAATAATAATAATCATTTATAATAATCTAATCTAATTTATTAATTTATTAATCTAATTTTTAGCATAAATTCTCCAGTCTTCAGTGTCACATGATCCTTCAGATATCTATCTTACATGCTGATTGACATTTATTTATTTATTTTATTCTATTAATTCATTAATTCATTCATTTATTCAATGAATAGTAAGATTAAACTGGAAATTACAATATTTTTTAACATTATAAATGTCTGTACTGTCACTTTTGATAAATTTAATGCATCACTGCTGATTAAAAGCGTTATTATTATTATTATTTATAAATCTTACCAACCTACAAAATATGAAGCATCACAAATCTTTTTAACAAACTAAAGTTAAAAGGAAAACTGATATTAATTAACATATATATTAGCACATATAGTAACATATATATTAATATAATATATTAGCATATAAATAATACTAAAATAACAGGACAGGAAGCAGAAAAAAATAATACAGGAAAATGTGGTCTTGGATAAATAAAATAGATAAGAAAATAAACACACACACACACACACACATTAACACACAGATAAATAAAAGAAAAAATAATACAATAATACAATAATAATTAAAGGACACTGTCATCAAAACAGAAACCAAAAATGTAAAAATTAGCACTTCACAGAGATCTCAGCAGCGATGTGGGCTTATGCAGCTTTAATTAGCTCTCAGACAAACATGAGACCTCACACACAGATCACAGCGTCAACATTAGCGACAGCATCCGCGGTTAGCGCTAGCGTCTCACTCTGCCCTTGACAGGGTGTTTACAGCCGCTCTGCGTTTGCTGTCAGCTCGCATTGGGACGCTCAACAGTTTGTCCCTGACATATCGTCAGAAATTATGATAAAGCACACAGACGACAAGAACGCAATTTAATTTGATTTGAAACAAACGCAGCCACTTCATACACATCCCCAGCTGTTTGAATGCTAATATCACTGCACTGAAAACAAACAGGACGCATCTCTGATCCACAGTGATAGTGACTGACTCCAATTTTAAAACAAAATCTAACACTGCAATAAACAATTAAAGCTATATATATATATATATATATATATATATATAAAGCTATATATATGTGTGTATATATATATATATATATATATACACACACACACACACACATATATACATACACACATTCACATAAAAATATATATATATATATAGGTGTGTGTATGTGTATATATATACACACACACACACACACATATATATATATATTTTTTTTTTTATACTAAATTACTAAAACTAACACTGAAATAAAAAATTACATGTTTAAAAAAATCATATAAAATCACTAAAACTAAAATTAAAATGAAAAAAAAATTTAAAACACAAAATTAATAAATTTTAAAAATTAATACATTTATGGTGAAGTACTAAAACTACTAAAACTTACTCTGAAATAAACCTGGCAAAATAGAAATATTAAATAATAATAACAATAATACATACATATATATATATATATATAATTAGTAGTATTATTCCAAATATTCAATTTTTAATTCACGTCAAATTACTAAAAATTAACAAAAAATAAAAAATAGAAAAATTATTTTGTTAAAATACTAAATTACTAAAACTAACACTGTAAAATTCACATACAATTACTAAACCTTAAACAAAAATTAAAATGCTGAAGTACTAAAAATACTAAAATCAACACTGATATAAACCTTAAAGTAATATAGAAATATTTCATGTAATTGTTACCAAAAAAGAATCACATAAAATCAACTAAGATTAAAATCAAAACAAAATTTAAAACACAAAGTTAATACATTTAATACTGAAGTACTAAAAATACTACAACTTACACTGAAACAAACCTGACAATATTGAAATATTAAATAACAATAAAAATAATAAGAGTGACAAAAATCACATAAAATGACTAAAACTAAAATTACAAAAAAAAGAAAATATAAAACCTAATAATAAATACTAAAACAAACATTAAAATAAGCATTACAGCAATATAGAAATATTTAAAATAATAAAAAATAAAATCACAATCACAAAAATCACTAAAACTTAAACTAAAAATAATAAGAAAACATAAAACTTAAAATTAATAAATCAAAATTAACTTGATCTAACAATGAAATAAGCTTTAAAGCAGTTTATAAATAAATAAATAAATAAAAATTGTGTTTCTCTGACATATTATCAGAAATGATGATAAGAGCACATAGATGAAAAGAAAGCAATATAATTTGATTTGAAACACACACAGCCACTTCATACACATCTCCAGCCGCTTGAATCCTAATATCAGTGCACTCAAAACAAACAGAACGATCTCTGATCAAGAGACGAGGCGTTTCTAGTGAATGACTTGAATATTGACTTGAATAATGCACATGTTAGATTGACTAGTGCAATTGTGGTGAACTGTTGTCATTTTGGTGCTCCAGCATTGAAACTTTAGGACTTTGTTAATGCGTTAAAATTTCAAAGCCTAAACACAATTGCATGCTCAAATCAGCATGTCTCAAGTATTGATTCCAAAGAATGGGACGAACGTCTAAATTGCGGCGCCGAATGAGATTTTCTCGTGATGCGTAGCGTCCCGAAAGCGTCCAAATGAAACCCGCAGGCTTGATAAAGCGTAAACTTATTCAGCGAAACAGGGCCTTTTGTAGCAGAATAAATAAGCCAGCGAAAGCCTATTGTGCGGATCCTTTACAGCGGCTAAATCTGAGCTATTCAAAATGCACAGGCCGCATTGTGCATAAACCATCCAACGGTGAGCCGCGAAGGCGACACCTTATTTGACCACTTCATCATCAATCTCCATGTGCTAGTCTTGGGAGGAACGAGAGCGCATCTCTGCCACAGCGCACTTCATTTCCTGCATGTCAGACACACAGCTGGAACATCTCATTGTGGAGTCACATATCCCTGCTGAGAGGAGCGGCCGGCCAGAAGATTCCCATTAGGCCAAGATTCGGTCAGCGAGGCCCGAGTTCTTAGCCTGACTCCTCTCACCTTTAGCCGATCAACCGAGCGCCTCTGAACCGGGGAGGAGGAAAATAAGCTGGGACTAGACAAACGCGGCCGACTTAAATTAGGGGCTCAGGGATGCAGGTCGACTTGTTTCCACACACTGGGGAAAATAAGGCAGACGGGCCGAGAAATGCTCCGGCAAACAGTGGAAATCCACTCTCCTGTGACCTCGAGAGCCGCACGCATGAAGACCGGTGCGGACAGGTCAAAAAATAACTGGCTGAGGAAACGAAATCCTTCGGTTTGGTCATTTGGATGAGGACTGTAAGTATCGCCACAAGTGGCTCCTTTTAAACTTGTGTGAATTTGATTTGGAATTTGAATCAAGTTGACAGGCCGTTAGCTAAAGATAAAACAAATAGAAATGTTACTGAGAACTAAAATGAAACAAAATATATAAATAAATATTAAATATTAGATGAAAAAAGGAAACTTGAAATGTTGTCTTGGAAACTCAAAATGAATAAGTACTAAAATGACTAAAACGAACACTAAAATAAACATTAAAGGAATATAGAAACATTAAAAAAATAATAAGAATGACAAACATCACAACATTATTCAAACTAAACTGAAATTAAAATGAAAAGATGACAACATAAAACTCAAAATTAATAACTTTAAGTTCAAGTTACTAAAATTACTAAAATTTACAATGAAATAAGCATTAAAACAACAAAGAAATATTACAAAAATCATAAAAATGACACAATCACATGAGATTAACTAAAATTAAAATGATAAAAGAAAATATAAAAGTCAAAATTACTAAGTTGAAATATTAAAACACTAAACTAACACTGAAATATGCATTAAAGCAATAAAGAAATATTTTTACAATATATATAAAAATGACTAAATCAAATAAAATGACTAAAACTTAGAATGAAAAATAAAACACAAAATTAACACAAAATTTAACAACAAAAAAAAATGACAAAATCACATAAAATTACTAAAACAAACTAAAATGAAAAAAAGAAAAAATTTCTACAATTAATACAACTCAAAATAAAATAAGTTTTGAAATGTTAAAACTACTAAAACTAACACTGAAATATTTATTCATTTATTTGTTTATTTGCATTAAAGCAAATAAATATAAAGCAAACACATATGCATTAAAGCAATAAAAATAGCAAAAATCACATAAAATTAAAATAAAAAAATAAAATATAAAAAATGAATAACTTTAAGTTGAAATATTAAACGTACTAAAACTAACACTGAAATATGCATTAAAGCAAAACAGAAATATTTAAAAAACAATATAAATGACAAAATCAAATAAAATTACTAAAACAAATTAAAAATGAAAAATGAAACTCAAAATGAATGTGTTTAAGTTGAAGTACTAAAATTACTACAATTAACACTGAAATAAACATGCATTAAAACAATAAAGAAATACTGCAAAAATAATAAAAATGACAAAATCAAATACAATTACTAAAAATTAAACAAAAACAAAAATGTAAGACTCAAAATTAATAACTAAGTTGAAATATTAAAATGAGTAAAACTAACAGTGAAATATGCATTAAAGCAATAAAGAATTTTTTTTTAGTATAATGACAAAATAAAATTACTAAAACATATACTAAAATTAGGATGAAAAATGAAACTCCAAATTAATGTTTAAGCTGAAATACTAAACTTCCTAAAACTAACACTAAAATAAACATGCATTAAAGCAATAACAAAATATTAAAATAAAATAAAAATCACAAAATTACTAAAACTTAATATTTAAAAAATAATAAAAAATTACAAAATCAAATAAAATTACTAGAACATTTTGAAGTACTAAAAGTAATAAACCTAAGAGAGAAATAAACGCATTAAAGCAATATAAAAAAAAATTACTAAAACATAAACAATAATTAAAATAAAAAGAACTCAAATATTAATAAACACTATAATTCAAAAAGAAATCCACATGTCTGTAATTTTTTTAACATTAACAGTTTGTTTTTTAATGTATTTCATTTGTTATAATTATACTTTCATTCAAATTTCAGTTCTACTTTCTGTTCATCTTAATTTAACTAAAAAAAAATGTAAATACAATTAATAAAAAAAATAAATAAATAAAAAATCCACATTTAATTCTAATTAATACACACAAGTTCAATGTAAAGGCTTTTGAAATCTGAGCTGAAGAAAACTTTCTGGTTGCAAGTTAACAAAGTCAGGGATAGAAAATCATTTTAGATTCAAAATGAAACACTTGATATACTTGCTATTTTTGAATGAAACAGACGGGACATGAATTGCTCCATCTGCACTTGATTGAATAGAGAACAACTGAAGTTTGCAGTGAGTTGTGGACAAATGTTCTCCTGAAAAAAAGTGACATGACTTCCTCTTCAAAGCTCTTCTCTCTGTTTGCCACACTTGTCGTTACACAAATCAGCAGCTAGCGCACCCTAAAGAGTCTCTGGGTGTTATTTATTTCCCATCAAACACTATCAGACCCTACAAATGTTTTGACAGGCCCGGCCCATCCCTCACAAGACTTCGGGGAATACACAAAGATAACCGGAAACCTCCGAAACCCAACAACGGCCCCGGAGGAACAGGAACGCAGCAAAAAAATGTACAGATATTATATTATACAAGTCGAAAAGTCTCAGAGAAGTCATTATTGCACCTCCATCTGAAGCAAGCACTCAGGGCAGAACAGCAAAAGACGGCGATACGGGCCGCACGTCGGCCGACTCTGACTTTTAGTGCTGCAGAGTAATGGGAAACATCATGTAGATTGGAGTCTTTAGCTTCCGTGTCTCCAGGGCCGCGTGCTGAAATTGGAAAAACAGTGCAGATGGCAGGGGAGCCCAACGCATCTTCTGCACTATAAACGGCGGCATTCGTCGAGTGCGCGCCAAACATCTGGCCCATTGTGCATTTGTCATTTTCATGACCTTTAGATGCGATGACAAATCTGAAACACGGCCGTGATGTGCTCGGGTGAATCTCACGAAACCTGTCAAAAGCATATGCCGCTCATATATCACTGCAAAGTAAAAGACTATTTTTAGGATCACATTACGAAGATTTTTTTTTTTTTTTTACCATTGTGACATTAATTTCATCCCAAGCCTATTCACATCATTATAATGCAATATATACATATAGAGAGACTGTCGTTCAAAAGTTTGGAGTCAGTAAGATTTATTATTATTTATTATGTATATAATAAATAATAAATTATTTATATATTTACATATACATTTATATATTGTTGATATTATTATTATTATTATTATTATTATTAAATTAACAGGTAGTTATTGTTAACTAAAGTTAAAAAGTTTAGATAAAAAAGGTACAAATATTAGAATTAATATAATATAAAAATATTAGATGAAAAACCCAAACTAAACTTTGTCAAATTAGTAAATAAAAAAACCCAAATAAACAAAGAACAACAACAACAATAAAATACATAAATAAATAATGCAACACAGAAATAAATAAATTATAGGGTATCAAGATCTTGTTTTTTATTTGTTTTTTAGGAAATTCTTCACTTTACTTAGCAAAAATGTATTCAGTTGTTCAAAAGTAACAGTAAAGACATTATTAAAATTATAATGAAAAGATGAAAATATAAAACCAAATTTAATAACTAAGTACTAGAATGACTAAATGACAATGAAATAAGCATTAAAACAATAAAGAGATATTTCAAAAATAATAAAGTAATAAATTAAATAATAATAAAAATTAAACTAAAATTAAAATGAAAAAAGAAAAGAAAAAACTCAAAATTAATAACCAAGTTAAAATTATTATAAATTAAACACTAAAATATGCATTAAAGCAATAAAGAAATATTACAAAAATAATGACAAAATCACATAAATAACTACAACTACAATAGTGCACAGTAGCAAGATCTTATGTTTTATTTGAAGAAATTAATTATTTTATTTAAAAATGTATTGAGTTGTTCAAAAGTAACAGTAAAGACATTTATAATGTTGCAAAATATTTCTTTTTCAAATAAACGCAGTTTTTTTTTAAACTTTCTATTCATCAAAGAATCCTAAAAAACAATATCACGGCTTCTACAAAAATACTGGAAAACAGCTACAAAAATAATAAATGTTTCTTGAGCAGCAAATCAGCATATTAGAATGATTTCTGAAGGATCATGTGACACTGAAGACTGGAGTAACGATGCTGAAAAATTTCATTTTAGAATATATTCACATAGAAAAGAGTTATTTTAAATTGTAATAACATTTTACGATTTTACCATATTTTAAATTAAATAAATGCAGCTCTGGTGAGCATTTATTAAGAAAATCTTACCAACCCTGAATGCCAGTGTACATATTGAACTACAAAGTATTTAATGCACTGGTTGTAGTTTATGCTAATACTAATATACAGTATACACTCACTTTCTTGTCTATTTGTGTATTAAATGTGACCTAGACATGTTTTGGAGTTTTTGCTTTTGTTTTGATCCTGACTAACTGACCTCTAAATGTCAGATCCGCTCACTTGTAGCTTGAATATTTTGTGCGAATGAAAAGCACTTCACTGAAGCCCATCACCCTTATTCTCCTGCGTTGACTGACATGCCTATTACTCTTGTCGTCATTACAATATTGGCTAATAAATCTATTCAGAGGTTTTCTTCGCCCCGGGCATGGAATATGTAGCCTATTGACAGAGGAAAATGAATAAATATGTAACAAGGACATCGGCCGGAGAAGGAGGAAAATTGACATTCGGTGCCGTATTAGAGAGCTGGTGGAAATTGCTGAAAGAGCTGCATTTATTTATTTATTTTTTTTACAAAATTGTTCATGCATAATGTGCAAACAGCCCGCTTGATGGGGTTGATAAGGATGCGGATGGCTTTTATTTAAAATACCGCCACTGAATGACCCAGTTGTGTAAACATCTGCATCTTAACCAAAATACAAATGAAATCTAGTCGATGCATAATGTGCTCGTGGACATTTGTTTTATCAACCGCAAGCTATAAGGGTCGAGTGCATAAAATCATCTTTTTTTAATCACCTTTTTGCCACCACCAGCTCATTTTAAATGATCCTGTGGTGTGAAAAAATGAATTTTGTACAAATATCCCATGCAGTTACTGTAATACGCGTCGCACGCATAATAATTATAAAAGAACCAGCAAAATGCCGGTCAAACAGCAGGAAGTCAACTTTCCAAAAGTATTTTACATCCACTATTCAACAGCACCGTGGCAAAAGAAATTATGCAAGTTGTGAATCCAAATTCATGCGGTGAGAGAGAAAAACCGGGTGGTGTAAATAATAAACACGACTGACAGACAACACGTCTTTCTAGTGTCGACAACAGAAAGTGCAGATCAATACATTATGCATAACGTATAATTGATGGTGGTTTTACAGTATGACTGGAGTGTTTGAATACAAATGAGCGTGATTTCAATGTGCGCCTCGCTCTAGATACACAATCTATTTGTCTAAATAACACGTGCAGCCGCCGTTTTATCCTCGCTGACTTTCTCAGCGGGCTATGACTGTGCAAACAATCCCATAAATTAGAAGCGGAGCTGATAAATATCTTTAAAGCAAATTTACGAGCAACACCACCCATTCAAAAACACCCCCAACAAACAGACAATATGGGCCAAATTTCAGCATATTCTACACTGCTATAAAAGTCTAACTCTGTCCTGAATACACAATAAGTCTCCGGTCTGATGTCCTCTCTACATTCTACCCAGAAGAACTAAAACCTCGTCCACACAGAATGCTAATGACATGCTATCTGGTTGCTTTAGGAGCTCAACTTTACACTAGGCTTACAAAAATTGCACTGCATCATATCATACATTACTGTCACATGCATATTCATTTATAGCTCATCCAAAAATTAAATTTTTTTATGAGAATCTACTCATCCTCAGGCCATCCAAGATGTAGATGAGTTTGTTTCTTCATCAGATTTGGAGAAATGTAGCATTCCATCACTTGCTCACCAATGGATGTGAATGGGTGCCGTCAGAATGAGAGTCCAAACGGCTGATAAAAACAACACAATAATTCACAAGGAATCCACACCACTCCAGTCTATCAGTTAACATCTTGAGAAGCCAAAAGCTGCATGGTTGCAAGAAAAAAAAATGCATTAAAGCATTTGTAACTCATATATGAGTCCATAATCCTTAATAACAATATATTTATTTTATATATTTTATTTTATATATTTATTTGATCATTTTACAATATATTCACAGTTATTTTAAATTATAATAATATTTCACAATTTTTACCATATTTTTAAACAAATAAATGCAGCCCTGCTGAGCATTTTTTAAGAAAATCTTACTACGCCTAAATTTATTTCAAATAAACCCTGTTCTTTTGAACTTTCTATTCATCAAAGAATCCTGAAAAACACATTCACAGTCACAGAATCACAGTTTCCACAAAAATATTCTGCAGCACAGCTGTTTTCAACATTGATAATAATCAGAAATGTGTTTTGGGCAGCAAAACTTCATATTAGAATGATTTCTGAAAGATCATGTGACACTGAAGACCGGAATAATGGTGCTGAAAATTCAGATTTGATCACAGAAATAAATTTCATTTTACAATATATTCACATAGAAAACACTTATTTTAAATTGTAATAATATTTCACAATTTTACAATTTTTACCATATTTTTATTCAAATAAATGCAGCTCTGATACATTTTACCAACCCTGAATGCCAGTGTATATGTTGAACTAGAAAGTATACAATGTACTTTTTGAAATTTATGCTGAATAGCATACAGTATATACTCACTTTCCTGTCCATTTGTGTGTGAAATCTGACCTAGACATGTTTTGTTGTTTTTGGTTTGATCCTGACTAATGGACCTCTAAATGTAAACACTTCCTCCAGTGAAAACGTCTATCTCTTTTTGTTGTCTTGCATTAAAATCCAGCCATATATTTGTTTAGAGCTGTTTTAGACTGTTTTGGCTTGTAAACGGTTCTTGATCTGTGCAGACTTCTCTCCTGATTCAGACCAGACCACTTTTTCACAGGAGAAAGCTTTATTATGCATTACAGACTTGTATTTTGGGGGTGAGGGTTTGAAGTTATAAACATCTTAATGATGGATTTGTTTTTTCATAAACACACAGCTTTTGTCTTCCTAAGATGTTAATTGATGAACTGGAGCGGTGTGGGTTACTTGTGGATTATTGTGATGTTTTTATCAGCTGTTTGGACTCTCATTCTGACGGCACCCATTCGCATCCATTGCCGAGCAAGTGATGGAATGCTGCATTTCTCCAAATCTGATGAAGAAACAAACTCATCTACATCTTGGATGGCTTAAAGGTGAGCACATTTTCAGCAAATTTACTGTACGGTAAAACACTTTTGCTTGTATTCATTTTTTCTTTGCATTAGAAAATACTTGAATTACACAGCAGATCCTGCAGCCCAGCATATGTGAGTGATCTGACACTTGCCGTGGCAATATTTGTCCATGTGAATAACACTGTGAAATATGGCAGCCGAAATGAAATACAGTATGGGAGATTGGGGCTCTGTTAAACTCACGGTCCCTGCTGTGTAGATTACGGCTAGAAGAGAAATCTACCATTACCGGCCGGCCGTCCCACCTGAGCTGCAACACCAGCGAAGAAGAACAGACTGGATGTCTTATTGACCCGTGAGCCCGCCGAACACATAAAGACAGACCTGCAATACATCTACAACCAACACAGAGGCTCACGAGGGATCCGTCACAGCGGCAGCGTTTATCCAACACCAACACAAGAAAATCCATCATCTCCGGATGTTATTACAGTTTGGATGAAGCAGAGTATGGAAGGAACAGTTAGACAAAATGTGCATAAAGAATTGTATTTACTTAATTTCATTCAAATGCATAAATATTTGCCATACATATTTAACTGTGACATTTTAAATGCCACGACAGTTGGCATTTTCAGTGCCACTTGAAAGACATTTTTGTTACGGCGTGAAATGAAAATTCTATTTTCCAAATGCATGTCATAGATCTCAATGTAAACAATCAATGTTTGTGTTTCATTTTCATGTAACAAAAAATGTAAACACCAAACAAAAAGACGCACATCACCTGCAGACTGCTGAAGGTCAAAAGATAACGCCAGGAGAAAAAAGAAATAAAGTGAACACACCACAGCTTCCAAAAAAAAAAAGTAAAATAATCAACACGTATAATCAGCAACAGATGCAAAGAAATAAAGCTCCTGTTTTTTAATTTTCAATAATCTGTTGCACTCAGATGTACATCAAAATCTGTAAGTAAAAATATGTCACTGCTTTCATTTCATTGCAACTTTAATAACGATACGTATGTTTCAAAATGGTAACTTTAAGGTTGCATTGGTTGATATTACTTAATTACATTAATTAACATTAAATAACATTCAACAAAACTTGTATCTTTTAACATTAGTTAATGCAACATGAACAAAAATTGAGAAAATAATTTATACTAAAACATACTCTGAAGAAATGCAGAAACAAATATATTTATTTGCAAAAACAGATAACTCCGTTTTTTAAAATCCAACATTAGGATTTTTATGATGTTATCATGTTTTTGTTATTTTTACTTTGTATCAGAATAACCCAACTGCAGTTTGATTGAGATTAATTGAAATGAAAAATGAAAAAACAAAAAAAAAAACATGGTTTTTGAAAGTTGTTAATGGAGTTATCCATTTTTGCAAATGAACTTTTCAAATGTACAAACAATTTTACTCAGAACTTGATAGTAAATTTCATAAATAATTACAAAGAAACAGCAATTAACACATTAAATTAAATTCAAAAACGTTTAGTAGAAAAACTGAAATAATTTCTAGTAAAATGTTCTTTGAAAGAAGAAAAAAGTAAAAAACAAAAAAGTGTACTTAAAAATTTGCTAAGAAATTTCACAAATTATTAAAAAGCAAGCAACAATGAATTAAATGTAGAATTTTGATGTAGAAAGACTGAAATTGTATTTTCTTGTAAAATGTACTCCAAAAAACAACTTTTTTTTTTCTTTTTTTACAGGACATTTTTAACTATTTTTTAGTTAAAATTTTTATTAACAGGGCTATTAAGGTTATTACTGCTGTAAAAATATGTCACTAATAGTTCATTCATGTTAACTAGTGCATTAACTAATGTTAATAAATGAGATCTACTTGTAAAGCATTATCAACATGAATCATTCTGTGATTCTTTTTGGAATGACTCTTTTTGAATCAGAGTTCATTTTATTAGACAGTTTGAACTGATTCAAAGAAATGATTCAAACTCTAACAAGATTTTAGCTACTGAAGTTTAAATAAAAACAATCATAACACTCATACTCGAAAGTCGCTAATCTAATGACATGCTCTTATGGAAAGCGATTTGCCAAATTATCAGTTCATAAAAAGAGCACTGATGGATAAAATCACATAATGTGTGTAATTGTGAACACTCCATGACCCATTTCTAGTGGCTCTACACATCACATCTCATGCAACTTCTGGAAGCAAACGGGATCCGATGTTCTGCAGAATCACAAACAGACACATGAACACATCCCATGCTGCAGCAGTCAGTCTCAGCATGTAGTTCACACACACACACACACACACGAACCGCGTGACACACTTCAGCTCTCCAAATCACAGTCCTGAACATTGAGAGCCGCGCGACCCGCTGCTACAATGACAGAGTAATCTCCGCACACAGTAGCACCTCCGCGCGAGTGCGCCGGGCTGCTATTACTTTGACCACTGTCATTAGACCTGTACGGTACTATTATTACCTTCATAAACAGCATTAAAGCCACACAGGCATCATTAGGCCACCCTCTGTGCGCTCGAATGGCCCCTCCAGAGCAGAAGATTTGAATTCTGCCAGAGCCTGATACGGTGAGCGATGGGCTGTTGGGAAATCACGTTAGCGGCTTGCGCCGGGTCGCGATATGCTTTCATTTGCAAGAAATGAGAACCGAATGAAACACATGTCGGCGAGCAGAAAACATCATTCAGCGACGGTTTACGCTCTGAAACGTTGCATGTTTGCATTCTGTGCATGTCAAAAACTGGAAGCTGTTGTTGTGATAAGCGTTTAGCTGATAAATGAGATACTTTTGCAGCATGTTAAAATATTAATATTATTGTTTATGTATGTTTGCATCAGGGTTATTATAGTTAACTGAAACTAAAAACTAAAAAAAAAAAAATGTTGCTTGAAATGAAAAATCCAAGGCAATATTTATTTGTGTGCAAAATTAACTAAAATGAAAGCTGAAGAAAACAAAGGCTATAAATATATATACATAAAAAAATAAAACTTAATATAAAACTTAAAAAGGAAAAAGGAAAATACAAAAATAAAAACTAATTCAAACTATCGATAAAAACTATAATAGCAGTTTTTATATTGAAAATATTAATAAAAATGGATATGGCAAAACTAAATTATTAAAAATTAAATTATTAAAACTTTACATTTACAGTGAAAAATAAAAAAAAATGCAAACTATCAAAAAAAACTGTAGTGTAGTTATATATTTAAAATATGAATAAAAAAGACAAAACACATTAAAATGACTAAAACTAACTAAAATTATAAAGAAAAATAAAAACTAATTCAAACTATCAATAAAAACTATAATAGTATAGATTTTATATTTAAAATATTAACTGAAACTGTCAAAAACAACAAATTATTAAAACTTGAACTAAATTTACAGTGAAAAATAAAAACTAATTCAAACTATCAATAAAAACAATATAAAAATTTTTCTTATTGAAAAAATAATAAAAATTGAAAAAAACACAACAAAATTATTAAAGCTTTAACTAAATTTAAAAAGAAAAGCATAATATATAAATATTAATCAAAACTGACATAAAACAACAACAAAATTAATAAAACTTTAAATTTACAATGAAAAAAAAACATCCGAACCATCAATAAAACTATTGTGTAGTTTTATATTCAAAATACACAAAACACATCAAAACTACTGAAACGAACTAAAATTGTAAAGAAAAATCTAAAAATAAAAGCTAATTCAAGCATCAATAAAAACTATAATAGTATAGATTTTATATTCAAAATATCAAAACTGACAAATTTATTAAAACCTGAACCGAAATAAAAAATTATAAAATAAAAAATAATTTAAGCAATCAATAAACACTCTAGTAAATATTAATTAATGAATTAATTAAAATATATTCAAAATATTAAAAATATATATTAAAAATATAAACTCTTTAGATTATTTAAAAAAAACCTCAACCATTAACTAAAATTAAAATTAAAAATAAAAATAAAGACGTCAAACTATCAATAAAACTACAATAATATATTTTTTAAATTCTCAAAATACTAATAAAAAAAGTGGAAGTTACGTGCGAGAACAAAGAAAGAAAAAAAGAGGGATTCATTACTTCATCTGAAAATAAAAGCTGTTTCGGAGGCAGAGCAGATAAATAATAATGAAAGATTAAGACAAAAAGAGCATTTTATTTGGAATAAAACAGCGAAAAGCACATTAAAAGGGTCAGTTTTGATTTTACGCTGACATTTGGCTGCACAAACTGAGCATAAAATGCTTTTGGAGATCGAATCCGAATAACAACGATTGCTCACAAAGGCTCGACGTCCTTTGGGAATCATTAAAAACAGCTTCCCAAAAGCAATCTCTTCAAAAAAAACAGGGCATTGTTGAGCAGGACAAAGTAATTTGTTGTCATCTGAATAGAGCGATATGTCTCGACATCTCAACAGCTATCTGATGGAATTACACTCTGAATAGGCTCTTCTAAAAATAATTAATTTCATACGAAGGGCCGCACGTCCCTTTGTCACTAGTGAACCTTTCATCTGTCCCTCAACCGAAAGCAGCATGCTACAAATTCCCACAAAAAGCCACATACTGTAGTTTGTTGGAGGTCTACGGAAAGCGCTAACAAACGGAGTTATCATTGACGGCGAAACGAGCCACCGCCGCATTCACAGCGACTCACATTCATTACATGCATGAAGTAATGGGCCAAGAAGTGGGTGAAACGGAGAAAAGAAGTTTAAAGTGGACCTCATAGAGTAAAGGACAATTACAGGGCACGTGACAACCTCCGTGTCGCCTCTTTTCATTCTTCTTAATTACCGGGCAAATATTCCTCCTCCTCTGCTTCATTAGCTCCTTTGTTGAGCGGTTAGTGATGTCAGACAGAAGATGGAGGAATAGAGCGGCTCGGAAAATATTATAGATTGACTCCTCTGAGACTGTTGCAGAGCTATAGAAAGAGCCAGAATGAGACAGAAGATTGAATATAAATCACAAAAACTTTTTGATCAGATGTCATTGTCTGATTTTATTGCTAAGTCAGTTGGCATTGTGGTGATTTAGAGAGCAGGCGCTAATATAATGCAAAGAGTTCAGAAAGTAGAGCATGCCGCTGGCAACGCAAGGTCACGGGTTCGATTCCCAGGGAATGCACAAACTAATACGATGCAAAACGCTTTGGAAAGAAGTGTCTGCCAAATGCATAAAACAGTTGTTACAGTTTTATAAAACCATACAAAAATGTATATATGTATATATATATATAATTGTTTTATTTTATTTTTATTTATTTAATGATTTAAATTTTTTTTCAGTTTTAGTTGACAATAACAACTCTGATAATGGATGAAAGGGTTAGTACAGTTCACTAAAAACGTAAAAATAAAAATAAATTAAATAATTAAAAACTCAACAATTTTTGTCACTTGAAAAATTATATATATATAATATTTTGTTATTATTTTATTTTTATTAATTTATTTATTTTATGATTTAAATTTTTGTTTCAGTTTTAGTTGACAATAACAACTCTGATAATGGATAAAAGGGTTAGTACCGTTCACTAGAAACAGAAAAATAAAAATAAATGAATAATTTTTGTCACTTGAAAAATTTAATTATATATATAATTATATATATCATTTTATTTCAGCCTAGTTTTAATTTTAAATAAATGAAATTTATTTACATATTTTGTTCAGTTAATATCAAGCAACAATTGTTTTTATTTTATTATTTTTATTTATTTATTTATTTTTTCAGTTTTAGTTGACAATAACAGCCCTGAACTACTAAAGTAAAACTGGGGAAAAAATAATCAAACAAACAAACAAACATATATATACATTAATTTAAAATAATTATAAAAATTATAAAATTAAAACACAAAAATACAGCTTCATATATTAAAATATACTGTTTAACTGTTTAATACATGTTCCTGATCATACCGTTAATGTTTCATTCATGCATGTTATTCTTAAAAAAATACAATTACTTATTTCACCTCAGGATCGAGTTTTCTTTTGCAATGACATTGCGAATCCATCGTACCACTTTTAATAAAGAAACACTTATAAAATCAAGTGCCATCCCACACTTCTTTCTTTTGCACTAATAATCCTAAATAATTTTTCCACTTGGGAATGCAGCACATTTTGGAAGTAAATGGCTTGTGATTGTGCTTTTCATGCTAACTAGCTTGGCAAGCAACAATTGAATGAACTGCACTGGACTCAAACCATCATTTACTATCTGCTGGCTTTGCTCACAGCTGTCCAAAAGGCCTCAAAGTTCTTCCAACTAAGCAACTATCTTCCCATCTGGGCATGTTGAGACGTCAATCAAACGGGCTGCGTCTAGAAGCAGGAGAACGCGAGCGCTGGGAACTGATGGGGGTCACCGGAGGGCTGCAGGAAGGGTCGGCCTATGGAGAGCCCTTACAGGCTGCTATGGAAATCACCGAGAAAAGCTCATCCTGTTTCCCCTTACAAAGTTTGCAGAGACGCATCAGACAGGACTGGAACTAGAGCTCATGCTGTAATTGTAACTCAGGAGAGGCTGAAACTGAGAAAATGGAAAACAAAAATAACTCAAGCTACAGCAGCACTGCTATTCAAACACATTTTGTTACTATGAACACTTGTCGTTAGATGAAGAAAAAGCCTTTGTTTTGTCAAACGTGAGATGTTTGAGAAAAGCAGCTTTCATAATGAATTTATCAATAACAAATACCACTTATTTACCATGTAAATGATAACATTGGCAAATACTAGTAAATAGAATTAATTCTAATTCTTATATTCAGACAGAACCATTTACATAGTCACTTTAAGCCCATTTTAAAACATAAAATAAAATTAAAAAAACTATGTCAAACCTGAAACCCAAAAACACCTGAAAGCAAAAGGAAAGACTGTATTTTATTTTATTTTATTTTATTTTATTTTATTTTATTTTATTTTAACAATAAATAGAAATATAAAAATAAAATAAAAAGATAACTTTAAGGAGAATTATGTTTAACTGTCATATTTAGCCAGTAAATAAATAAATAAATAAGGCCATCAAAAACATGCTAGAACCAGTTCATATTTCATTCCAGAAAGTAACAGAAATAAATATGAAATTATATAGGGCCATTATAAAATAAATTATATAGGGCCATTAAGATAAAAACATTTTTAGAAAAAGAAAAATGTAATTCTAAATAAATAAATAAATAAAATAAATTAATTAATTTTAAAAAAAATTATAAAATTAAGATAAGATAATTTTAGTATAATTACAATTAGTATAAAATAGTATAAATAAATTAATAATAAAAAAATAAATATTAAAGTATTAATTAATAATACTATTAAATTGTATTTTAAGGACCATTAATACATACATACATACATATATTGTAAGAAAATTAAGAAAAATGTCTTGAACAGTTGGTCTGAAACTGGATGAAATGTGATATATATATATATATTTTTTTAGCATATTTCAATGCACTGTAGGCTCCCAACCACTAAAGCTGACTATAAATCATAAATAAAAGCACACGGCCAGAATCAGCGCATACAAAGCTTTACTATTTAGGTGTATATGTGTTAGTCCACCAGCCGTTTACTCGTTTCAGTTGTCACAAACTGTGCCTTCCAGGCTCATAAAGCCCCATGAGCCGCCCTACAGCAGCCCGAACGGCATTTCTCCACGGCCTCGTCCATTACACACTGATTTGTGTGTGTACACAGTGTGCGAGCCGCATGAGAACGAGCCCCTCTCGCCGTCACCCTGTCTTGTTACATTAATCTTTACTAGGTCAAGGTCAGAAGCGACACAACAAAAGCCACGGCCGACGAACACGCGCGGAAATTTCGCACGGGCCCTAATTTAATTTAAGCTCGTCCGCCTGGGCTCAGCACCATATTACAATCTCGCATCAGATGGCATTAACGAGTGTGTTAGATTGCAGAGCACAAACAATTAACGGAGCCTTAAAGATAACGTGGCGCGAACTAAAAGCTACAGATTAGCAGCGTCTACACTCACCTTTCCATCTACACGCATGAGGATAATCGCGCTCAAACTTCAGCTGATGCTAAAATAATGCGAGCGGACGTGTCTATGCATTCAGCGCTACTTTTATCCAGTGCGCTTATTTCATTTGTTGTCGTTTCGTGAATGCTAATAGTTTTATTTCCCCAGCTAGAAATCACAGTTAATAAAAACTACAGCTGCAGAGATTGAAAGTCTCTTTTCATATCTCAGCCTTGGCTTTAAGAAAATACAACGCACTGAATCGCGATAGCACCGACCGTGCTTTGAATATTATCAGCACAAATCCACATGAAGATGATCCAAACTGCAAAATCCAGCCTAAAGTGAAAGTTGTTAGACTATCCTGAACCAGCAACATACTAGTTTTTCATGATCAACTAATGACCAGTTTAGAGCAGGGTTATTATAGACAAATAAATGTTAATTGAAATAAAATAAATGAATATATAATTTAATATATATAATTAATATAATATAATTAAAAAACTCAAAAGACTCAAAACCAAAAATAAAACAAAACAAAAAATAAAATAAAATAAAATAAAATAAAATAAAATAAAATAAAATAAAATAAAATAAAATAAAACAAAATAAAATAAAATAAAATACTAGTCTCTCTGGGTTATTAGAGTAAAAAAAAAAAAAAACTAAAAAAATACTACATTCCTTAAATAAATAAATAAATAAATAAATAAGTAAATTAATGAATGAAAGAATGTTAACGGAAATAACTAAAAAGACTCAAAATCTATAAAATAAAATAAAATAAACATACTAGTCTCTCTGGGTTATTATAGTATAAAAATGAAATAAGCAAATAAATAAATGTTAATGGAAACTAAATAAATAATTTTAAAAATAACTTAGAGGGAAAAACAACTCAAAACCTATAAAATAAAGTAAATTAAAAAGTAAAATAAAATAAAATAAAATAAAATAAAATAAAATAAAACATTCTAGTCTCTCATGATCAACTAATAACCAGTTTAGAACAGGGTTATTATAGTAAAAAATAAAAAACATAAAACGGAAACAAAATAATTAATTTAAAAAATAAATTATACTCAAAAAAAAAAAAAAACTCAAAACCTATAAAATAAAATAAAATAAAATAAAATAAAATAAAATAAAATAAAATAAAATAAAATAAATGTTAACAGAAACGGAACAGAAATGGAAACAAAATAAATAAAAAAATACTAATTCCTAAAACTAAATGAAATTAAAATTAAAACTGAAAATATAAAATAAATACTAAAAAGTTAATAAATTGTATTAATATATAAATAATACTAAAACAACAGAGAATGCAACTATTCAGTTATTCATAGTTAATATGGCATAACTACAGGCTGGATTAAGGAGAAACATTTTATTAAAATTAAAAAGAAAATGAAAAGAGTTGATGTATTTACAGTAATTTGGTAAAAATGCATTAAACTAGATATATGTCAACAGGTTCAAAAATTCATCCTCAAAAACCATGAACTAAAAACTAAATAAAACAAAATAAAATAAAAAATAACTCAGACTAGGTTCAATTTGCAGTGAAGATAAACATGTTTTGTGTCGATCACAATGTGCATAGTGAATTGTTGCTAAATGCATTTAATGAAATAAATAACATAAAAAAATAACAGTAATATTTTGATTTTAAGGTCATTTTTGTTCAGGAAGTATTTTTTGGCATTCTTTGGAAGCAAACCCAGCACTACATTATGTATATTAGTTGTGTAGTGTCACGCGGTGCTGTGGCTGCCATAATGGAGCAATACTTGCAATTGTGTGACTCCCGTTTGTTCCGAACAGCGAATACGCCATAGATCTGAGCACGCCGACGTGGGTCCAACCCAGCGCCAGATGCGAGGCAGCACTAGATCACGCGCTGCAAAATAAAACAAATCATTGTTTGTAATGATGTGTCCAAACCTGCAGCAGAGTCCCGCCGGGGAGCGGAGAGAGGGAGAAGCAGGAGGAGAAGCTTTACATGCGTTCACATCCACAGCACCGCAGCGCTGACCATTCATCATGCTGCAATGAGAGCAGTGTGTTCTCATTAGAGCCGCCGCTGAAGCTACACACCAAAGCAAACAAGACTTCCTTAGTCCTTAAAAACTTGCCAACTTGGGAGTCTTTTTATGTCTTATTTATAATGGCCACATGCTATAAAGTGTGTGCTAAAATCCCTTCAGCTTGCTTACAAACAACATCCTTTTTAAAGGAATAAGGCTGCCAAAAATGAGCATTCTGTCATAATGTACTCCTCCTCATGCTCTTCCGAAGCTGTGAAACTTTTTTATGCCGTGGAACGCAAAAAGTCGATGTTCTAGGGAATCTTTTTGCTGCTCTTTTCTACATAATGGCAGTTTAAATTTTTGAACTGCCATTATGAATTTGAATTATGAATTATGAATTTTTGAGTTTTTTTTTATTTTATGATCTATCGTTTGTCAGAATGTTTCTTAAAATTGTACAGAAGCCTGTTTTTATTCTGCAAAAGATTGAAAAATAAAGTTAACCATGATATTTTATCTCACAATTGAGACATTTTTCTTTAAGACAAAAGGCACAATTTTGAGAAATATACATTACGAGATATAAACTCACAAATCTGGGAAAAAATCCAAAATGTGTGAGATAGAAGCTCACAATTCTGAGAAAAAAAGTCAGAACTGCAAAATACTGTATAAACTTACAGTTCCGAAGGAGAAAAAGTCAAAGTTCTGAAAAAAGTTCAGAATATATGAGATAATTTTGAGAGAAAAAAAAAGTCAAAATTCTGAGAAAAATCCAGAATTGCAAAATGCAAACTCATAATTCTGAGGGGAAAAAAGTAAAACTGAGTCAGAATTTGAGTAAAACAAGTCAGAATTTGCAAGTTAGCTCTATAAAAATAAAAAATAAAATAAAAATATCACAATTCTTTAAAATAAAATAAATTCAAAATCTGAGGGGGAAAAAATTAAGTTCTGAGAAAAAAGTTTGAATTACGAGATATAAAATTCTGACAAAAATCCCAAATTTGTGAGATACAAGTTCACAATTCTAAGAAAAAAAACTGCAAAACATTGTATAAACTTACAGTTCTGAGGAATAAAAAGTCCAGGCGCTGAGAAAAAAAAAAGAAGTCAAAATTATGATACAAACTCAGAATTTTGAGAGAGAAAAAAGGTCAAAATTATGAGCAAAATCCAGAATTGCAAAATGTTAACTCACAATTCTGAGGAAAAAAAGTAAAACAAGTCAGAATTTGCAAGTTAATTCTATAAAAATACATAAATAAAAATATCACAGTTCTTAAATACAAAATTGAGTTTTAAACTCAAAATTAAAAAAAAAAAAAAAAAAGTCAGAGAAAAAAATCTGAACTGTGAAATATAAATGTACAATTCTAAGGGAAAAAGTTCTGAAAAAAAAAGTTAGAATTAAAAATTAAAAATTCTGACAAAAATCCCAAATTTGTGAGATTCACAATTCTAAGAAAAAAAAAAAGTCAGAACTGCAAAATGTTGTATAAACTTACAGTTCTCAGGAATAAAAAGTTGAAGTTCTGAGAAAAAAAGAATTATGAGATATAAGCTCCCAATTCTGAGAGAACAAAAGTTGAAATTCAAATGAAAAATGAAGAATTGCAAAATATAACCTTGCTAGAATTTGCAAGATAATTCTAAAAACAAAAATCACAATTCTTAAAAACAACAAAAAAAACAAAACAGACAAAATTGAGTTGTAAACTCACAAATGGAAAAAAATTCTAAGGAAAAAAGATACAACTATAACTCGCAATTGTTATTATTATTATTTTTTTTGCTCCGCATTTTGCATTCATATATCAATTTCTGAATTCTGAAAAAGACAGAAAGAAGACAATTAGAATTGTGAGATTAAAAAAAAAACATTTTTATGCTTTGTTTTGTTGATTACAGATGTTCAAATACTTGTATCTCAGCCAAATATTGTCCTAACTAACCATACATCAATGGAAAGCTCATTTTTTCAGTTTTCAGATGATGTGTGAATCTCAATTTCATAAAATTGACCCTTATAACTGGTTTTGTGGTCCAGGGTCACCGGGATTGTGAATCTTGAAAGTGAAAGTAAAACGCAAGCGTGCATTAAAAAATTGTGCATCGTGAGTAATCGTGACCCCAAGAATCGATTTGGATCGAATCGTGAGGTACAGAAAGACTCCCACCACTATTCTGTAGCACAAACAAACTCCCATAAAATTGTCCTGTTGGACTCAATGGAAAATACAACATAATTCTGGATTGAAACAACAGGGAGAAGAAAAAAAATTCAACTTATCTCTTTTTTTCTACCATTAACTATAGCTTTGAGTCCTGTTTACAATATTTGTGGTATAATATCAAATGTCAAATGAAAAAAGTCAAATATGCACCTACAAAATTGTGATATTCGCTTACTGACCTTGCCTGCAATATCCAATATCTGAACTCCTGTTTTGACCATGTACAGCTGGTAAACACAGCAACTTTTGCATAACATGCATACAAATATAAAGAACAGCTTTTTACATCCAAAAAATCTAGCCTCAGGAACGACACTTACTGTAGTTCATCCACCTACAGCAGATCCAAACAACCTCACAGGTCAAACACCACCTGAATTCAGCTTTACGGAAGATTTGAAAGAATCGCTCTCACAAAAACACCAACTTCACACTTCTGCTGTGTTTGTTTCTGTTTCAGGTGAGAGTCTAAATCGTTTTCTGTTTGCTTGTGTTTTACCTGTCACATTACTGCAGATCCAATTAACATGACCTAAAATAATAAATGCCTTTCTCAAAACATTTTATTGTCATCTAATTATCAGTTGTTGCTGTTGTTGCTTTCATAGACTAACTGTTAATTACCTAAACGGTGTCCTTAGATATTTCAATAAAAGAGGAGAATGTAAATGAGAAGGTTTAGATTTTTTTGGAAACAGAAATGTCAAATTAAATAAACAAATAAAGATTATTTGGTAAAATTAGTCTAAATTACTGGTTGTTTAGTCTAGGCTCATTCAGTAACCCTGTTACCCATTCTGGCTATTTGTCTTATTTATTTATTTATTTATTTAAAATAAAATCAAATATTATTTAATATTTTTAATTACTTATTGTTTTTATTGTATTTTATTTATTTTAATACTGTATAAACAGTTATAAAGTTCTGAGAAAAAAAGTATGAGATACAAACTTTTTAAAAGAGAAAAAGTCAAAATTTTGAGAAAAATTTAGAACAGCAAAATGTAAACTTGTAATTCTGAGTGGAAAAAAGTCAAAATTCTGAAAAAAAGTCAGAATTTGCAAGTTACTTCTAAGACAAAAAAAAAAAAAACAATTCTTAAGAAAAAATACAAAATTGAGTTTTAAACTCACAATTTAAAAATACAGAATTGCAGAACTGCAAAATATAAACATACAATTCTGACAGAAAAAAAAAGTTCTGAGAAAAAAGTTTGAAAGTTTGAAAAATAACATTCTGACAAAAATCCAAAATTTAAAATTAACTTCTGTACACCCAACATATAAAGCCATAACAGCCTAAATTAACCTAAACTAAGTCTAAATTACTGGTTGTTTAATTTAGGCTCAATCAGTAACTCTGTTACCCATTCCGGCAATTTTTAAAAAATTATTTATTCATTTATATTTTTATATTATTTAATAATTTTTATTATTTATTTATTTTTAATAATTGTATTTTATTTTATTTTATTTATTACTGTATAAACTTACAGTTCTGAGGAATAAAAAGTAGAAGCTCTGAGAAAAACGTCAAAATTAAGAGAAAAACAAGTCAGAATTTGCATGTTAATTGTAAAAAAAAAAAATAAAATAAAATACAAAATCAGTTTTAAACTCACAATTCGAGGGGAAAAAAGCTGCAATTCTGAGAAAAAAAAAAATCTGAATTGCGAAATATAAACACAATTCTGAGGGGGAAAAAAATAAATTCTGAGAAAAAAGTTAGAATTATGAGAGAAAAATTCTAACAAAAAAATCCAAAATTTAAAATTGACTTCTGTACACCCAACATATAAAGCCACAACAGCTTAAAATAACCTAAACTGAGTCACAACAGCCTAAAATAACCTAAACTAAGTCTAAATTACTGGATGCTTAGTCTAGGCTCAATAAGTAACCCTGCTACCCATTCCAGCATTTTTTTTTAAAAATTATTTATTTTAATTATTTTATTTTATTTTATTTTAAAATTGAACAATTCAGGATTTTCAAATGTATTCAAACATGTCCAGAATTTTGGTTAAAGTTTTACAAAAAAAAAAAATAATAATAATAATAATGTAATTAATAAAAGGCAATGGGTTTCTGTTTTTAATTCTCATGCACAACAAACAAAAAAAAAAAACATGACACACTATGTTTGCAGAACAATAAATTAATTGATTTTTGTAAAATTTACTGTTACAAATAAAAAATTTCCCAATTCAGATTTTAAACTGCATATTCTGTACATCTAGGTAAGGAGTTTAGAAAAGCTGAGCCTGCAAAGCTCATACAACATCGATGCAAAATCAAACTCTTCATACAGTACACAGCTTGACCTCCAGATATTTTCTGAAGGTTAAGCACGTCCTTCCTCTGACAGAGAAGAAAAACAGCCACTATTCTGTCCCCTGATCATGAAAAGTGCCACCGAAGAAGGTCTGGTATCTCCAGTCCTAGAACGATCCCCGAGGCGAATGCCGCACGCGTTAGTCCTGGTACATTTTAAACAGATCCACTTTAGTGCTGGCATATTTCTGCTGCGACGGCGACTCTGGCAGATTGTAGGAGATGTGATGCGAATACACAAAGCGACACTTGGCAGCAGACAACAGGAATTACAGGTGTGTGTTCTAGGCCTGGTAATTACTCTTAGCACAGGGACTGTCTTTCCTAATGTCTTCTGAAATGTGCGGGTAAACATGAGGCGGCTAATGAGGCCTCGCTCAGATTAGATACTAACGTGGGATGAAGAATCGGGATCATTTTAGCCACCGCGCCTCGGGTTAGTCCCAAATCTAACCTTTAGGATGAAAGCTTGACAGATTATTTTCATTAGCGCGCAGTCAGAAGAACAAGCTCAAATCGTGCAATTGACAAAAGCTTTAGGCGAATGCCGGCCTGACTGTATCGCCGCTCTGCGCTACAGTCGAGTAAAAACTTTGATGAAGTAGCATGTAGGGAAACGCAGCACTAGCAAGATTTTCCTGTGCACCAATAAATGTAAAGTGTCTCGGTAGATGTTTTTAAACTCATTTCAGAGGATCGCAAAAGCCTCGCTTATCCGCGGATGTTATGGAAGATGCAGAATACAGAAGCAGCTTGTTTGATTGCGGTTTACTCCGACATACATAATGCAACATGCATTTTATCAGTAAGCAAACAGATGTGATGCAACGACAGGAATGTCGTGAATGAAAGGCAACAGGTCAGATAAGTTGATGTTGACACGGATGTGAATATTAATCTAATCCTATCCAGTAATTTTCCTAGCACATTTTGTTTTTAATTCTCATGCACAACATACAGAAAACAAGACACACAGAGTTTATAGAACAATAATTGTGCACTTACATACACATACAAACACCAGTTGCATTCGTTAGCAAATAAAAAACAAAAAAATTAAATAATAAAAAAGCACACACACACACACACACACACACAAATAGCCCTGTTATTTATCAAGTAACTTTGCTTTATTTATTTATGTATTTATTGAAAGTGCACCAAAAGGTTTTATGTGTATTTATTTATTTTTATATTGTATTTTAGAGAAATTGTATTTTATTTCAGGTACACCAACACTATCCATCAAATTACAAAATTGTCACCATTGCTGGTCTGTTTTCCTGGGCACCAGGATTATGATAGTTAACTAAACCCATAAAAGTATTGTTGTTACCTAAAATAAAATAAACTTTAACTGGGGAAAAAAAAACCTTAAAACATTTTTTTCTTGTAATAAAACAAATGCTAACTGAAACTAAATAAAATATGTTTTGAAAAAATCAGTTTATCTTGATGTAATAAACTAAAAAAAAAAAAAAAGAAAGAAAAAAAGAAAAAAGGATTATTATAGTTAACTAAAACCATGAAACTTTTTTTGTTACCTAAAATAAAATAAACTTTAACTGGAAAAAATAAAATAAAATAATAATAATGATAAACATAAAACATTTTTTCTTGCAATAACACAAATGTTAACTGAAACTAAATAAAATGTGTTTTGAAAAATCTCATTTTAATTTAGTTTATCTTGATGTACTAAACTAAAAAAAAGCAAAAGAAAACGAGAACTATGCAGAAATAAAAAAAAAAAACTAATAAAAAAACCTGTCAAAAACAACTAAATTACTAAAACTTTTAAAATGATAAGAAAAAATGAATATAAAAATGAATTAATTACTACTGTAATAACATAGACGACACTAAAACAACCCTGCCAACAATATATGGTTGATTTCTGTCTAGCATTCACAAAACCATGGTTATATTTGGATGTTATTGAGATGGATGAACTTCACATACAGTAAAACATGCGTGTGAATTGACAGTAATCTATTATTTATAGTTATTAAATTTTTAAAGTTATTTTCATAGTTAATACAATAAAAATAAATAAATACATAAATAAAAACTCTACCATTTAAAAGTTTAGAGGTTGTACGTTTTTAAAAGAAGTCTCTTCCGCTCACCAGTTTGATCAAAAATACATTAAAAAATGTGAAATATTATTCCAATTTAAAATAACATATATCATATATCATCTCATGCAAAATGCAATTTATTTCTGTGATCAAAGCTGAATTTTCAGCATCACTGTCTCAGTCTTCAGCGTCACATGATCCTTCAGAAATCATTCTAATATGCTGATTTGCCGCTCAACAAACATTTCTGATTATTATCAATGTTGAAAACAGCTGTGATGCCCAACATTTTTGTGGAAACTACGGTAGATTTGATTTCTTCAGGATTCACAGATTAATAGAAATCTTTTATAACATTATAAATGTTTGATCAATTTAATGCAGCCTTGATTAAAAGTATTAATTTTAAAAGCAAAAACTGAGCCTGACCTTCTGAATGCTAGTGTAAATAACATAGTGTCGAAAAAAACAAAACCAGTGATGTTTCCTTCTTAGCCTGCATAGACATGATTAAAAACATGAATCTGATTGCGCTCAAATCAGGTTCGCATCGGTTTTGATGGATTTTCCCTTCTGCTGTGACAGCAATAAGATCAAATCATACAGCACTAAATAAATACATCCACAAAATCACACATAACAGACGATTACGCCATCCATAAATCAGTAAAACGACTAAATCGCGCTTCATCTGAGATGTTCATCACACATCAACTCTAAAGAAATTTGCTCCATCGACGGCGGCCCTGCGGCGCTCGGCACAAATCTCCTCAAGAGCGACTTCTATCATTTGTTAGACACACATCTCCTCTTTATTGTTGATATAAATTTCAGCCTGGTGATGTACGATACGCTTGACGCGTTGCATAAAAGTGTAAAAACCAATATTCTTCCGGGCCATTAACACTCAGTAGGGTTTGTGCCGTTATGCAACAAACGCTACAGAAGCGGCCGAGTTTGGGACGAATATAAATTCTCACTGTACGGCAGATGACGCATCGCATATTGGCCGCTCTCATCAATCTGATGCGAGATTAATACAAGCGTCAAACGATCTTTGCGTTCCCATCAAGATCCCTGTGTGTTTACAGATGTCCGAGAGGACCCGACGCAGCGTTCGAGTGCCATTTTGATTACGTTTAATCACTGTTATCGGCCTCTCAGCTGCGGCCCGCGAGTGTGAGGCATCAAAAGTAAATAAAGAGAAAGGCCTGCGTGTCTGCGGCGTGCGAGAGAGACAGATTCATCCCCACTGAGTCAGCTGTGGAGGCCGTAAGCCGCTTTGCAGACAGATGAATGACAATCACAAATTAAAGGCAAACGCGGGATCGCGTAAATCACGGCGCTGCCGCTCCAGATGTGGGCGCAGAACCCCTGCTGGGGTCGGGATGTTCTGCCAGACCCGCGGCTCGTTAGCGGCGTTTAGCGCCTTCGTTTAGATGCGTCATAAAACCGACATGAAAAAAAGAGAGGAAGTGACAGAACGAGGAAGCGGCATGGGAAACAGGAGACAAGAGTTGAACTCCATTCAGGTCTTTTAAATCCAGTTCTGTTGCTGAATTTGAATTGAATAAAATAAATAGTATTGGATGTTACTATTCAGTGTTATATATCATAGACATTACGCATAATTCTCAATAAATAAAGAAATAAATACATTTATGAATGAATAAAATATCTAAATATTTTTACTTTATAAGAATAAACCTCAATGCAGATTTTACTATAAACAAATATTAAAACAGAAATAGAAAATATTAAAATAAAAATACAGAAAATGAATATACATTTCTATAAAACATTTTTCCATGCAGAATTTTTGTCTTGTTAAAAAAAAAAATAATAATAATAATAATAATAATAATAATTATGCACTTTTATGCATTTTGGTAAGAGTAAATCTTACTGCAGATAATAAACAAACATTAGATGATATTAATATTCGTTGTTAAATATTATTAAAAATGATAAAAAAAGTCAAAAATGCATATCAATTTCTATAATTAAGAAAATATATTTAAATGTTATTATATATATATATATATATATATATATATATAATATTTATAATATATTTACTATAATATATTTACTTTGCTTAAACTGGTTATTATATATACAGATTATATACTAACATTAATTGCTAAATATTATTTCAATATTATTTTTTTTTAAGGCATTTTGTCTTATTTTCCAGTAAAATATCTAAACATATTTAAAATATACATATAAAAATATATTTACTTTTACTTTTTACTTTTCATAAACTTCTTAGTATAAACGTTTTAATTTTTAATATGAAACTTATGCATATAAATAAGAATAAGTATTATTAAATATATATATAATATTAAATAAATATAAAGATAGATTATCTAATATACTTCACAAATGCAGTATCTTTATCTTTTGAAATTGTTTTATCGCTTTTAATAATATTTTTACTGGAAAACAAATACTCAAACTGCACATATTACTAATAAATAAAAAATACTATAAAAATAAATACTATACTAAAAAACTAATACTAAATACTAATAAATACTAAAACAAGACAAATGATTTTATAGATTTTTACAGAAATTTATATTTATTTCAAAAAATGAACATTAATTAGCATAAATGAATATAATAAAGTTAATAAATAAACAATCAATTTTACATAAGCGTGTTATGTGAAGTTTTCCATAAAGCTCTAATTTAGTGCTTTTCAACCTAAAAATGGGTCACAGATTGTGGTGAACATCAGAAAAAAACGCAATAAAATGCTAACCATATAATCATGCACATTTAGCATTACAAAATAAACCAATTTTTAGCAAGCTGGTTTGTCATATTCAAACATGGACATATAAAAGCAAAACTGATTGAGACCCACTGATTTAACTGACCTCAAAGCCTTCACAACAGAGCCAAATGACTTTGTCCTACACATCTTACACGATAAAAACCTCTATTGCGCTCACTAAATTCCTCTTCCTGTCATTCAACATCCTGTGCACCGAGGCCAATACAATTCAACTTTTAGACATTTGAGCCAATTTTCAACACAGAACTCCATCAAAGCGGTTGCATTTGTCATTGGCTGTTAGACTGGCACATGATGGCCCTATTTCATAGCGCTAATTAAACGCCTGCTCTCCTGTAATTAACAGCTGTTTTGTCCACTGATCAATAAAAGCTGTTCATTAAAAGTCCCTTTGCTGTCTCCAGATCCCTGGCAAATTTCAGCGCTCTGAAAAGGTGCCTGCAAGAATCAGCATCGCCTGAAATGCAATTCTCAGCCACAGCTGGCCAAGACAAACCGGCTTGAAAGGAAACCGGCTGGGAAATACTACACCGCAACTCTGTTTTCCAGCCTTCATAAAAGAGTGCAGGTAATCATGAAGACTGACTAACTTTCACCTTGAGGTGTTCCCAAATCGGACGCCTGTTTTTCTCTCCAAACCCTGGTAAATAAAAGCCCTGTAAAAATGTTTGGTTTACTCAGAATTGTCTCGCGTGGCCCTTTGAAACCTCCTGAAATATAGACGTGGCCTGCTGGCCATCGACATCAGAAAACCAAGAGAAAACAAAAGAAAATCAATACTCTAGACCAGAGCGGCTTCTAGAGACAGATATTACATCATGACTGATTTATATATGATGAATATATGATCCACATCCTAAAGATCATCCGTTTTTACTACATGCATTAAATGTACATACTTCACTTTGATGGGAAAGTGCCCGTGTGTCAGTTTTGGCACATATAGTGCCAAATCATAAAAATGCATTTGCTGCATTTGCAACCGCTTTTATTATAACAATCTATTAAACTATTCCACTTCTGTAGCGCAAAGGGTTTTGGGTAATTGCTCAAAGTAAACCAAAAAGCATGGATTTGTACCTCAAAAATCCACTAGTCCAGACACCTTCAGCATACTCAGATTTAGGACAGACTAATCCTAATCGCACATACTGTAAGAACAGATAACTGAGTCATGCGGTTAATGCCAACTGGGATTCGGTCAAAATGCCCCTATGAATGATCCAAAACAAACTACACAACGTTATAACACAGTTAAATTAAATTAAATTAATTTTTAAACACTAATGTATTTATGTATTTTAAACACTAAATAAATAAATAATAACATTTATTTTAAATAAATAAATAATCTAAATAAATAAATAAATGTTTAGATTAATCTATAAAAGAGCACACCTTTGAGATTTTAGATTTTATTTATTTATTTATGTTCTTTATATATCTATATATACTTCCAAAACATGGAATTTTAAAGTAAATTTTATCTATTTTATCTTGGAATGTTAATGAAATTTTAAAGTAGCCACATCTTTTAAGCTCCAAGAAAGTGAAAAAAAAAAAAACATCAAGAAAGTACCATAACAGTAGTCCATATTAATAATATGCTATAAATGTATACTGACTTTTATATAGTGCACAAATCATATTCCTTTTACTATGTATATTTCTATAGTGTTTTTTTTTTTTTGTTTTGTTTTGTTTTTTTTCCCCATTGTGTGGGAAAGAGCTACAAGTAGATTTTGCAATGTTCTTTTGTGTTCCACTGAAAAACAGCTTTCAGGTTTGGACCGACATGAGGATGAGTACAATGAAAGAATTACCAATACAGTACATGTAACACTGACAGATTCAGCGATATGCAGAAGCAGCAGATTGAGTTTCTGTTTGTAGATGAAGCAGTGTAGGAGTTTGTTTGTGTTCAAGACTGCATTCAAACGTCTGTCTCAGTAAAAAGACACCGCAAGGTGAAAACCTCTATAGATCGTCTTGACGTTTTAAAGATGTCAGTTGAGTGTGCAGAGGAGGCCTTGTCGCATTTTTCACCTAAATACTTTGTTTTACTCACCCTCTAACTTAAGGACATCAGCATGAGGGCGACTCTCACACGCTCTGAGAACGATTGCACTATTGTCGCAGATTCAATATACTTCATTTTCCTCATGAAGTAGATAATGTTCCATGCATTCACATTTACAGACAAACAGTCCATAAGGTATGTCAATGAACCGCGCTGTCAGTCAATATTTATAATGTGATGGCATTTATAGTTCTAAAAGCAGCTAGCACTCTGAGTGTATAGAGTAGTAATTTGTGCAGTGAATGGGTGCCGTCAGAATAAAAGAGAGATTTCTTACTGAAAAAAAAAAGACTTTTTGCTGAAAATGTCCTCACCTTCAGGCCATCCAAGATGTAGTTAAGTTTGATTCATTATCAGATTTGGAGAAATTAGCATTACATCACTTGCTCATCAGTGGATCCTCTGCGGTAAATGGGTGCCATCAGAATGAGAGAAAAAATTGCTGAAAATGTCCTCACTCTCAAGCCATCCAAGATGTAGTGGAGTTTGCGTCTTCATCAGATTTGGAGAAATATAGCATTACATCATTTGCTCACCAATGGATCCTCTGCAGTGAATGGGTACCGTCAGAATGACAGAGATCATTTTAAAATTTGCTGAAAATGTCCTCCCATTTTACCATCCAAGATGTAGTTGAGGTGTTTCTTAATCAGATTTGGAGAAATGTAGCATTACATCACTTGCTCACCAGTGGATCCTCTGCAGTGAATGGGTACCGTCAGAATGAGAGAGATCATTTTAAAATTTGCTGAACATGTCCTCCCATTCAGGCCATCAAGATGTAGTTGAGTTTGTTTCTTAATCAGATTGGAGAAATGTAGCATTACATCACTTGCTCACCAATGGATCTTCTGTAGTGAATGGGTGCCAGAATGAGAGAGATTTTTTTTAATTTGCTGAAAATGTCCTCATTTTCAAGCCATCCAAGTTGTAGTTGAGTTTGTTTCTTCATCAGATTTTGAGAAATGTAGAGTTCCATCACTTGCTCACAAATCAATCCTCTGCAGTGAGTGGGTGCCGCCAGAATGAGAGTCCAAACAGCTGATAAAAACATCACAATAATCCACAAGTAATCCACACCACTCCTGTCCATCAGTTAGAAGCCAAAATCTGTAAGTTTGCAAGAACCAAATCCATCATTAATGAGTTTTTAACTGCAAACTGTTGCTTCCAGCTAAATTATGAATCCATAAAATGATGCTTCCTCCAGTAAAAAAGTCAACTAGTTTGAATCAGGAGAGAAATCTGCACAGATCAAGCACCATTTACAAGCCAAAAATAGCTGTAAACAAATAAAGTGGTGGATTTTGATGTGAGAGGAAAACATGAGAATGTCTTACTGATGCATTTGTTTCTTACAAACATGCAGCTTTTCTCTTCTCAAAATGTTAATTGATAGACTGGAGTGGTGTGGATTACTTGTGGATTATTGTGATGTTTTTATCAGCTCATTGGACTGTCATTCTGACGGCACCCATTCACTGTAGAGGATCCACTGGTGAGCAAGTGATGCTACATTTCTCCAAATCTAATGAAGAGACAAACTCATCGTTATCTTGGATGGCTCTTTGGGTGAACTATTTCTTTAATATCTGTATGTATTTGGAACAATACCCGTTCTTTAAGTAGGGGGGAAAAAAACATTATTGCACCTTTTCAACATGCACAGAATCTTGTATATATTCAAAGTTGATGCAGAATATGTGACTTTCATATTACAAGCCACTCTGTTATATATCTAATATCTAATCCAAAACCTCCGCAATGTTTTTTTAGCGCGTCAGGCATTGAAAGGCAGTTTTTCAAAACCACTTTACCAGCATTCTGCCCCAGTTAGTCCTGCAATTGAATTCCCGAGTGCAGCATATAGGGGTCCTTCAGCTGTCAGGACTCCTCCTTTAAAATCACAGTGGAACGGGAAACTACCGTGCAGCCCTTGCTTTATTGCACTGTACAGATTTTTATTTCTGGGCATCCTGTCAAAAAGCTTTAGATGGTGTAATTATAGTGGTAAATTCCTTTGCTGATGTGAAAAGACTTAAATCAGCAACCACAACACGTAAGACACTAAAGACTCTCTTAGAGTATCAAACTAAAAGCCACTTAGCCTCTATGCTGATCTTGAGTTTACCAACATCGTCCCTGCTTACAAATGTTTATCATATGAAGCACAGCTGCGTCAAATGCATTTGGACACTTGAGACATACTTAAGAATTCGGAATGTCATTGAATTGAATAACAAAATATCTAACAAAACTGCAAGATCTTTTGTCTTGACTAACTTTGCTTTTCTTCACCACTTTGTCATCAATCAACTGGTGATTTTGGTTATACTGTTTTAAATGAAAAGCATCTTCTTTACCAGAAATGACACTTGATATTATACTTAATCATCTAATGCAGTGACATTCGGGCATTTTAAGTGTTTAATTACTTTTGGCATCAAATTAAATGAGTTTCCATAAACGCACAGAGTAACAAATCTCGCATCTTTTAATTCACTCTTGCGCTGCATTTGAATAACTGAATCAATGATAAGTCAATAAACAGGGAAATCATTATATAATTAAACTTATACAAACAATAACACACACCGCTGAATCTTTGGTAAAAATAGCGGCGCCTGTGGGCTTCACAGAACAAGAAAGAGATTGCTGTGTGGACGAAAGCACCCATTAATGTAAAAGGTATTTCTGTGAGGCCTAAAGGTACAATTACATGTGAGTTAATAGACTTTGACAGCAGTCTAATTCTATAGAGCATAGGCGTGCATGTGTGGAATACAAAAACGGCGAATGAACAGACGACTGCACGTTTTTCAAGTCCATTGCACAATGACTGTACAAAAAAAAAACTCCCTGAGAATTTGCATATCACGCCCAAAACAAGCAATTGCAAAAAGATGCAATTATACAGCAAAAAGATGCAATTTGTTGCAGATGTTGTTATTTATATGGCTACAAAGTATGATGAAATTCTGATCGCTTGCAACATGAGAAATGAGATCTTTATAAGCATATAGTCGGTACTTAAAATGATATACCAGTCATTCTGTATCTCCCATACATTAAACATATAATGCAATGCAATATAATGATGACTGAGAGATGCATAAATTATCATTCCTTTTAAATGAACCAGAATTGCATGAAAGCACATATGACTTCAGCTATTTATATGCATAGATTTCCATCAAATTAACAGTTGAATTGCAGGACCTAAATGTACATGTACATGTATTATCTATCCAATAACTAAACGCCTATAAATGAAACTATGAAGCAAAAATTAACTGTGCATGCATGAAAAGTTTCAAAGGTTTCAAGCATCAAGCACAATTAGATCAATTGTGTGATCACCTATCTAAGACTATTTGTTAAAATCACAAGCAGAATTTAACTTTTGTTGGTCCTGGAACAACATTTTTAATCAAAGAAACACAAATCTACCCGTTGCAATCAATTCCTAACCATTAACTGCTATTAAAATCAAAGATTAATGATAATAACGTTGTTTAAGCTGCTAAACCCAGCCAGAAGCTTAACTCTAATATCTTGTTGAAGGTTTATCCCGGACGTCTACTCTGAGAAATCACTGTAAGTAACATGTTTGATGTATTACAACACCAACAACCTTTAAATCACCGCACACATCCACTGAATCAGCGTCGTCTTTCTACGTGCCGTCTTAAACCACCTGATTAGGTTATATTAGCTGAGTGCAAATTAATAAACATTAAATAAATACCTTGGTGTTTCCGTGCATCTGATTACGATGCACCATCAATTACAACAAACTGACAGATGGTGAAAGCAAATGAACACACGTCGCCTGGATGGGCCGTGTGTCTCACCAAAGTCTGTAATCCCTAAGAGTCAGCAAAATTTGCTGTGTGGCAAACCCTTGACTTCATTTGGCACCAGCTATGGGATTTCGGAGCGTAATCTTCTCTGCGTGCACGCATCCATCCCCCACGATCCACCTTTGAATAGCAACTGCCCACTTGAGGGGCAACGCGCCGTGCGTGTTATTTTACCAGCCGATTCACTAAAGGAATTATGCAAATAAACAAATGGCACAAATTCACTCACAAAATCTGTCCTACAAGTAATTCGCACAGCGCAATTCCCCATCCAAACCCTGCAGGTCATTGATGAACGACCACGATATGAAGCCTTTCAACATTACAATCCAAAAACCTGAATCAGCTGTTTAAAATACAGAAAAGTACAACGCAAATCTGGATATATGCATACATCCATTGTAATGCTCTTCTACATTATTTGATTATCATCGGATGAATTGGCTATTTTACTAATTTGGGAGTAACTCATTCAAAGTAGCAATGCTTCACTACGCTTTTCCGCAGAATGACAAAAACTACTGCTGTGCTTTTTGCATATTATGGATGCAAATTTACACCAAAACAAACCTACAAAGTACTAGTGTTTGTTTAGTAGGGTGCAACGGGGCCAAAGGCACACCTTAAGAAAAAAGTGCTGTTCACTGTGCCTAAAATGTATATATACGTTTGTATTGAACATTTATGGAGCAACAGATTTTGCGTGACAATAAATCAAACAAGTTGTTTATTTTGTTTTAAAATCTTACAAATGTATGAGGTGGCAAGGGGGCCCTTTTACCCCACACACGTGGTAAAAACTCACCAGTATGGGGCAAAAGCCACACAGTATAGATATAGTAACAACAAATACTGTTTTATTATATTATATTATTAATATCATGTTTTTAAATATGATAGTTTCATTCTAAACATGGTGATTATCTCTAAGATGGACACCCAACATAATATATGATATTTACCATCTGAATCGAACCATGTCATGTCAACAAAAGTCAGCCTTCTATCAATTATCATGTTAATTATTGTGCCTTTTGGCCCCAACAGTAGAGGTGCTTTCTACCCCAAAATACCATACTTTTACATATTCTTTTGTCATTTAAAAACTGTTGCTTTAATTATCTTAAACAAACCTGAAAATCATTAAGAAGACATTTGTCTCAAAATATATGCCTTCATTTTAGAGATTCTTGTTTGCTACTTAAATCTACAGCAATTTAAAAAAGATCAAATATTAGATCAAGTAAGCACAAAATCAACTTTGCACTGTTGCCCGTAATCACGTCAAAAATTTGCACGTGCATCTTAAAAAACGGATGTTTTAGAAAGTGCTATGTTTTTGTACCATCTTGTCATTTAGAGGAAAATAATATCAAAGGCACCTTTTAAACCGTTGCATCCTATCATTGAGATGATATTAGAGATGATATTAGCCATTTTCATTTTAATCTTTTTTTTTCTTTTTCACTTTTTTAAATGTGATTATATAGCTGTTATTATTATTATTATTTTTTTTTTTGGTTTTAATCATTTTAGCACATCAAGTTGAAAATGAAAACTAAACGAAAATAAATGTTACACAACTAGCTGACATAAAATGCATTTTTTATATAATGTTGACTTTTTTCAAACAATACAATGAAATTAATTAATTTATTATTTAATTAATTTATTCATTTATTTATTTTTAATTGGTTTTAGTTTCAGTTAATTATAGCAACTAAAACATACTGCCAAAGAAATATGCTGAAAAAACTTTTTTTTTATAAAGTTTGATTAATTTAACCATTTGATACAAACAATTCAAGCATTTGATTCACTGCTTTGCTCATTTAAGTAATCAGTTCAATCGTCTGATTCACTAGTCCATATCTGATTCACTTATTTGCTCAAATTAGGTACTGATTCAATCATCTGAATCACAGATTCAGTCATTTGACTCTCCAATTATATCCAAGTGAATCAAATGATTTTTGTCAATTTGTAAAACTGAACTTTCTAAGAACCTCAAAGTAACTCAAAGCAGTTTAAAACAGCCTCAATCACATTTCAGAGACAAAAATAAAGCAATAAACCCTGGGTATTAGATCAGTTAGCGCGATAAGCATTAACGCAACACAAGAAAAATGCATCTACATTTCATACATATGTAACAAAGTGGGCCTAATTAGCTGTGAAATGAGCGTGGCTCTTGTCGCTCTGTTATATAAGATCATTCACATGCACTACATGCGTTATCCGTGCAGACGACCATTCTTCTTACTTCCTTCACAAGCGAACACATCCTACATTCATCAGACTCTAGAGTGACTCACTCCTATTTCTCATCCTCTTTGGCCCTGAAAAACACACATGCGCGCACACATACACACATTCAGGGTCTCACAATAGAGTCTAGTTAATTGTTTTCTTACTAAGAGGCAAATTAATTTTCGGGATGTACATCTAATCGCAGCATAGGGAGGGGAGGTAATTTGTTAATGGAACAGAGAGAAAATGGCAGGCCGGCCTCTCTCGCTCGCTCCCTCACGCTGATAAATGACAGAAATCTCCTCGCGCACCCATGTCAGTCTTTTGAAGAGAGTCGGGGGGAACTAAAGTGGGTTAAAAAAACACAGTCATTACATATATTTTGCTGTCAGAGCCAAGCAAAGAGCGAGAGTGAGGCAGAAGAGAAGCGAAGCTGTATCGCTTTGTTCACCCAGCGGATTCGATAACCCACAGACTTCATTTAATCACTATCTCGCTGTTCCCCCTGAGGTCCTCTCCGCCTCCTCCGGGACCGTTCTGCCTCTGTTTAAGCGCTTTTAATTACGTTTTAACTACAGTCTAATCACGCTAACTTTGTCCTGACGAAGCACTTACAAAAATGTCCCCACCCCACCTCTTAACCGCCCATGATTATAGAAACGTGAGCGGCTCGTGGTGTCACACAACCGCCTGATCGTGAATCAATCTCCTGCACCTTTCAGAAAGACATCGACATGCTGCAAAAACACTAAATACCAACCATATCAGCTGGTGATTCTGACATCTTAATTTTCATGCAAACAATATTAATCAAAACACAAATAATAACAGGAAAATTAAAAAATAACGTGCTGCTTTTAATTTGTTTCAGTGTTCTTTAAGAGTCACTGTTAGCTTTATTATTATAAAAGCCTAACACGATGTTTATACATTGAGAAATCCACATCTGGGACTTGTTTAATTTAGTTTAATTGACTAATTGAACAACAGGAGTTTGCTTAATAACATACTGTACCGGTTGAAGGTTTGGGGATGGAAGAAATTTATATTTTTTATTCAGCAAGGATGCATTACATTGAAGTGACAGTAAAAACACTTATTATGTTACAAAAGTATTTCAAATGAATGCCATTCTGTTAAACTTTTTTATCTATTAAATAATTCTGAAATGCCATTTCCACAAAAATATGAAGCAGCACAACTGTTTTCAACATTGATAAAAATCAGAAATGTTTCTTGAGCAGCAAATCAGCTTCTTAGAATGATTTCTGAAGCATCATGTGACACTGAAGACTGGAGTAATGATGCTGAAAATTCAGCTTTGATTACAGGAATAAATTACAATTTAACATATATCCATATAAAAAACAGCTATTTTAAATCACAATATTTTTTACTGTTTTTACTGTATTCTGAACAAGTAAAAACAGCCTTGATAAGCATAAGAAACGTCTTTCAAAAACACTGTCACACTGAAGACTGGGGTAATGATGCTGAAAATTCAGCTTTGAATCACAGGAATAAATTACAATTTAAAATATATTCACACAGAAAACAGCTATTTTAAATCATAAAATATTTTACTGTTTTTACACCATTTTGACCAAATAAAAACATCGCTGATGAGCATAAAACACTTCTTTCAGAAATGATTTCTGAAGGGTCATGTGATACTGAAGACTGGAGTAATGATGCAGAAAATTCAGAATTGATTACAGGAATAGATTACAATTTAAAATATATTCCCACAGAAAACAGTTATTTTAAATTATAATATATTTTACATTTTTACTGCATTTTATATCAAATAATACCAGCCTTTAGTGAGCAAATCAGCATATTTAAATGATTTCTCAAAGATCATGTGACACTGAAGACTGGAGTAATGATGCTGAAAATTCAGATTTGATCACAGGAATAAATTACAATTTAACATACATTCCCATAAAAAAAGCTATTTAAAATCATAATATATTTTGCATTTTATATTAAATAATAGAAGCCTTTGGTGAGCAAATTAGCACATTAAAATGATTTCTGAAGGACGCTAAATGTGATGTTAAAGACTATAGGGAAATGACCATAGGAAGGTTTTACAATTTAACATATATCCACATAGAAAACAGCTATGAATCATAATATATTTTTTTTTTACTGTTTTTACTGTATTCTGACCAAATAAATGCAGCCTTGATGAGCATAAAAGACTTCTTTAAGAAATGATTTCTGAAGGATCATGCGACACTGGAGACTGAAGTAATGATGCTGAAAATTCAGCTTTGATCACAGAAATAAATTACATTTTATAATATATTTGCATAAAACAGCTTTTACTGTATTTTTTATAAAATAAATGCAGTCTTCTTTCAAAAACATTTAAAAAATCTTACTGACCTCAAACCATCCTTTACTAAGTGCTAAATAAAGTCAAATTGATTTCACTGGAATTGGTATTGTCATAAAAAGTAAATTGCACACAAGTTGCATGTAACATGTCAGGAGTCTGAAGTGACGTTTCAGAGATGAAAGCCTCAACTTACCAACAACTTTTCTTTTGCTGCCTTGCAAGCACTGCTGCTTCATACAAGAAATGCAAATCCACTTCCAGCTGCTATTTAACTAACAAAGCACTTTATGAAAACAGTCACGCCCAGTCTGCTCACCAACCAGAATATATATCAGCCACAGAAACAGATATTGAACACGCACACACACACACACACACACACACACACACGTTGTGTTTACATGTTTTATGGGGACATTCCATAGGCGTAATGGTTTTTATACTCTACAAACCATATTTTCTATCGCCCTACACCTACCCTACACCTAAACCTAGCCCTCACAGGAGACTGTGCACACTTTTACTTTCTCAAAAAAACTAATTCTGCATGATTTATAAGAGGGGGACCTCACAAATGTCCCCACAAGGTCAAAATTTACTGGTATTACTGTCCTTGTGGGGACATTTGGTCCCCATAACGTGATAAATACCAGGTGCACACACACACACACACACACACATGCGCATTGCTCAGCAAGCTCTAATGGTCTATTGTGTTAGCTGTAATGGCAAGGCCAGATCCAGCAAGTGGAGAAGTGCCTTCCTCAAAGTCGTCATGGAGACAGAGGCGCCAGCGTTCGGCTAAAATACTGAAAGTCTGAGAAAAAGCCCAGAGATATGGGCTCTCCCACACATTTCTCCCATTATATCTAACTTTGTGTGAACTCATGTCACTGCAAAATTGTGCCGGAATGACCATTTTGTGTAGTTTTCTCTTTGTGCGGTTGTGTTTTCCCAGCAAACCCAGTCAAACGCAAGTGCAAGTTTGGATGTCAGATGTGACTTGCAGCAACCTGAAATTAATGTTGCACATGTACAAATAGATACATACATCTGGACAGATATATTCTGTTATAGAAAAACGTCCTAAAATTACAACAGGTTGCATGCAAGGCTGTGCATTACAGTCATTTTACCAGCAACACTTTACAATAAGGTTTCATTTGGAAAGGAGAAAAGGAAAAGGAAAGTATGTGACGTGTGGCCAAGTATGGTGACCCATACTCAGAATTTGTGCTCTGCATTTAACCCATCCAAGTGCACACACACAGTAGTGAGAAGTGATCAAACGCACACACACACACACACACACACACACCGTGAACACACACCCGGAGCAGTGGGCAGCCATATTGCTATCACTGCAGCGCCTGGGGAGCAGTTGGGGGTTCGCTGCCTTGCTCAAGGGACTCACCTCAGTCGTGGTATTGAGGGTGGAGAGAGGACCTGGGACTCGAACCTGCAACCTTTCGGTTACAAGCCCGACTCCCTAACCATTAGGCCACAGCTGCCCCCGTGGCCTAACTTGTTAACGGAGTACATAAACTAACAATGAAAAATACTTCTTGAATACCAGGAATAAATCACATTTTACAATATATTTAAATAGAAAACACTTATTTTAAATTGAAACAATATTTCATAATATACATAATAACAGTTTTTATAGTATTTTTAAATAAACAAAAATATAAAAAAATAAATTATATTAAAATATAACAAATAAAATACATAAATATATAAATATATATATATATATATATATATATATATATATATATAACAACAGGTTGAACACAAGGTTGTGCATTACAGTTATTTTATTAAGCATTTATTAAGAAAAAAAAATTAAGTTTATTAATGTTAATTCCAATAGTTGCTAATACACTGAAACAAACAATAAATGAATAAATAAATAAATAAATAAATATAATTTGAATTTACATTCAAAAATAAAAATAAATAATTCTAATAGTAAAAGATTGTAAAAATACTATGGTAAAAACCTCTTCATTTAGTTGATAGTACATTTCCTTACTATTTTAAAAATGGGATATTTCCTGTATTAAAATTTACAGTTTTTGGAAATGATAAAGTAAAAGAAATTTGTATCAATCGTGAAAAACATTCTATAATATTTGCATAACTGACATTTACATTTTTTTCTTATTAGTCATTAGTACATTAGTGTTTTTACATCCCTTACAAATTAATTTTTACTGCATTATTTTAGTTTCATGATTGCGTTTTGAAGTTGTGTTAATGAAATATACGCTTTTCTATTTTTCTAAAATAAAGTTGTATTTTTATTAACAAACATTAACAAAGATGAATAAATACTGTAGCTCATTGCTATCTGATATCAGTTAACTAATGTTAACTGGACTTTATTGTAAACTTTTACCCATCTCATCATGCGTAGGCGGAAAAAACCCAGTAAACGCAATCTTCAAGTGTCTTATTGCGTGTTTTGCGCGCTGTGCATCATTTATGAGCTCTGATTATCTGGGAAAGAGAGGAATCTGCATTCAGTGTCTGAATTTCTCAATTCCATGCATATCTGCCATTCTGAAAGAGAAACAAATAACCTTCTGATGCATGTAATGCCTGCGATTTACATGAGGAACACGTCGCTGGAGAAATCTGAGGAAAGGACGTACTTGTGAAACAACAAACGTAACAAAAAAGTGAGGAACAATATCCAGCGTTTAAGCTGACGTGAAATCATTAATGACCTGATTTACTTCTAATGCATTTCTAATGCATGTTCCTGCTCTTATTTGGAGTTATTCATCACTGCATGTTATTGTAAAGCAAATCAAACGTGTTAGTGATGTTTCATCAAAATATGAATAACTTGCTCCACCTCTGAAAAAAACCTTCCTCAAAACAATAACCAAATATCAGACAACATTCAGATCTGAATCAATTTCCAATGAATATAATCAAGTCGAATATTATTTCTCATTTGACTTCAAAATGCATCACATTTACATTAGCGAAACGAGCACACAGATCACACAAACAGACACCCGTGAAAAGTGTGTGTGCTTTGAAAGTGATTTGCAAGCTCTTTTGCTTTACTACAGGTAAGTGGCAGTAAGTATTGTGCTGCTAGTCCCGGTTTTGCTGACTCAGTCCCCCGTTTCGTTTCAGAGACATCAGTAACAGACTACAGACAAGATTCAACGGAGATCTTCTGAAAACACACAGCATTAGAGAGCCAGAGCGGTTTGTGAGAGCAGGTTTGCACTATTACCTACTCAAATAAACACCATATAAAAAAGAAAATCTGAGTGGGTTTATACAATTTTCCGCTGTAAACACATGAAGGCGCCGGGTTTGAAACACATTTAATGCGTTTTTATGCGTTATAGCTCGAGTTGTGATCAGAGAACAACTTTATACAGTGGATTTAATAAGGAGATAAAAAAAAACCTTCAGCAAACGTGCGTTTTGGAAAGTTGGAAAGAAAGCATCGTGCGTGAAAGAGAAGCTGGTTGCTTCCAGGCAGCCTTGAGTTTCTTTAGATAAAAGCATCTGCTTCATAGGCAAAAGTACAACGAGCACAACTATTTACCAGATGCACACATGAAAACTAATCATTTACTTCTAACACCTCCATTTAAAAATAAACACCCAAATATGAAATAATAATAAGGCAAAAAATTACATACTCCCATGTTGTTTCAAACTGAATCTTCACTCAGTTCTTTTCTATGCAACTACAGTTCATATTGATCATGTTAAAGCTGTCAAGCTTCAAAACCCCAAAAAAGCAATAAGAATCAGTCCATGTAACTGGTGCAGTGTATTTCAAAGTGTTTCTTGTGAACCTGGAACACAAAACCAGCCATTAATAGCACAGGTCAAAATTATATTTTTTTTCTTTTACGCCAAAAATCATTAGGATATTAAGATCATGTTCCATGAAGATATTTTGTAAATTTCCTATCGTGAATATATCAAAACTTAACGTTTGATTGGTATTATGCATTGATAAAAACTTCATTTGGGCAACTTTAAAGGTAATTTTCTCAATATTTAGATTTTTTTTGCACACTCAGATCAGATTCCAGATTTTCAATCCTATCCTAAAGCTTATTTATTCAGCTTTCAGATGATGTATAAATTTCAATTTCCACAAATGGACCCTTATGACTTATATATGACTATATATATAGTATAGTATACTATAAATATGGAATTTGCTTTTAGTTTTATGCTTTTAGTTAAAAATTTTTGTCATTTTTACTACTTTAAAACAATCTTTGTATTAAGCTTTAACTTATTTTTATTTCAATTTTAGTAATTTTAGCACTGTAACTTAAACGTATTTATTTAAGTTACATTTAAATAAAAGTTATATTTAATTTTAAGTTATATTTCTGGTATATACCAAGGCAACTTCACCGATTTTTCAAAAAAAAAAAAAAAAATCTTTAAAATAAAATAAAATAAAATAAAATACAAAATACAAAATATATTCTTTCAATCTAATATTTTATATTAGATTAATGTAAAATATAGAAATATATTATATATATATATATATATATATATATTACTGTTGATTTAGTAATATTCATACATACTATTATAGTATTTATAGATATTCAGAATTAGCTTTAGCTTTTTATTTTATATTATATTTTTTTTTGGTTTGAATTTTATGTGCTTTAGTCATTTTTATAATTTTATAATAATAAAAATAATAACAATAATAATAATAAATATATACTACTACTACTACTACTACTAATAATAATAATAATAATAACAACAACAACAACAACTTTTTTGTTTTAGTTTAAGTAATTTTAATACTCCAAATTAAACCCATTTTATTTCAGTTATATGCGGAGGCAACATTTAATTTAACATTTAAGTTTTTTGTTTGTTTGTTTGTTTTTTTTTACTTGTTTTTAAGTTTTTCATTTTGTAAACTTTTAAAGTTTACATTTTTAATATAATGTTTATATTTCAGCTTCACTGTTATAATGTTATAATGTTATACACTATTATTTATTACAATTTTGAAGTAGCTTTTATTTTATACATTTTTTTAATTTTGCATTTTTTATTAGTTTTAGGCTTTTTAGTACCTAAACTTACTTTATGCCAGTTAGTTGCAACATTTTTTTATTTTTTGTAAAGTTTAAATTGTATTTTAAATGTAATATTTTTTAAAAGTTTTAGCTAACTAAATACACTAGTTTATGCAATGACAGCAAAAAAAGAAAAGTTTTTCAACTTTTAAGATCTTTAAATGAGTTGTAAATGTGATTAGAGAGCTGCGATTTGTTCAATACTTTGTTCTATGACTTCAGATGTTGTATTGTTTTATTTATTTATATATTTATTCATTTTTTTAGCTTAACTGTATGAAAAAGAGAGTGTGCATTCATTAAAAAAGAACACAAGGACAGCATCTGCACATTTTTTAGTCTAAACTTTCTTGATTCACAGACAAAATTAAAGAGAAGTGGTGCAGCGGCGGCATGTAAACAGATTTTCTATGCAAAGCTCCAGAAATCAGGGCGGCTCAGGAAAAGAGGGCAAACTCCTGGCCAACGTTAGAGAGGTTGAGAAAGATGTGCTTTGGCACAATAACGCACAGATTTAGAAGTGATTTAATCTCTTAATCAGAGCTGTAACTGAAGAACCGGAGGGCAGGATTGTCTGCTGCTAGACGATAGCATCCGTGCAGCGACCCCGCGGTGTGTGTGTGTGTGTGTGCGCGAGCATGCGTGTGTGTATTAGGAGATGAGCATAGAGTTGGGCGCTTTAATGTCTTTTCCTGAGGTGCTGCTTCAGAAAGCGGCTGCAGCGAAGGATAAACACTCTCACCATCCAGCCCTCCGGCCGAGGCCTTCCTCGGCTTTACACACACACACCCATCAATACTCCTCTACGTCTCAAAGCCTCTTCTTTCAGTTGTCCATCTCCCTGTATTTCACATTCGGTGTGTCTGTCCTCTGAAGGCTGGCCGAGGGTCGCTCATGGCAACTGGCTCCTGATCGCTCTTTTTTCTTGTTTTCTGGTTGTGAGAAATCGCCTCTGTGGTTTCGCTCTAACATCTTTGCAGATTCATCTTGAATTGTCTTTGACTTCACCATTCAAAATGACTGATTTTACAGACACACACCACTGTTAAGTAAAGTTAAATTATTTTAAAAAATGTAATTAAATTAATTAAAATTATCATTATTATTATTATTATTATTAAATAAACAGACTTTGAGAAAATAAAATAAATAAAATAAACTGAATTATGAATTATTAGTAGTATTAAATAAATAAATAAATAGACTATGACACAATAAATATAATTTAAATATTATTTAATTTAAAGTTTGCCAATCACACCATTAACTGCACCTAAAATAAAATTAATTAATATTAGTATTAGAGGTAAATAAAAAAATAAATAAATAGACTTCGATCATAAAATAAATAGAATCTAAATATTATTTAATAATTTTAACTTTTCTGGTCACATCATTAATTGCATATAAAATAAAATAAAATAAAATAAACTGATTATGAATTATGAATTATTATTAAATAAATAAATAGACTTTGATAAAATAAATATTATTTAAATATTATTTAAAAATTTAAACTTTACCAGTCACATCATTAATTGCATATAAAATAAAATAAAATAAAATAAAGAACTGAAATATGAATTATCAATTATTATTAGCATAATTATTATCAAAACATACAAACAAACAAATCAATAAATAATAACTAATTAACCATTCAATCAATCACACATGCATACTGTATAGTCAGTTCAACTAGTTGGAATTTAGAGTCAGAACCAACATTTGTATGCATAATTTAAAAAAATTATTTATTGAACTTTGGTATTTTTCTAAATCTGAATATTGTTTTCTAAAAGCAGTTAGCAAGGCAAAAAAATAAATAAATAAAATAAAACAAAAAATAAAAAAAAATAAAATAAAATAAAATAATAAATAACACTTAAAGGGCTTCAGGGAATATTTGCTTTAAGGTTTGAGAGTATTTTTACAGTAGTTTTGTCTGATGGGCCCAATGATACTAAGTACACACCACAGCAAAAATCAACAGTGGACAATATTAAATCCATCCTCTGATGAAAAGCTACTAATAAAACTAATCAGTTTTAGATTGCAGACTAAATTGTTTAGCGAGAGCCTCTAAAACAACCTATTTACTCAGGCAACTGAACTCTGGTTTCTAATGGTTTGCTAATCGTTAAGAGAGTTTTATCTTCAGGCTCTTTAAGGTTAATTGATAAGTATTTTAATTCAAGAACCCTTTCCCTGAGCAGTTGCAAAAATGGATACAAAAGACAGTATTATACAGAAAGCATTAAGACATTTAAACGTCTTAACTGAACGTACAGTCTGGTTAGATTAAGTCTTCTTAATGCACTTTACAGTAGCACCACTGACTTTGAGAGCTTTAATAGAAAATGTATATATAAAAAAAAAGTAGATATGTTTCCACAGAAGTCCTTCAACAAAGACCTCTACACTTTTATTTCAAACCCCCAGAAACTCATTCTCCAGTGTACGGCACTTCAAAAGTCAGCTTTGAAAACTAAAGCCTATCAATCAGCTTTTATTCAGCGCACTCACTTAGCAATACTCGTCCTTTCACAATGTCACTTCAGGCGAAAGCAACCGAAAAACAGGACAGAAACACATAGAGCCGTAGCGTAAAACCCGAGTGTTTTTTTTTGTTTTGTTTTTTTTGCGCGCTTTATTAACGCAGAACACCAAAGCGACCCGAAAGACCAAGAGAATCCAAACTTTCCGACTTCAAACGTGCCACGATTATCATGAAACGCTTTCTTGCGGTCGGCGGGATGAAATAGCATTATTTACCAAAAGAAAGAAATGCAGTGGTGAACGCGGGAAAAAAAAGAAAACAAATTCCCCGAATACCTTTCAGAAGATCGAGCGAAAGCAGAAAGACGACGACGAGTGCCAGAGAGAATGTTCCAGAGAATAACGGTAAATGAGGGTACTGTACTCTCCTGCTCTCTTTTTATATATATTAGATCAGATCCAATTTACATAAGGAGATTGGTTTGAAGATTGGAGCTCAAGGAACAAGGGGAAGAAGGGAAATTCAAATGAGGAAAGCTGATTTGAAAACACAAGTAGCCGGACCGCGCATGTAGATGTGCCGCTCATAAACACATGCAATAAAGATGCTTCGGCTCATGTGCAAACTAATATTTTATAGCAGATATCGGCCTTACTTTTCCTGCTTTGGATATTCAAGAAACAGTTCACCCAGAAATAGATGATCTACTCAACCTCATGTCTTTTCATAGCCTTGTTCTACAATGCATACTTTTTGGAGGAATCTTTCTGCAATGATTTCCCTTAAAACAGTAATCACAATAAAACAGCCATAACAGTAAACATATAAAACATATGTGAGGAAAAGTGGCATGACTGCAACTAAAATATTTAAACGTGTGCAGCAAATCACTCTTAAAGGGGGGGGAAATGCGAAATAAGTTTGATTCGTTGTGGAGGGGAGAGTTGAGCCACCACCTGTATCTTGGCGACTGTACACTTTTACTGTCATGTGACCATGTATTTTGGAATCACACATCATTTTGTCTGTGAAAAGGAGAGACACATGACACCTATTTGGCTTGTCAAAGTAAAATTTTAGCATAACAGATGTACTGGCTGTCTAAAAATGGTCAACAAATATTTATGATGCATATAGGTGATTTAGCAACATATAAAACCATGCTAATCATTAGCCTGAATTGGTAAGCCAGCTAGTTTTTTTTCCAAAATGCCAGCTATGGGGCAAAGTGAGCCAAATGCTGTGGGGTAAGCTGAGCCAACACTTTACCTTAGCCCACCGTAAATTAAATCTCTTAAGTACAAACTGGTCTCTTAATGTGAAATTACGCAACTGGTTTAGTTTATCACACTGGTTCTCAAGGTTCATAATCACTGTTAAAACACAATACATTTTAATTTAATCTTTATTTGAGTAAAGACTATTTATTTATTATTTTTTTATTTATTTATTTTTACATTCAAGCACAGTACAAGTACAGTACAGTTTTTATTTAACTTTTAGGTACAACACATTTTAATTTAATCATTATGTAAGATTTTTATTACCCTGTTTGTAAGCACTGTGCTGTGTTAACCCTCTGGGGTCGAAAAACGCGCCGGCGTGGTTTGTGGCCGTTTTTCTGATAACGCCAAAAAGAACTTCAATTACTCCGTCATTTTTGATCGTACAGATAAGAGCAATACATCAATCGAATCTGTAAGGAATTCACTTTTATTTGTGTACACTCATAATAACAACAACACTCTGTGGTTTTGTGTGGTTCTCTGTGATCGTCATTAAGAAATGCGTCACTAAAATGAACTAAAACTCAGCGAATACTCCACACAGAGACATGAGAGAGATATCTGTAGAAAGCCTGATATGTCTACTTTTAAATGGAGTAAGTCTTATCGAAAACAAATATCATGTGTTAAAGTAATCTGTATGAAACCAACCCCATGTCCAGTCTTTCTCGTCACACGTAATTATTTTTAATTTGATCACGCCCACGAGCTACTTTCGGTTTGTTATTATAATCAGCCACGCGGAGGCTGATCTTGTTACTGGAAGAAGACGCGCTGTGAGGAGAAAGATTTATATTTCCCTCAGAGGAAGAGCGCGATGCGTCTTTCTTTTATTAGACTACTTACGTTAGTTGTTGTGTTACTGTGATATAATTTGTACACACTATAGTAGTTAGATTTTTCCAAACTATAAGTCCTGACTACATGTGCAATCAAGATAACGTTATGAAGTATGTTTCATTTAATTGCATCGAAATGTTTGACGACGCCAGGCTGTTTTTAATGTTCTGTAAAATAAAAATGACGCGACATAAAAGTAATAGTGTTTACACTGTAACACTGAATGATAAAGTCTAAGATTGTTTAGACCAAACTACTGTCATATACTCTGTTCACGAATAGATGTTTATGACGTGCTTAATAATAATACATTAGTTTCTTGTATTGTATAAGACATACAAAGCATGCTTGTGTTTATGACTATAAAATCATATTTATTTATTTATTTATCGTATAACAATAGGATACTATTAGTTTATTATTAATACTATGTTAATGAATAGATGTTTAACGTGCTAAACAATAATAATTAGTTTCTCAGATATAAAATGCCATTTTTTAAAGAGAGTATAAAGCATGTGTGAGTCTATGACTACAAAAACTAGTTCAAACTAGTGGTTTATCATATATACATAGATATAGATATTATTTGTAGTTTATTTGATAGGGACAGTGCACAAGTGCAACACATCCTCTTCTGAGAACCAGAAGATGCTTTTCATCACATTATAATCAGATATCTACTATATCTTTCCACCTCTAGTCTCTAATGGCCTGTTCGACATTGCAGAAAAGCTATCATGCCAAGAATCTTCTGACTAATGTTTATTAGCTTGAATGACATTTATGTCTACATTCATCTCAGTTTTTATTTAATTTCACTCAACAAATGATCTGTTTAGTCTGTTTTTGCGAAGGTTAAACCTTTGGTGTTCAACATATTGTTTCAGAAATCCAAACAACTGAATATGACTTAAAATTAGACTTAATTAGTTTTATTTTGTTAAAGCTAGCTTTAACTTCTGCCTCCTTTTACCTTATCTTGAGGACCACATAAGTAAAGAGTTGCTCATCTTACCCCAATCTCCCCTATACTGTTCAGTTTCATGGTAAATTGCTCGTGACGTTCCTCATTTGTAAGTCGTTTTGGAAAAATATGCAAACACGGTAGCATGCCAAATAAAAAATGCATGCTTTGCAATGTGCCATATTTCAATGCAAAAGGTTAAACAAGACGTGTTAAATAACTCTGAAAGTACCAAATAATTTTAGTGATTCATTCAAGTTGTTTCAACTTAAAATAATTTGTTATTTAGACTTACGGAGTTGTTACGACTTAATTTTTTTAGGTTTAGTCAACTAAAATATTCCAGTTGACACTTAAATTTCCTTAAGTAACTTAAAATTTCAATTTTAAGTCAGCGGGGTAACAAATTATATTAAGTTGAAACAACTTTTTGAACTTTTTTTTTTCTTTTTTTTACAGTGTAAACGTCAAAAAGTATACATTTTATTGTGCATATATTGAACAAGATTAAATAAATAACCATAAAAGTGCCAAATAAGATATAAAATCTATAAATATTGTTCACTATTATGTCAAGTTCCTCATTTGCAAGTGATAAAGTGATAAAAAAGAAAAAAAATGCATGCATTATGTGCCATATAATGTGCAATAGTTTGAACAATTAAGTACTGATTACAAAAATATACTATAAATATTGTTCACATCTAAAAGTAAAAAAAAAAAAATGATGCAACATTGAAAAAAATGTATGCATTGTAGTATGCAAAAGATTGAATAAAACTTAATCAAGCAAGCAAGCAAGCAATCAGATCACCCTAAAAGTGCCAAATAAGTTTTGACAAATTTCTTGTGATGTGATGGAAAAAATAAGAAAAGATGCATGCATTGAAAAGGGCCTTGTTTTAATGTGCAAAAGGTTGAACAAGATTTTACATCTTTACAAGATATATACAGTATTTTGGCCTTTTCCTCTCACAAAGCTACTTTTTTTTTGTAGTCTACTTTGTTTTGTCCATTTTGGAGGTAGACAGGATCAATCATAGAACTGCATAAAACACAGAAATTTTGATATTATGCTAAATATCCAAAACAGGCTAAATGTTCAAAAAGCTACACATCTGCACTCCCTGGCAATCAAATGCATGATACTGGTTGATCTACCGGAACACTGAAGAAAAAAAAAGATATGTGAAGACATGAGAGTGAGTATATGAAGACATATTTTCATCTCTGACTGAACTATTCCTTTTAATTTTACATGTGGGAAACCGAAACAATCTCTGCCTGTGCAAACTTTGCACTTCTATGAGAAGTTGGGTGTTAAATATTGCCAGCCAAACAGCATCTGATCAACTTAAACAAGTCTAAGTGAACCTCGCAGCAGATGTAAATTGCCTGGAGACGGGATGTTGAAAACACGGCGCGCGATTCGCTGTCAATATGTGCCAAATTGTCGGCTTACTGATGTTTTCTGTGTAACACAATATTCTACACACTCCTGCAGCCACTATAACAGCTGTGTGACGCATAAGACCTTGAGCTGTAAAAGCAAACTCTGCCAGCCCGGCTCACAAATTCATTTGCAAATTTCTCTGACAATATGAAAGGGCGAGTCTATTCAGTCAGACACAGAGCGCCTGCATTTTCATGTAAAGCCGCGTGCCGTGTGTTTTTCTCTGTAAACCGAACGTTTATTGACAAGCCGGACAGCTTGCTATAGGTTTACCGACTGCACTGACAGACTCCGTCCAAGAGGGAAGAACTGATATCTATCCCATTCGAAGGTCCAGTCTCTTTCATACTGACAAAGCAAGATTGACGAATTAAATCGCTGAAGTCAAACAGATGCCAGCCACAATGAGTCTTTCTAGTCAGAAGACCGGCCTCTCATTACGAGGCGGGAGGCTGAAGCGTTTTGCACCGCTCGTGGCGTGTCACCAGAAGACAATTAGCCTATTGGGGCAAGAGCTGGCTGCTGTTCTAGCGCTATTAGCATCAGCGTGCACGGCTTGCCTTCTGGGATAGAGACGTAAAAACCACATATCCATAATCACATCTGCATAATTGCGTCATTTATTCTGCTCGGGCTCGAACATTTCTGACTTATGGTTTCATGCATTTAAACAGAGTTGGAGTGAATTACCCAAGACAAGAGCATTAGCAAGTGTGCACAGAAAGCGTTCAATTAGCTAAAACGTTTAATGCGGTTCCAACTATGCAAGTTTCATTCTTTTTCCTATTGAAAAAGCATCAGCATCAGCATCTGTAGCTGTGAACGATGGAAGTTAGGTGTCAGACATTTACAATGTTACGAAAGATTGCTATTTCAAATAAATGCTGTTCTTCTGAACTTTCTATTCATCAAAGAAACCAGAAAAATGAAACGTATCACAGTTTCCATTACAATATGAAGCATTGCAATTGATTTCAACATTGAAAATAATCAGAAATGTTTCTTGAGCAGCAATCAGCATATTAGAATGATTTCTGAAGGATCATATGACACTGAAGACTGGAGTATTGATGCTTTGCATCACAGGAATAAATTACATTTTACAATGTATTCACATGGAAACAGCTATTTCGAATTGTTAAAAAAATGTAATAATTTTTTTATGTATTTTTGATCAAATAAATCCAGCCTTGGTGAGCAGAAAATACGTCTTTCAAAAATGATTTCTGCAGGATCATGTGATAGAAGACTGGAGTTATGATGCTGAAAATTCAGCTTTGCATCACAGGAATAAATTACATTTTACAATATATTCACATAGAAAACACTTATTTTGAATTGTAAAAATATTTCACAATATTACAATTTTTTTTAATAAAATAAATGCAGTCTTGGTAAGCATAAGAGACTTCTTTTAGAAAACAAAAAGCAAAAAAAATCTTACTCACCTCAAATGGTCCTTTAATAGCTTATAGTAACTTATATTCTTACAATACTATTTAATTACTTATTACTTTGATATTACTTTGACATGCATTTTCACATGTTGCACAAAGAAATGGACTGGCTTCTTTGCCGCTCATGAGTTTTGGGCATTTCTAATTTCACTGGGAGAAGCAGCGAGCATGTGAAGTTTGTCATGGCAACCAGAAACATTGTGGCTACAATAAAGCCATCAGGAAATCTTTTAATAGCAAAGAAACTGTTTTCTGTCCTGCAAACCCTAACAGAGATGCTAACTACTAGAGACTGACTATACAGTATGTTACTTCAGGACTTACTTACATTGTGACATGCCTAGTGAAACCGAGAAGTCTGAGGCTGCATACAGTATACATTACAAGAGTTAGAGATGAGATTTGCAAGCCTGTAAAAGGTGGTTTTCGAAGAATAACGAGCTCATGTAAACATCTGTGCATTCGACCAATGCTATCGGACCTCATCTCGCAAATAACACGTAGACGTTTCAAAGCTTTCTCAGGCTGGTTCACGTGAAGCACGCGAGGACTGGGGAAACTGTGTCAGCTCTCCGACGCAAAAGCGGCTCATCCAGCAATAGCCTTTCTTCACAAGCAACCAACCCGGTGCTATTGTCATGCTGGTGAAATAGAACTTAAATCAAGCCCTCAGAGAACACCTTTCATGTTTTTGCAGTAATGCCGGGCGATATGTCTTGTGACTCTAGTCACGTGTGGAAATACAACAGGCTCTCCGCCGACCAAAAATGTTTTTGACACGAATGCAGTTTAGCTTGGCAAATGATAATTGCTCGGTACATAACCTTAGGGCCATTGATCGCTTTGGCTCATTATATCTAACGTTCTCAGAATAGTAAGTGCACCTCCCGTGCTCCGCTGCGCCTTTACGCTGCAGTATTGAATCATTTCATTAGTTTGGGAGGTAACAGTATGGAATTCTACCTCAACCGCTTGCCTAACAAATTAGATTTAATGAACAAATGTTCTGAATAGTGCTCCTCGGAGAGGGATCCTCAGAGAGTCCGGGCAAAGACTGTATCGCAGCGTCCGCTCATCTTCATATGCTGCAAAACTGCCACTGCACACTAGTATTAAAAACTAAGAGTTACAGATAACAGGGCTTCTGAATGATCTATAAATTAAAGGTGATGAAACACGTAGCAGGACGCTCAAAAATGCATGAAAGACTACACCGCAGTGCTTTAAACTGGGTTAATTTCAAGGATTTTATGGTGCAAAATGTCTTACAGCTGCAGCAAAACTAAATACTGTGAGCATGATCATTACAACGCTGAAATGCCCAAAAACTAAAAAGTCAGATCTTTTAAATCAGCAAGGAAGCATTAAATTGATCAAAAGGGACAGGAAAGACATTTATGATGTTTTAAAAAGATTTGTATTTCAAATAAATGCTGTTCTTTTAATCAAAGAATAATAAAATGCATCATGGTTTTCACAAAAATTAAGCACTGCAACTGTTTTGAACCATCATACTGACAAGAAATGTTTCTTGAGTAGCAAATTAGCATATTAAAATGATTTCTGAAGGATCACGTGACATTGAAAACTGGAGTAACGATGTTTTGATCACAGGAATAAATTACATTTTACGATATATTCATATAGAAGACTGTTATTTTGAATTGTAATAACATTTCAAATTTTTTTTATGTATTTTTGATCAAATAAATGCAGCCTTGATGAGCAAAAGAGATTTCTTTCAAAAATGATTTTTTTGAAGGATCACGTGACACTGAAGACTGGAGTAATGGCTGCTGAAAATTCAGTTTTGTTCACAGAAATAAATTACATTTTAGAATGTATTCACATCAAAACTGTTATTTTGAATTGTAATAATATTTAATCATTTTTTGATGTATTTTTTCATCAAATAAATGCAGCCTTGTGAACAGAAACGTCTTTCAAAACTTATTTCCGAATGATCATGTGACTGAAGACAGGAGTAATGATGCTGAAAATTCAGCTTCGATCACAAGAATGAATTACATTCACAACGTATTCATATGGAAAATATTACTTTGAATTGTAATAATATTTAATAAATTTGTGATGTATTTTTTGATCAAATAAATGCAGCCTTGGTGAGCAGAAGAGACTTCTTTTAAAAATGATTTTTTGAAGGATCATGTGACACAGAAGACTGGAGTAATGGCTGCTAAAAATTCAGCTTTTATTACAGGAATAAATTATATTTTTAAAATCTTTTTACATAGATAATTGTTATTTTGAATTCTAATAACATTTCAAATTTTTTATGTATTTTTGATCAAACAAATGTAGCCTCATGAGCAGAAACTTCTTTCAAAAATGATTTCTGAATGATCATGTGACATTGAAGACTAGAGTAATGATGCTGAAAATTCAGCTTTGCATCACAGAAATAAATTATATTTTACAATATATTCACATAGAAAAATGTTATTTTGAATTGTAATAATATTTAATCATTTTTGAGCATTTTTGATTAAAAAAAAAATGTGGCCTTGGTGAGCAGAAGAGATTTCTTTCAAAAATGTTTTTTGAAGGATCATGTGATGCTGAAGACTGGAGTAATGGCTGCTGATAATTCAACTTTAATCACAGAAATAAATTACATTTTACAATATATTCATATAGAAAATATTATTTTGAATTGTATTAATATTTCACTTTTTTTATGTATTTTCGATCAAATAAATGCAGCCTTGTGAACAGAAACGTCTTTTAAAACTTATTTCTGAGTGATCATGTGACACTGAAGACTGGAGTAACGATGCTGAAAATTCAGCTTTGCATCATAAACATAAATTACATTTTAGAATATATTCACATAGTAAACAGTTATTTTGAATTGTAATAATATTTTTTTATTTTTTTATGCATTTTTGATCAAATAAATGCAACCCTGATGAGCAGAGGAGACCGTTTTCATAACCCCTTACCGAATAGTATATCACTGTACATAAACAAGCCCACTTACCAGTCAATGACTCAGCTACTGGATGGTTAGAGCACCATCATGATCCATTCTTTTTTTATGGATGCAATCCATCCAGAGTGCATCAAGCTCCAAAAATAACAAAATGGCACCATAAAAGTATCATAAAAGTAGTCACCCGTGTTATATTTCAAGTCTTCGGAAGTTACACTGTAGAGGGATATGAGGCATGAATGACATTTAAGAGCTGCAGGAGACTTTTCAGCAGAAAACAACTTAAATTTGGGTTTGTTCCTTACAAAAAGACATCATATGACTTGAGAAGACTTGGAATATTGCAAACAAATCATATATTTTGACATTAAACGTTGGGTAAATGATGACAAAACCTTCATTTTTGGGGTAAAGTAACACTTGGTCGGCACACTGGAATCAGAAAGAGCCGTATTCATCTTTCCAGCAGCAAAAACAACAGTGTGTTTGTATGTGTTGTGCTGGAGTGGATCACAGATACGGAGAATCATTGTCATTGGCCTGGAATAAATGAGGCAGAACACAACAAAGACTCGACGTCCACGTCTGCGCCGCAAACGCCCGCCGCAGCTGTTGAGAGACGCCGAGATGTTTGATGAGATCCTGACACGGAATCATCAAGAGTCACTCCCTAAAAATAGCACTAATGGTGCAGACATATTTTTAAAAAAACATTTTGGGAAAAGAAATGGAGGAATGACCACGGTTAGGGTTGAACACTCAAGAGCGGCTGCCCATCTTAATGCGTTCTTATTGACATTATTGATTTCTCATTTGGTGAGGCTCTTCTGTGCTTTGTGGACTATTTGGACATTATGGGAAGATGCAATGACGCTTAAAGGCCGGTGCACAGATTCACAGCAAAGACTGAAGACGTCTGTTGTGTCTGCGTTCTGCTTTCTAAAATATACTGCTTTATCCAGCAGGTGCAGCCATTCGTAACTTGAATGCGCAAGGTGTTCTGCGTCATTCGCTTATAGTAGAGTAGTATGCTGTTTGATTTCACAAACTGGTATTTCTTATATTATTATAACTTAAAAGAGAGAAAAAAACTACTTAAAGTAAAACAAACATTAACTGGAATGAAACAAAACATATAAACAGCTTTTTTTTTATTTTAGCTGGTTGCCAAAAAAAAAAAAAAAAATAATAATTTTTATTTAGTTTAACATCATGTACTAAAATAACTATACTGACATAAAAATAAATTAGATTTTATGACATAAAAATGTATGCATTATGACCAAAAAAGGGCATTTAAGAAAAATGTAACAAAAAAAAGAAAAACGTTTAGCTAAAATTACAATAAAAACAATTTTCAAAGAAAACAGCTTACTTCCATGTTGATAAATAAGGTGGATAAAATTGAGAAAATAATGCTTAGATTTACACAGAACTAGTATTATGCTGCTTAAATTCATGAACTGGTTGCCAAAGAAAAAAAAAATCTAATTTTTAATTAGTTTAACATCATGTTCTAAAATAACTATACTGACATAAAAATAAATTATATTTTATGACACAAACAAATATATGTATTATGACAAAAAAAATTAAGAAAAATAATTAAAATAGTAGTTTAATTTAAGAAAAATTAAACTACTAAAATAAAAAAAAAAAACAGAATATAAAAATAGAATTAATTAAAAAATATTAATTAAAACTATAATCAGTCATCTCACACTTTCAAAGGAAATAGCTTACTTCCATGTTGCTAAATAAGGTGGATAAAATTGAGAAAATTGAACAAATAATAAAACTTAAACTGAAACGAAAAAAAAAAAAAACATTTTCATTATTTTAAGTAAAATGGAATGGAATGAAACAAAAGATGTACATAGCTTTTTATTCTAGCTATTTGCCAAAGAAAAATCTAATTTAGTTTAATTAAGTTGAACATCATTAACTAAATAACTATATGGACATAAAAATGATATATTATGACATAAAAATGTATGTATCCTGACAAAAAAGGGCATTTTAAAAAAATGAACTACTAAAAAAATAAAATAAATAAATAAAAACAGAGGACATTAAAATAAAAGTAATTAAAAATATTAATTAAAACTATAATCAGTCATCTCACACTTTCAAAGAAAATAGCTTACGTCCATGTTGCTAAATAAGCTGGATAGAATTGAGAAAATAATGCTTTGACTTGTGTTCAATAAACTTAACTTGTTTAAGATTAACAGGACACTTCACCCAAAGATGAAAAATCTGTCCTTATTTTACCCACCATCATTTCATTATAAAACTGTTTGATTTAATTATGAGGAAAATAAAAGAAGTTAATTTGATAAATTTCAATGGAGTCCAGTGTTGTTTGGTTTCCAGCGTTCTGCATAATATATTTCTTTGTGCTTTGCAAAACAAGAAACTCATACAGGTAAAAGAAAATGGCAATGAATAAATGAAGATTTTTTTTTTTTTTAACTATGCCTTTAATTAAAAACATTTAAAATTCTCAATGAGAATACGCACACATAAAACTGACCACTTATTCTTAAGATGCATCTTGTTTTTCAGCGTTTCGTGTCATTTAGGATGCTTTGTTGAGTTAAAAGTAAATAAACTTTATAAAATGAATTTGCACTTTTGAAAAATTTTGTACATGAGCATTAATAATTGCAAATGTTCTCATTGCATTATTTTCACAATTAATGAATGCATTAACTGACAGTCTCTGTTTAAAGACAGCTAGTCAGATTAGTTACCTATCTTGTCTCAAGCTCACAGTGCTAGTTAATGCAGTGTGCCAGAGTTGCATTGCATCAGTATCTGAAGGCTTCACACAGAATGACCGTGTGTTTTAGAGAACTGCTCTCTGTCTGCACTCTCCATTACACCACGAGGTCTCTCTGACCTGATCAGCCAGGCTTTGAGTGCAGTTTTCTTCACTCTTATTTGAGAGGTTCAAAACATTGAGGGAGGAAGAAAAAAAAAAATCCAGAAATCTGTAATGTGTCTCCTTTAGATCAGTAAATCACAATCCAGAAATGAACAGGTCATAGGTTCTGATGAGTCATGGAGAGCATTTACATTTATGCAGGGGAAAAATAAAATAAAATAAAATAAAATAAAATAATGGCCTGGTATAAAATAAAAATAATAATAATAATAATAAAATAAAAAAAATAAAATAAAATAATGCAACTAACCATATCATCATGCATAGCTAGAGTGACAAGAGCAAAATAATATCAACTTTTCAAAGTTTTAATAAATTTGTTGTGTTTTTTGTCATTGTTTTTTTTTAATACGTTTTTTTTTGTATTTGCATTTTTATTTTTTTAATACATCTATAGTTGTTTATTTTATTTTATTTTATATTCCCCAGACTAAAATACAAGTCTGAGCTGTTTCAACTAAAATAAACTTGCATTAACTGATCTTGAAATATGTCAGTGCCTTTGTTTTGCCTCAACATTTTTCTAACATTTATACAAATTTATACACGTTTATAAAAACTACTTATTGCCTAATCCTGGCTTAACCTGGCTAGCCCTGTCTGTGAAACCAGGCCATCATTTTATTTTATTTTATTTTATACCAGGCCATTGTTTTATTTTATTTTATTTTAGTTTCGTTTTTTTTTTCTTAATACCAGGCCATTATTTTATTTTATTTTATTTTATTTTTATATTTTTTTTTTTACCAGGCCATTATTTTATCTTATTTTATGTTATACCAGTTTCTTTTATTTTATTTTATACCAGGCCATTATTTTATTTTATTTTATTTTCCTCAAAAAATAAATAAATATGAGATATGACAAAACAACATCAAATGCACATTCTAGAAGCTTATATAATTTCGTATGTCCATAAATTCAGCAGTGATGGAGTGAACTGGATCAGAATTACAAATGAAGTGACTAACCAAACGCCCTGATATTGCTTGTAGCTGGTTATGACAAAAACCTAAATTAATAAGCAAAAGCTCATTACCGCTTGCTAAGGATGCCAAAAACTGCACTCCTAAGGAATTTTAAGAGAAGAAACAACAACAACAACAAAGTCGATATTTAAACGAAACACCACCGAGAACTACATTACATCGACTGAGTTATGAAAGAACAACCTCTGAGCGATGAAATGTTTCCTCCGAGAGGTTGCCGCCACTAATATTACAAGCATTTCAGATCTTTCCGTCTTATGCACAGCGGTAAAACCAGCCGAAGAGAGAAACAAATATTATTCAGTTTTTCTAGGGAATGATTGAAGGGCTTATGAGACAAAATCTCTCTTTGCAGCAGCGAGCGTTGAGAGAGATATTTGTTAATCATGTTTCTCTCCTCTCATTGTGCACTTCCTCTGATGGAGTGTTTACCACTTGCTTTTCAGAGACGGCAGCCAATAAAAGCTACGGATGACAGCCGGTGGTGTGCGGTGAGATCATTTGATTCATTTCGCCGTTTGGAAAGTGACATTTTTATTCCATTCCCTTGAATTTGGGGTCTCTTTGCCTTTTTTTTTGTTTGTTTTTTTTCACGCAATGCCTCGTGCAACCGCGAGAGCTTTCAACCTTGTTTCTATTTACACCTGCATTTTAACAGGAAATGACAGTAAAATGAAACGAATATGAAAATAAGCCCTGCGAAATACGCGCAAATGACAACCTGCCAAAGTCGCAAACCTCCGCACGCCACGGGATCCATTTTCAGCTAATGACAGCAGTCACCACTTTCTGAAACCCTGTTATAAAGATCAATTCGATTGCGCCGTACATATTTTGACTCCATCTCTCAAATCAATCCAAGGACATCATTTCTGTGCTTCAACATGCCCTGACAGACAAACAGCACCAGATCAAGCGCTCTCTTGCCTTTCAGTGAATCAACAGGACATATATTTAGCCTTTTAGAGCCGTTCGATCGCACATACAAAGGCGCCACGGACTTCACGAGCACGGCCATTAGCCGAGGCGAGACCCCGGGATCTATACAAACAAGAAAGACGGGACGTGTTGATGGGGTTTTGTCCATTTAGATGACTGCTGTTGAGCTAAAACATAGGAACTACTTTCATTTTTAGACTGATTCAGTTTCTAGACTCAAGTATGAAGTGCTAAAACTCAACGGGACTGTGACATATTGGTTTTTACAGTGAATATCGAGTCTGTACACAAGTACGGCTGGAAACAAATTGGTTTGAACTCAAAGCACCGAAATAATAAACACTTCTAAGAAATAACTACTCACTGGACTGCAAGAAATGACTTTCTAAACAAGTATCGTTGACTTGTTTTTGCAGTAAAATATCTAAACATTCTTTGAATTAAGATGCATTGATTTGAGAAGCAAAAAGACAACATATAAAGTCTTGTTTTTTGAAAAATGCATCAAAATTAAGAGAAACAAATAACAAATATCTGACAGGGGTGGTGAAAAAAATAATCTTGCTTTCATTGTTAGCAGCATCGGATTTATGAATAAGGAAAAAGACATGCTTCACGCAGTGCTTTTTTTTGGCCAAAATACACTTACGCCTAGATAGACTAAACAAGATGCAAGCATTATAAACGGTGCATTTTATCAATGCATTTGCTGCACAAAAGAAACGATATAAACGTTGTTGAGGCAAAATGATGGAACTTTTTGGATTTCCAGACTGATTTATTTTCTAGACTAAAACATGAAGAGCTAAACTCAACAGGACTGAGACATACTGGCTTTTACAGTGAATATTGATTTGGTGCACAGCTGGAAACAACTGGTTAAAACTCAAAGCACAAAAATAATTGAGGAATAAATGAAGAAAAACCAAAAAGTTTTTCTTTATGAGGCACTACTTGGCCAAAATACACTGCAGGATACAACCAGACCAACTTTAGATAGAGTAAAAAAAAGATGCAGTCATGATAAACGCTGCATTTTATCAGTGCATCTGCTGCACATGTATGATAACATGGTTTTGGACACTTTGTTGGGCACCTGTGAAAAATCTAGATGTTAAGGAAAAATGTTGGAACTTTTCCATCTAGATCTGGAAATCTAGACTAAAGCATGAACATCCAAAACTTAACGGGACTGAGACTTTGGTTTTTACAGTGAATAAGTCAGGCCACAAGTACGGCTAACAAACTGGTTAGAACTCAAGGACTGAAACAATGAATACTTCTGAGGAATAACTAGTTACTAAGAAAGTTATCCATGTTAGTAGCAATAAATATCCTCAAAAAAAAATGTGTAAATGTTGCTTTATATGTGGTTTCTTGGCCAAAATACGCTGCAAAGTGCAAACAGACCAACTTTAGATGACTCAACAAGATGTAATCATGATAAACGCTGTGTTTTATCAATGCATTTGCTGCACATAAAAACTATATGACCACTGTTGAGGAAAAATGCTGGAACTTTTTAGATTTCCAAACTGAATTTCTTTCTAGACTAAAACATGAAGACCCAAAACTCGATGGGCCTGAGGCATATTGGTTTTTACAGTGAATATTGAGTTGGTGCATGGCTGGAAACAAAGGACTGAAACAATGAATACTTAGAATGAATAACTAGTTACTAAGACAAAGTTATCCATGTTAGTAGCATCAAATATTTTCAGGAAAAAAAAAAAAAAACATGTAAAGGTTTCTTTATGTGGCGATTTTTGGCCAAAATATACTGCAAAGTGCATCAGACCAACCTTAGATAGACTAAACAAGATGTAATCATGAGAAATGCAACACATTTGCTGCACTAAAAAAAAATGGATTTGGTGCACGGTTGGAAACAACTGGATAAACTCAAAAGCACCAAAATAATAAATACTTTTGAGGAATAACTGCTTCCTCAGAAAAAAATTATATTCAAATCATTAAATAAAGAAAAAACCAAAAAGTTTTTCCTTTACGAGGCACTTCTTGGCCAAAATACACTGCAAAATTAAAACAGACCAACTTTAGATGCTGTGTTTTAATGCATTTGCTGCACATAAAAACTATATGACCACTGTTGAGGCAAAATGATGGAACTTTTTAGATTTCCAAACTGAATTTGTTTCTAGACTAAAACATGAAGACCTAAAGCTCAGTGGGACTGAGCCATATTGGGTTTTACAGTGAATATTGAGTTGGTGCATGGCTGGAAACAAAGGACTGAAACAATGAATACTTAGAATGAATAACTAGTTACTAAGACAAAGTTATCCATGTTAGTAGCATCAAATATTTTCAGGAAAAAAAAAAAAAAACATGTAAAGGTTTCTTTATGTGGCGATTTTTGGCCAAAATATACTGCAAAGTGCATCAGACCAACCTTAGATAGACTAAACAAGATGTAATCATGAGAAATGCAACACATTTGCTGCACTAAAAAAAAAAAAAAAAAATGGATTTGGTGCACGGTTGGAAACAACTGGATAAACTCAAAGCACCAAAATAATAAATACTTTTGAGGAATAACTGCTTCCTCAGAAAAAAATTATATTCAAATCATTAAATAAAGAAAAAAACAAAAAGTTTTTCCTTTACGAGGCACTTCTTGGCCAAAATACACTGCAAAATTAAAACAGACCAACTTTAGATGCTGTGTTTTAATGCATTTGCTGCACATAAAAACTATATGACCACTGTTGAGGCAAAATGATGGTACTTTTTAGATTTCCAAACTGAATTTGTTTCTAGACTAAAACATGAAGACCTACAGCTCAGTGGGACTGAGGCATATTGGTTTTTACAGTGAATATTGAGTTGGTGCATGGCTGGAAACAAAGGACTGAAACAATGAATACTTAGAATGAATAACTAGTTACTAAGACAAAGTTATCCATGTTAGTAGCATCAAATATTTTCAGGAAAAAAAAAAAAAAACATGTAAAGGTTTCTTTATGTGGCGATTTTTGGCCAAAATATACTGCAAAGTGCATCAGACCAACCTTAGATAGACTAAACAAGATGTAATCATGAGAAATGCAACACATTTGCTGCACTAAAAAAATGGATTTGGTGCACGGTTGGAAACAACTGGATAAACTCAAAGCACCAAAATAATAAATACTTTTGAGGAACAACTACCTCCTCAGAAAAAAATTATATTTAAATCATTAAATAAAGAAAAAACAAAAAGGCACTTCTTGGCCAAAATACACTGCAAAATTAAAACAGACCAACTTTAGATGCTGTGTTTTAATGCATTTGCTGCACATAAAAACTATATGACCACTGTTGAGGCAAAATGATGGAACTTTTTAGATTTCCAAACTGAATTTGTTTCTAGACTAAAACATGAAGACCTACAGCTCAGTGGGACTGAGGCATATTTACAGTGAATACTGAGTTGGTGCATGGCTGGAAACAAATTGGTTAGCAGCCAAAGCACTGAAATAAAGAACAGTTCTGAGAAATAACTAGTAATTGTCCATGTTAGTAGCATCAAATCTTTTTAGAAAAACCATGTAAAGGTTGCTTTATGTGGCGCTTCTTCACCGAGAGTACACTGAAAATACAAACAGACCTACCTTAGATAGACTAAAAAGATGTAATCATGATAAATGTTGTGTTTTATCAATACATTTTCTCCACATGTATGATAACATCATACCTCTGGATACTGTTTGGAGATATATGGTGAAAACACACAGGTTTTTAGCATTTACTAAAGCAATCCATCACAACACGACTGCAATCATAAAGAAAATCTAAAATGTTGGAACTTTTTTTTTTTTTATTTCTAGACTAATTTAGTTTCTAGACTACAGTCTGAACAGCTAAAACTCAACAAAACTGAAACATTTTAGTTTTACAGAGCATACTGAGTCAGTGCACGGCTGGAAACAAATTGGCTTGAACTCAAAGGACTGAAACAATAAATACTTCAGAAAAAAACATTCTTTATGTGACAATCTTTGGCCAAAATATATTGCAAAGTGCAATCAGACCAACTTTAGATAGACTAAACATGATACAATCATGAGAAATGCAACACATTTTCTGCACAAAAAAAACGATATGAACATTGTTGAGGCAAAATGTTGGAACTTTTTGGATTTCTAGACTGATTTAGTTTCTAGACTAAAGTATGAAGATCTAAAACTCAATGGGACTGAGACGTACTGGCATTTATGGTGAATTTTGAGTCAGTGCACTAGTACAGCTAGAAACAAAATGATTTGAACTCATAGGATTTACTAAGAAACAGCTGTCCATGTTAGTAACATTAAATATTTTCAGAAAAAATACATAAATGTTTTATGTCAAAATATACTGCAAAGTGCAACTTTGGATAGACTAATCATGATAAATGAAGTGTTTTATCAATGCATTTGCTGTCAACACTGTAGAGGCAAAATGTTGGAACTTTTTTGGATTTCTAGACTTAATTTGTTTTTGTAGACTAAAACATGAAGAGCTAAAACTCAATAGGACTGAGACATACTGAATATTGACAGTGAATATTGAGTCTGTGCATGGCTGGAATCAAATTGGTTTGAACTCAAAACACCAAAATAATGAACACTATTGAGGAATAAGTTACTCAGAAAAAAAAAAAAATCTGTTAGTAGCATCAAATCTTGGAATGAAGAAAAACAAATGTAAAGTTTGCTTCATGTGGTGCTTTTTGGCCAAAATACACTGCAAAATACAAACAATCCAATTTCTGATAGACTAAACAAGATGTATTCATGATAACGCTGCGTTTTATCAATGCATTTGCTGCACATATATGATAGCATCATAGTTTTGGACACTTTTTGGAGACATATGGTGAAAACACAGCGTTTACTAAAGCAATCCATCAGAAAATCTAGGTGTTGAGGCAAAATGTTGGAACTGAATTTGTTTCTAGACTAAAACATGAAGACCTAAAACTCATTGGGACTGAGACATATTGGTTTTTACAGTGAATACTGAGTCACAAGTATGACTGGAAACAAACTGGTTAGAACTCAAAACATCTAAATAATGAATACTTTTGAGGAATAAATACCAAGTAAAGGTTGTTTTGTGGCGCTTCTGGGCCAAAATATACTGCAAAGTGCAAACAGTCCAACTTTAGATAGACTAAACAAGATGTAATCATGATAAATGCTGCGTTTTATCAATGCATTTTCTGCAAAAAAAATACAAAATACAAAATCTAAACAAACACACGGTTGAGACAAAATGTTGGAACTTTTTGGATTTCCATACTGACTTTGTTTCTAGACTAAAACATGAAGAGCTAAAACTCAATAGGACTGTGACATGTTGGTTTTTACAGTGAATATTGAGTTGGTGCATGGCTGGAAACAAATTGGTTAGAACCCAATAGCATCACAATAATGAACACTTATCCATGTTAGTAGCATCAAATCTTTGAATGAGGAAAAAACAAAAAGTTTTTCTTTATGTTGTGCTTCTTGGCCAAAATACACAGCAAAATAGATGTAATCATGACAAACGCTGCATTTTATCAATGCATTTGCTATAATAACTAGTTACTAAAAAACAGTGATCCATATTAGCAGCATCAAATCTTCAAAGAAAACCATGTAAAGGTTGCTTTATATGGTGTTTCTTGGCCAAAGTACACTGCAAAACACAAACAGACCAACTTTAGATGACTCAACAAGATGTAATCATGATAAATGTTGCGTTTTATCAATGCATTTGCTGCACATGTATGATAACATCATACTTCTGGACACTTTTTGGAGACATATGGTGAAAACACACACAGGTTTTAGCATTTACTAAAGCAATCCATCAGCGTTAGATGGCGGCACACCTGCGATCATAAAGAAAATCTACAAGGACACCATGACATTTCCAGCCGGTTATTCGCGTGGCCTTTTGCCACTTTAAAATGGTACAATGTAAGAGAAAGGTGGCAAATGCACTAGAGAGGAATTAATAAAGGTTATTTCTTAAAGTAATTAGATCTCCAAGATGTATTTTCATTGCAGCGCTTTAGAAAGTTAGCCCTGACAAAACCAGTTTGTCTCGGGCTGAAATGGGATCCAGTTTATGGCTTCAGATGTTTCGCTATAAACATTTTGAATGAATTCATTACAAGGCTTTTCGCACTGCAGGGCTGAAGTGTCTCCACGGAGGATTCGTTTCCCCGTGAGAGGTGACCTGTTTTGTTTTTAGCTGTCAGCTGCAACCTGTCTCGGGTTCATACGCACAAACACACACTTGTCATATCACATACACACTTTAAACCGCAACACGCAATCACCTTTCAAGTACTGTCATCTGCTCTGTTTGCCTCCAACCTGAACTCTCCTGTCATGAGCTCCAAGACAACAGATGCTCGACGCTCGACTGAGACTGTCGATACCATCCTGCTGAAATCTCTCCAATTACAATATCAAGGAACAAACTAATATGCTACTGAAAAACTACATAAAGAGCTCAAATTAATATGCATATTAACATATTAGCTAATATTCAAATATCAACTAAGCAAACATGGACATATGTGGAATTTTCAAAGGGCCGTCTGTTTTTGCTTCTTGCCGATTACGGCATAGACGGGCAGTGATATTTATGTGTACTGATATGTGTAATTAGATTGTGGAATGACATGCATATGAACATTATATTTAAATTAAGATGAATGTAAGTCAATTAAATCTTAGTTAATATTCCTGAAATATCAATTAAGTAAACGCTGCTTCAAGAATAAAGCAATAGAACCAAAAACAGAAAAATAGTGGGGGAAACTTGAGAAAGGAAGTAAATATTTAGTTACTATTTATTAAAACAGTGGTATCAATACGTTTTTAATTTTTTAGAAAATATTTTCTACAAAATATCATTTTAAATGCACTTCAAGTATGAAAAAAAGCAAGGGAAAGCTAAGTGAATTTCCTAATTAAATATTAGTTAATGTTCATAATATTCAAACATCAATTAAATTAACAATGGTCCAAGCTGTAAAATATATATAATAAATAAAGCAATAAATAACAAATAGCAAAAAACATAATAAATAAAAACAATACATTAGAAACACAATAAATAAAACACTGAAATGGGAAGCAAATAATATATAGTTTTTCATATATTTAAGTTATATAAAGTTATATAAAAATGATAATAAAAACATATACTCGTAAATATTTCTTAAATATATACATGAATGTGTTTGTATTTATATATACATAACAATATTAATATATTTGGCAAACTCAAAGTTTTATTTTGTATGCGATTAACCGTTTGACCTGTTCAAATATATGGGATGTTCAAATATTTTTTTTTTTAATAGACAGCGATCCAAAAAAAAAAAAAGAAAAGTCTAATAGCAATATCAATAACACGTTGATTAATTGATTGATTGATTGATTGATTGATTGATTGAATTTTAAAATATATTTTTTGTTACATTTGCTTCTAAACAGAAGCATGGGTCAGATAACTGGATTAGCCAATCAAATAATAGTTAATATTTAAATATCAATTAAGTAAACAACACTGCAAGCTATAAAATACTTTGGCAGATTAGCAACAGGACAAATAAAACAACTGAAAAATGAAGTAAATCTAGTTTTGCATGCATTTGCATGCAAATGTTTGAATATAACATAAATAAAACTAATCGTCAAACTATATGGATTAAAGCACAGTGATCTCATAAAGTCTGACAACTGGAGAAAATTCCAATGTCCATGTAATGCCGATTTATATGTGATAAAGGCTAATATGGCAATATATATTAAGATGTCCAAATATATGGTAAATATATAGCTTGTATTTTAAAGGAGAAGTCCACTTCCAAAACAAAGATTCACATGTAATGTACTCACCCCCTTGTCATCCAAGATGTTCATGTCTTTCTTTCTTCAGTCGTAAAGAAATTATGTGTTTTGAGAAAAACATTTCAGCATTTTCCTCCATATAATGGACTGATATGGTGCCCCGATTTTGAACTTCCAAAATTTACAACCGCATTTAAACTGCATTTTGGAAGTTCAAAATTGGGGCACCATATCAGACATGAACATCTTGGATGACAAGGGGATGAGTACATTATATGTGAATCTTTGTTTTGGAAGTGGACTTCTCCTTTAACAGAAGCATCAAATGCTCAAATATAAAATACTAATTAAATAAAGCTACTTGTTGAGCTATATGGATTTTTACGATAACAATGAATGGCAATACAACAACTAGAGAGAACAGTTTTATGTAATGGTGATTTAACAATACATATGTATTAAGGTTGTGCAAGAAGACGCAATAGAGACCTAACGTTGCTGATGATCAGCCAAGTGGCTCTGTAAGTACTCATTACCTTCAAATTATAGAAAGACTTGCATCATTTCATTAATAGAGCATTAATAGAGCATCAGCTTAGTCCCAAGGCACTGCTACTTCAGACATCTTACTCCACACACTTGTGTGTGTTTCCTCCTGCACACACAGATCAGTATTCACATTCGCTTCCACCAAAGCCAATGTCCATGCAGCACACGCGTCCACCTGCACAAACACACACACGCTCCCTAAACACGCTGGAGAAATTGCCCAGTTATCCACTCTTGACAGACCAGTAACAACGGGCCTCGTTCGCATCGATCGCGCTCTCCATAGACTCTCTCTCTTTCCCATCACTCAGCAATTAACACAACCAGACCTGACCATGCATTCATTAACGCGGCCGTCCCACGGACTCCTACCGACGCCATCGCAGGGCCTGTTTACCCTGAGCTGGATTTTTAAATTATCAATCAGAAAAGCTGAAATTGCATGTCCCTTACCTGGCAATGCAAACGCAAAGTAGAGTTAATATCATAGACTTCCTCCATTCATCTCCCATAATCCCCTTCTCTATTGGCTCTGCCCCCTGTAATTACACTGCGAGATTGATATTTGCCCTCATGGCCGAATGGATATGCATCTTCGGAAAGTCTTCGAAAGGCAGAAGTTACGATAAACCATCCAGGAGACTTTTGAGTGATGCGTTATTTATCTCTTTAACTACCCACTGATTGCTTACGGCCATATTGGGTATTGATAATCAATACTTATGACTTAATAATCTCATTCCTGTTTCTACAGTTAAGTGCTTATGGGGTAGCTTATCATAAAACAATATTAAAACAGTTTATACTAAACGACCAGTTGTAGTAAAACCAACATACTGACAAAGTAAAAACAAAAGTACCATGGTAGTCATATTTGTTGTTTTGCATATTTACCATGGTGGCATGATCTAAAATCATCACAGTACTTTTTTGTGAGTACTGTTATGAGTTCACGTATCATGGATAAACAAGTCAAGCTAATATAAAAGCATACATTTATTAAAGTCTATTTTTGAACAAGTAATAAAAAAATATGCAAATGGTTAAAACAAACATGCAAAAAAGAAAGATACCACATGTATCTGAAATATATTATTTGAAATCATTCTAATATGCTGATTTGGTGCTTAAGAAACATTTAATTTAATTTTATTTATTTATTTATTTTTTTATGTATGCATGTATGTATGCATGCATTTATTTATTTATTTATTATTACAAACATGCAAAAAAGAAAGATACGCATGTATCAAAAATATATTCTTTGAAATCTTTCTAATATGCTGATTTGGTGCTTAAGAAACATTTAATTTAATTTAATTTTTAATTTAATTTAATTTAATTTAATTTAATTATTTAATTTTATTTAATTTTATATTTAATTTTATTTATTTATTTATTTATTTTTTTTATTTTTTTTGTAGAAACCATGATATTTTTTCGCTCTTGTAAGATAATGTATCTTTTGTTAAAATCTCTTTATTGTAACTTTTGATCAATTTAATGCATCCATTTAATGCAAAAATTAATTTATTATTTTTACTGACTCCAAAGTTTTGAAATGTTAGTGTCAGTTCATTCATTTAATAGATGCTTTTATCTAAAATAATTTACAAATAACAAAAGCCACAAGCAATTTGTCAAAAGAGCCAGCAATTTCTGCAGTACAAACCCAATTCAATTTGAATCCAATTTCTGTTCACACAGTTGCTCCGTTATGACAGTAGTTGACCTTAAAGAAAGCGGTCATAAAAGTGGTCAGTTTATGCTAATGTCTTCTATAGCAACCCATGTGGCAATGCTGAAAATGCAATGGATACTTTTGTTTGCATTATAAATTGTGCTCGGAAACATCTTAAATTGCATGCATTTGCATTCAGGTGCTTGCATAGAGTATATTTCTTGAAATTTAAGCAGGTCCGAACTGGATTTCTTTAAAGCTTTTGCATTTATTCAGAAGCAGAACAATAAAAGAAAAAGAAATTAATGTAATGCAAGACTTCAAGTCTCCCCAGAGAGTACGCGATATGCATTTACACCAGAGAGCTTGCCTGACTCAGAAGTACAGTGCAGATCAAAAGGTTCATTGAGTTTTTCTTAACAGTTCTGTCTAAAATCAATGCAGGATCAAGAGCTGCAACATTTATGAGTTGTAAAAACATCCCTTGTTCTTTGTAGACTTCAGGATTCCCTGTTTAACTCGAGGAAAAAAGGCAAACACGAGTCCAGGCTGCCAGAATCATAATGCGATGGGAAAAAAACCTGCACGAGCGCTCATCGTGTGGAGCAAGACTGGATGCCGTGTGGCAGATTTAGGCAGAGGGCTTTTGTACGGCAGCCACAGCAAGCTGAATCATCATGCCATTTCGCTGATTAGGCCTTCATCAAATCGCCGTTGCTTTCCGAGCGGAGGCCGCGCGCGCCGATCCGCAAAGCCCCCCAAAAACCGTGCTTTCTGATCCAGAGCACATGGTGTCTTGGCGAGGAAAAAAGCAAAAGAGAAATACTTCACTTTCTGAACAAGAGCTCCCAAGATAGCTCTCTGCTTTGAGTAGCAATTAATGCATTTTCTTGCTCAGTGGTTTGTCAAACACATTAATCTGTGGCAAAGGGTGAGAAGATGGAAGCTAGCGAGTGCATGAGGAATAGTAGGTGATATAGGAACACAATATAGCCGAGACGCTATTTGTCTGTCAAACAAAGCGGCATTTAACTTGACTGATGTGCACCGCGAGCGCCTGAGTGACAAGCCGTTTAACGGGCGAGCGTCCTCTTACACAAATTATCCCACTTTCCTGAACCATGGACTTCTGTCTGCAATTAAACCAATACATAGCAACTCCAGCTAACACAGTAATGAGGCATTATTAATGAGAACTAAAGCAGAAATAAACCTGTAACTGCATACTCATTTAACCACTTGTTAGAGTTCACTTGGAGCAAATTGAGCTTCTTTTTCGTCTCTGGAGAAAAGACCAGCATAGCTGAGCAGCATAATGGGATACCAGCATCCCCTTCAGGCTGTTTAATTAGCTTAACCAGCAAGATTACCTTGGTTAACCAGCTTCAGCGGCCATAACAAAGCAGCACTGATCAGTCCGAACAACCGTGGATATTCATCTCAGACTTTCTCCTTGGAAAAAGTGCAATCCCTGCACAGCTTCAGGTTGTCATGCTGGTTTTTGGAGCATGACGGCTGGCCGACCAGCTAATGACTAGCCAAGACCAGCAAGAAACTAGTTATCATGTTCCAGTCACAGTTAGTTTTTTTCCAGCAGGGATCTACAGGGAATGTCATATATATATATATATATATATATATATGGTGGTGCTTCAGGAAAATGTATAAAGCTAAAGGACAAACATGCACTTTCAAGAATGTGAAAGTTAACATTCCTACATTGCATAAATATAAAATGTTTATCTTTGCAGAGACAGATGTGTAAATGTTCCTGCACCTGCCGAACAAATGCTACACTACAAATGCAAAGCTAATAGTAGAATTCATTCAACTACATCCAACTCTGAATGCACACAAATTGCACATTTTATTTCCTGCTAACATCACTGCAGCTGCCACTTCTGGGCTATCCTGAACATAGTCCTTAAAAGTATGCATATTTTAATGCATTTTACACATTTTTATGCATTTTATGGATTCAACAGACACATTTCACAAAGATGCATTTTTATACATTTAACATTAGAGACCTGAATGCATAATGGACAGAGCAATGCATTGTGAATCTCTAAGAAAAAGCAATATTTTAATGCATTTTAACATATTTTATGAATTTATCACAGATGCATTTAACGTAAATGCTTAAAATAGAAAATTATGCAATGAGAGCTTTGGGCAGAGTAATGCATTGGGAATTGTTATGAAAAATAATTATTTAAACATTTTAAATATTTCATGGATTTAACAGAGGCGTTTAACAAAGATATGCATTTAACAAAACATATGCATTAAATCAAACATGCAATGAATAACGCATTTGGAATCTCTGAGAAAAAAAATGATTTTAATGTATTTTACACATGCATTTTATGGATTATGCATTTAACATGTAATGCATTTTAATACATTTTACTAATTTTACCATATTTTATGAATTTATCATATGCATTTAACGTAAATGCCTAAAATAGAAAATTATGCAATGAGGACTTTGGGTATGCATTTAACATAAAAGTATTAACTCAAACATTATGCAATGAGGGCATAAGTCAAAGTAATGCATTGGGAATCTCGGAGTTAATTAAAAAAAAACTATATTTTAACACATTTTAACGCCTTTTATGCATTTTAACGCATTTTAACGCATTTATCAAAGAAGCTTTTTTATGCATTTAACATAAATGCATAAAATCCAACATTATGCACTGAGGTCATCTGGCAAAGAAATGCACTGGGAATCTCTGAGAAAATTCCGAAAAATTCTGCGAGCCCTACGATTGTAGCTACAGCCACGCGGCAACGCTCAGACATATAGAGGCGCTCTCTATAAACACACAGAGCTGCAACTTAATCTCAATGCATGCAGAAATACAGCAATATCTTCTCAGCTTAATTTCGCCTGAAAAGGGCCAGGAATCCAGCGTCTCCGGGGTCTAATGCTGATAGACTCCATTTTGCCAAGAATTAAGGGAGGAAAATAACAAATTATGCATGTCAGCTTCTGCTATTAAAGCAATTTACAGCATCAAGTAAAAACTCCCTCAAATAGTCTCAGAGCAATTTGCTGGCAGTCTGACACTACAAAGAGGCTGGGAATGCAGAGGGCTGAGATGAAGATAGCGTGATGAGTAGATCAGGTGTGCATGCTTGATGTGTGTTCTGTAGGATTGGAATTTTTCTCTTGTCTTCTGTAGGCTATGAACCCTGATCTTGTGCAATGCACTTTGCAGTTTTTCTAAGCTTTTGGTGATCTAACAGAATGTATGCTTGCTCAAGAGCATTTCATAGATTGTTGGCTTTGTTTCAATAAAATATCATTATATAGGTATGTGTGGGTATTGACAAAAATACATCTGAGGCAGATTTAACAAAATGTGGCATATTCTACAGGCTAAAATGGAGCATGTGCTTTGCAAACTATTTTCTCAATTACATGCAACTAAAAATAACACAGTATATGTTTAAGTCTGAAAATGTGGGTTATGAAGAACTCAACGTGCAAAAAAAAAAAAAGTATGACAGTATCTACAAACATTGATAATAATGTTTCTTGTGCAGCAAATCATAATATTAGAATGATTTCTAAAGGATTATGTGACACTGAAGACTGAGTAATGATGTTGAAAATACAGTTTTGATCACAGCAATAAAGTACATTTTACGATATATTCACACTGAAAATAGTTACTTTAAATTGCAATAATATTTCACAATTTTACTGTTTTTTTTGTTTGTTTTTTTGTTTGTTTGTTTTTTATCAATTAACTATTATTTTTAATGTTATTAATTAGAACATTAAAAAAAATATATATATATATCATACTGACCAGTTCCAAAAAAAAAACATTTTCTGGTACTAAACAAGTTGCCAAACAGCAGCCATTAAATCAAACCCCGAGGTGTTCTTAAATACACTGTCAAACACATCTATCTTGCTCTCTCATTCTTATGAATTAATAACCGAAATACAACAACAGGGAAAACAGCAGAAGATGGAGAGAGATTTACGTTTCCCCAACTAGCATTTACTTGCAGACTCCCATTTGAATACGCTGGGTGTTAAAAAAGCTTGTTAAGATGCTGGTGGCTGGGAAGGTCAGACACACACACACACACACACACACAAAATAATCACACACACACACACACAAAATAATCACACTTACTCAGCACATTATATCCATAAATAGGATAATGACTAGGATGGGTGAAAGTCACAGAAGCGGATTGATCTCAGAGATAGCAGAGCATTTGTTCGTGTGTTTTCTCTTCTTTCGTTTGCCTTCTTTCCAGCCCAGTGAAACAGAACATGAACTTAATGTGAAAGGTGCTGGTCCCTGGTGTGATTTATTATTTGTTATGACTTCACTGGTGAGATGCATTAATAATGTGGGAGCTGGGAAATATGCACTGCTATATACGGAAAAACCCAGAAGAACCTGTTGAATTTATTGATTTAGAAGCAAGGCCAGGCTAACAAATATAACGGCTGCTGTTATAAACCATTATGTGCTTACAGACAGCGCTGCCGACGTCACAGATGTGGAGACGAAAATGAAATGACGCAAGCTTTTCGGAGAGGAAAGAACAAATCATTATAAAAACACTACTTGGGTTACTTAGAGATAAATATGCAATGATCATGTTGATTTTGCATGTTGGTCTTGAGTCACGTTTTTGCTGCCCTTGTATTTCCAGGTTATTTAGCATAAATTCAAGAGTTATTTTGATTTGTAATGCAGGTTTAGCTGATGAAATGTTTCCAAACTTTTTTTTTTTAATAAAAAAAACTGATTTGCAAAGATGTGTACAGTTTAATATAATATAATATAATATAAATTATTTAATTAAATAATATAATTAAATATAATACAATATAATATAAAAATTAAATATAAAATGAAATATAAATAATAATAATAATAATAATAATAATAATAATATTTTATGAATGCACTAAAGACATACACATAATTTATGAATTTTATTACTTATTTTTCACACTTTTTACTTAGAATAAAAAGAGAAAAACAGAATGTGTATAGATGTGTATAGGTTATTAGCTGATACTAAGAATCTCAAAAAACCCAAATATAATATAATATAATATAATATAACATAATAATATTATATTATATTATATTATATATAATACAATATAATATAATATAATATAATATAATCTGTATTTCATACATAAAACTGTATGAAAGAAAAATCACAAATCAGATCTCATGAATATCTGAATTGTTGATGAGATAAAATGAAGCAGATTTAGATTTTTCTCACAAGAGTTTCAGAAGAGATCTCAAAAAAGTCTCAAACTATAATCATATTTTCCACGCATCTCAATGCAATACTCAAACTCAAATATTTCTTATCTTATTCTCCTAATTTTAAATATCTGCTGTGCACATTTATTTTATTATAGTTAACTACAACTAAAACCATTTAAAAAAATTAAATAAATTAAAAGTGAAATAACTGAAATAAAATACAATATTAAAAATGTAAACATTTTGAACATATCAGCTAGTTGCCATTGCAACATTTCTTGACTTGCTAAAACAACCAAAACTAATTCAAAATAAATAAAAAAAAACTAAATCTTAACAAAAAAAACTTAAACACTAATTTAGTCTATTAATATATATATATAAACAATATAAATATACTGAATGTATAAAACTCAAAGTGAACATAAATAACAAAAATGCATGTTCATGCATGTTCTTGAACTCACTGAGAATGATTGACTCTATTTTACAAAAATAGTTTTTTTTTTTCTTAAAATCTAAAATGATTAAAATCTAAACCACCCAACATTACTAAAACCAAATTAAAATGAAAATTGACACAAACAAAATACTGATTCAAAATATGAATAAAAATATCATCTCAGTGACACTAATGATGCTCTTACTGTATGACATCTATTGATTCATTTCTGTCTATTTTTAGTCGAAACACAACAAAGCTGATCTTTTAAATGCGGATAATTGAGAACACCATTAAGTCTCAGAGTGGCCGCGGTGCAATAAAACTTCCTCTGTGAGACTAAGATTTACATGAGCGAAGAGCCGGCCAAAACTCATTAAATACCTTAAGGAACACTTACACATAAGTCTCGCTCGCTTTCAACATAATTGTACTCCAATTTGAAACTTGCAGGCGCTGTTAATGAACAACATCCTCGCTGACGAATGTTGCTCTTAAAAGAAATTAAATTTGGCCCCGAATTCCAGCATCGTGGGTGACAAATGTGGGGTCCTGTAATAACCTCTCGCTGCGGGCCGGGGAAACTGCAGCCAAACAAACCAGATCAAATCAACATTTAATGAGACTTCGCGTAAAACTGGGAACCCTGCACATAACCTAACATATGTAATGGAATAATCCTAAACTATTTAATGCAAGGATGCATTAAATTGATCAAAAGTGACAGTAAAGGCATTTATAATATTAGATAAGGTTTCTATATTTCAAATAAATATATTGATCAAACTTTACATTGATCAAAATGTACAAAAAAAAATGTATTTCAGTTTCTACAAAAGTATCAAACACCACAACTACTGACAATAATCAGATTTGTTTTTGTTTTTTTTTGTTTTGTTTGTTCTTTTTTACTTTTTTCAAACCAAGTATGTATTTCTTCAATGAGATTTTGATATTTATGGCTGTCATGCAGTGAGTTGTTAACATAACATAACATAACATAACACAAAACGGATCGGTTTGTATAATTGGATACTTTTTCACAATTTTACTTAACATACAGGAAAAAAGGGGGAAAAACTGAAATTTGCTAAGAAATATATGGATTATTGGCAGGCGCTAAGAATATAATGCTCAAATAATATAATATAATATAATATAATATAATATAATATAATATAACAATGTACACAAAATTTATTTTTAAAATTTTACTTAAAATACAGGGTAAAGGGGGAAAAAAACAGAAATTTGCAAAGATATATATACACTACCGTTCAAAAGTTTGGGGTCAGTAAGACTTGTAATAGTCTTTAAAGAAGTCTCTTATGCTCATCAAGGCTGCATTTATTTGATTAAAAATATAGAAAAAACAGTAATATTGCAAAATGTTTTTACAATATAAAATAATGTTTTTTATTTTAACATACTTTAAAATAGAATTTATTCCTGTGATGAAAAGCTGAATTTTTATCAGCTGTTACTCCAGTCTTAAGTGTCACATGATCCTTCAGAAATCATTCTAATATGCGGATTTATTATTAGAATGATCAATGTTGGATAATATCAACAGTTGTGCTGCCAAATATTTTTTGGAACCTGTGATTTTTTTTTTTTTTTCAGGATTCTTTCATGAATAACAAGTTTAAAAAGTACAGTGTTTATTCAAAATATAAATATTTTATAACAATGTAAATTATTTATTATTAACTTTTAATAAACTTTTAATTATTAACTTAATACATCCTTGGTGAATAAAAGTATTAATTTCTTAAAAAAAAAAAAAAAAGAAACAATAAAAATGTACTGACCCCAAACTTTTGAACGGTAGTGTATATATATATATATATATATATAATTGGCTAGCACTAAGAATCTATAAATGCTCAAATAATATAATATAATATATTATAAAAGTTACATAATGTACACAAAATGGATCAATTTAATGAATACTTATTTTCACAATTTTACTTAAAATACAGGGAAAAGGGGGGAAAAACTGAAATTTGCAAATATATATATTATTGGCTGGCACTAAGAATCTATAAATGCTCAAATAATAAAATATAATATAATATAATATAATATAATATAATATAAAAGTTACATAACGTACACAAAATGGATCAATTTAATGAATACTTATTTTTCACAATTTTTACTTAATACGGAAAAAGGGAGGGGGGGGCACAGAAATTTGCAAAGATATATATAGATTATTGGCTGACACTAAGAATCTATAAATGCTCAAACAATATAATATAATATAATATAATATAATGCATAAATACATTTTATTACCACTAATTTTTCTCTGTTTTTACTTAAAATAAAAAGAAAAAACAGAATGTGCATAGATGTGTACAGATTATTGTCCAACACTAAGAAGCTCAAAATACCCAAATATAATATAATATAATATAATAATAAATGCATTAAAGACATAAACTTTTTTTTACAAATTTTACTCAGAATAATAAAAAAAAATGAACAAAAAAAAAAAAGAAAATGTGCATAGTGTAACCGTGTATAGATTATTTACCGACTTCAATGTAAAAACACCTAAATACGGTCCAGCATGATATATCAGCCTATTAGAAGAAAGCATTTCATAAATCACGACTGCAAAATTGACATAATATGGCAAATGCAGAAATGTAAATAGAGCGCTCGCTACAGCCCTGGACCCTGAACATCACCACTGTCAATATTTGAGAAGCGCACAAACACACGTCCTGCCCCAAACTCACAGGGCGTTTGGCTCTTCCGCGGAGTCGCGGGAACGGCTTTGGCACAACCCGCGGTTTGCGGGTCTTCGGGTGGACTGACCTCCAGCCCTCCGGTCCTGGCACGGGCATCTCCCCCCAAGCCCTGAGTGATTGTGCTGCTTCAGGTGTCATTGGCTCCCAGCAGCCCAGGTTGAACCATGAATAATGGATCTGCCATAGAGCCGGAGCCCCCGGGGACCAGCGCAGCCCAGCTCAGCGTGAGCCGCATTACCGATGGGCTATTAACAGCCTCTGATTCATAGAGCTGGCCGACTCGACAGGAAACGCCATTAGCTAACTGGGCTGAAATTGCATACTAAGACAGAACATCCCATGCATCGGGGTTGTTTTCAGCAGAGACAAAGGTCTGACTGGATGGCGAAGAGACAGAAACCGGAGGAGACGTTTCTCCGACCGCTTCAAAAGTGTCTATTGTGTCTCTTCGGGCGGTTCACGATAAAAACTTTCAGTGTAATTGGTTCAAATAGACTACTGGGTGAAAACAGGTGGAGTTGAATGTGTCTGCGCTTCTTTCCTTGGGACGTCTTTGATCAACACTTCAAGCGCCAGCGGTTGCACCAGACCGCCGAAAGAACACTTTGATGCCGATTGTTGTCTGGCTAGGCTATTTAGACTAGTAAACGCGCACAAATGCCCCGATCATCAGCGGGATGGCCTATCATGTTGTTTTCTCATTGACAAAAGACGTCTGTTATCGTCTACAGCGCATAGACTTAAAAAAAATTATATTTTGAAGAGTCTCTTCATCTTATTTTCCAGTCAAAACATCTAAAGATCCCTGGAACAAGATGATATTACTTGAGAACACCGCATGAAACATTTAGACTTTTTTTTTTTTTCTTTCACAGAAACTTTCTACAAAACGAGCGTATTTGATCTTACTGCACTGGCAAAGATAAGAAAACAACACTTCATATCTTATGCAGTTTTGCCTCTCAGTGAATCTCGTTTCGCATTTCTAGGTATTTTTACTGCAAAACAAGGTTAAAAGTGTTATAGTATTTATAATAGAAAGTACTATTTCTATTCTGCAAGAATGCATTAGATTGATCAAAAGTGACAGTAAAAAATTTATCGTGTTACACAAAAGATTTCCATTTCAAATAAACTCTGTTCTTTTGAACTGTCATCAAAGAATTCTTTAATAAGAATCACGGCGGGGGAAACACATTTTAAAATATATTACAATTAAAAAAGCAGCTATGAGTTGAAGAGTGAGCATAAATGACTTTTAAAAAAAAAATATTTACATATGTTAATGCATCATTTTTAAGCAAGTTTTAAAAATGTAAAAAATGTATAGATAGTCACTATTTCCAATATAACCAAGGTTAAAACTGACTTTTTATTTGCTTTCTTAAAGCACATTCCTGGACGTATATGGTCAATATTAAACCTTTGGGGTCTGCTTTGAAAGAAATTAATACTTTTATTTAGCAAGGACGCATTAAATTGATCAATGTGCAGTAAAGACATTTATAATGTTATAAATGATTTCTATTTTAACCGAAGGCTTTTTTTTTTTTTTACTTCCTATTCATTAAAATAATTCGTTGTTGAGAATCACAGGAGAAAAAATACATTTTAAAATATGATAAAATAAAACAGTTATTTTTACTGGGTGAGCATAAGTGACTTATTTCACAAAATAAAGTAACATTTTACAGATGTTAATGTATCTTCTAGGTATTTTTTACTGGAAAACAAGTCCATAAAAAGCCTAAAAACGTACACAAAGTCATTATTTGCAGTGTATTGACTAAGCTAAGATTAAAAGTGACTGTGTGTGTACATTTATATAAAATACTTAATAGAAAGTACTATTTTTATTCAGCAAGGATGCATTAAATTGATCAAAAGTGACAGTAAAGACATTTATTGTGTTACACAAAAGATTTCTATTTTAAATAAATTCTGTTCTTTTAAACTTTCTACTCATCAAATAATTCTTGAATAAGAATCACAGGAGGAAAACACATTTTAAAATATATTACAATGAAAAAGCAGTTAATTAAAATGTAACAATATTTCACTCTTACAGGGTGAGCATAAATGGCATCTTTTAAAACTAATATTTACATATGTTAATGCATCTTTTTAAAGCAAGTAAAATTGACTTTTTATTTGCTTTCTGGACTTATATAATCAATATCAAACCTTCGGGGTCTACTTTGAAAGAAGCTGATACTTTTATTCAGCAAGGACGCATTACACTGATCAAAAGTGCAGTAAAGACATTTATAATATTATAAATGATTTCTATTTCAACTGAAGGCTGTTTTTTTTTTACTTTCTATTCATCAAAGAATTCACTGATGAGAATCACAGGAGAAAAAAATACATTTTAAAATATGATAAAATAAAAACAGTTATTTTTACTGGGTAAGCATAAGTGACTTATTTCACACAAAAAAGTAGCATTTTTACAGATGTTAATGTATCTTTAAGCATTTCTAGGTATTTTTACTGGAAAATAAGTCAAAAATGTTTTGGGATTGGCTTTTGGAAACAAATTAATTTTATTTAGCAAAGATGCATTAAATTGATCAAAAGTGTAAATAAAGACATGTTACAAAATATTCCCATTATAAATAAATGCTATTTTTCTGAACTTTCTATTTATCAAAGAATTCTTTGATGTGAATCACAGGGGAAAAAATACATTTAAAAAGTCTTAAAATAGAAAATGTATTTTAATCTGTAATAACATAACAGACATCTTAAAAAAAAAAACAAAAAAAAAAAACGATTACAGACCACAGACTTTTGTATGGTACCACATGTGTAGATACAACATGTAAATGTGTAAAGAAAAAAAATGTGCCTGAAGCTGGAACACAATGATCCACACTAAATTTATTTTGCTATGCGGACAATAACGTGAGATGCAACACCAACAGGAAAGCCACTGAAAAGAGCGAAAGGAGCGGTGGCATTGTGTGCTGGCCGAGTTATAATACGGCCGCCTAGCTGTGTAAACCAGCACAACAAAGCCGTTCTTTCTCCAGCGCACAGAGATCTCTCTCATGAGTGTGGCGCTCTTTGTGGTCAGACCATCCTTGTTAGCAGTTCCTCCATGCCTCGTTCTCAGAGGAGCCGTAGAGGAAGACGCTATCGCTCGCCGACGCTCAATTCATTTAGGATGCAGCGAGGGAACGGTGGAAAAAGAGGACGTCGTGCTGGATGTGCAGCAAGTTTACATCCGCGACGCATGGCATCTCTCCCAGACTTTCAGAAGACTTATGAAGCTCACTGCTCATTTGCTGACTGGATTTCAGAGCAAATAATCATGAGTTAAAACATTTGTACAGAAGGAAACATTCTGGTGCTACTTGGGAGCGACATGTTTTAGGCAATTCCAGGTATGAAAATGAACAAGTCAAAAAATGACTCCACACGAAGTGCCTCAACTATTTTCGTACACAAACCTGAAATAAGTAAATTCACAAATTGCATCAAAATGTTTTCCAAGGAAGATATAACTGATGAAAAAAAAAAAATGGAAAAAATGAAAAAGCTGTTTCTCATTTTTTTATCTACTTTCCAATTAAAATATCTACAAATGCTTGGAACATGATACATTTCCCTGAAAAGCAATGTTGCATAATATAGTAAGACTTGTTTTTTTTTTTTTTTTAAATAAGTGTATCATTAAACAAGTGTATTTTGTCTTTCTGCACTGAAAAAAGACTAGAAAAACAAGCAGTGCCTCAACTGTTTTCTTAAAGATGACATTTCATGACTTTTTTCATGTTTAAGTGCTATAATCAGGTCCCCTGTGCATCTACCATCTCGGAAAATGTGAATAACAACAACCCTGTAACTTTGTTTTTGAGCATGTAAAAAAAGAGCTGCTCAGATTTCACTCCCCTGTATCGTAGAAAGGGGATGTTATAATAATAATACCGCCCCTTAAAGGAGAAGTCCACTTCCAAAACAAAGATTCACATATGATGTACTCACCTCCTTGTCATCCAAGATGTTCTTGTCTTTCTTTCTTCAGTTGTAAAGAAATTATGTTTTTTGAGGAAAACATTTCAGGATTTTTCTCCATATAATGGACTGATATGGTGCCCCGATTTTGAACTTCCAATATGCAGTTTAAAGGCTTCAAACGATCCCAAATGTGGTTGTAAACGATCGCAGCCGAGAAGGAAGGGTCTTATCTAGCAAAATGATCGGTTATTTTCATAAAAATAATATAATTTATATACTTTTTAGTGTGAAATGCTCGGGGTCATCGGATACTAAGTTCACTTTTACATGCTGTTTGAACATTAATGTGTGTTGGCAGTGTATGTACAAATCTACCCTATAATGATAAAAATCCATGCAGTGGTTTTTAATTAATCTGTAAAAATAATATCCCCTTTTTAAAATCGAGGCATTCTCAGGCATCACACAGACAGAGGCCGCTCCCACGATAGTTGATTGACATGAGCGTCTTACCTCAGATCAGCTGTAACAGTCCGACCTCCATTGTTTCGATGCACAAGCAGGGATGTAAGTTAGACAAGAATATCTCTGATTGAGCGATTGAGGTGTTGCTGGATGTAATAATGAACATAATGGTCGTCATTTACTCCTGACATCTGAGCTGCTGAAGATGCAGTGGATTACATTTGTTTGTGAATGTTATGCACCTCCCGATCTAAATATATCCATCTGTGTTCACGTGAATCACTCATGATCCAGCTGTGAGTATAAGGTTTTTTTTATGAAACTTTGCGATCGCCTTTCCTAATAATGTGCTAGTTAGCAAGTTTAGCAGCTAAATGTGGCTAAAGTAAACATGCTCGTCACTCCACAGAGAGAAGAGAGGGGCGGGGCCAGCAGAGCTCATTAACATTTAAAGCAGCCTCGACCAGAATGGGATGATTTTTGGAGACCTTATTTTGGCAAGGTAAAAAAGGTGTTGTTTTACATAACCATTGAGAAATTTTAACCAAAGTATATTATAGACTTTTCATTAAGACCCTAAAGAATCATATTAACTTGTGGAAAATGGGCATCCGATGATCCCTTTAATCTGCCTGGACTGTTTTTGTTCTGGTTCATGATAGTTAGTGTATGTCGAAATACTCCCATCTCCTGTTCTCCCTCAACTTCAAAATCGTCCTATATCGCTGTTTTACCTTTTTTGTTAAGGGTGTTTGATCTTCTTTGCATGTTCACTTTGCAAAGACTAGGTCGGTACTTCTGCAGCGATGTAGGATGATTTTGAAATGATTTTTAAAGTTGAGGGAGAAAATACGATCAGAGTTTTGACATACTTACTCTGTGTCTTGAACACAGAGTTTAGGGAGAGCAAGGCAAGTTTAAAAAGAATTTTGAAAATTCTGAAAATTTTGAAAGTTCAAAATCAGGGCACCATATCAGTCCATTATATGGAGAAAGATCCTGAAATGTTTTCCTCAAAAAACAATTTCTTTACGACTGAAGAAAGAAAGACATGAACATCTTGGATGACAAGGGGGTGAGTACATTATATGTAAATCTTTGTTTTGGAAGTGGACTTCTCCTTTAATCTGCATATTCCACCCACAACGCTGTCATTTTGTTTTTGCAAGTGACAACAGTGTACCAGTGCCGACGCCATGGCAAAAGTTCAAGCAAAGCATGCTAACTGTTCTGTCCTTGGCTGTCGAGACAAGTATTCTTTAGACTCCCAACCTCGGAGAGAAGAGAGTGTTTATTTATTTGCTGTATATTACACTGCTGCCACACTGATCTAACATTAACTTACTATTACTTTCTCATCTATTTACCTTCACAGATATGACAGACTGTGTTTGTAACTTGTGTGCTTAACACAAACTTGTGTGTATTTGAGTTTAAGCGCAATAAGACGTGAAAGAGAACTTGGTTTAGTACTTTACATACTGTGACAGCCACTTTCTGTGCGCTTAGAAAACCGTATATCAGAAGTTTAGACTAATATGGTTTAAAACTAGGGGTGTAACGATAAATCGATTTGTGGATTAATACTGTGATTTTCCGAATGCATCGCAAATTCAAATGGCACTACGTGCTTTAGAAACAGCCATATTTGGCTTGCTTCCACACACCACTTGAACTTAAAATAATCATTCATAAAGCTCAAAAGCATTGAACAAACATACAAAAGTGTTCACAGTGAGCTGGGGTACAAGTACATTTAACCACTTATATTGCTCAGTTGAACGCACAAGTGCTCTTCTTCGTAAGCATTCAAGTGTGCGGTTAAAAACTAGCCTATAGTACCATCTGCTTTTAAAACCAAACCAAACAAAGAATCAAGACAGAATTATCATGTATTAGGAAATATCACAGTATAGATCCACAAACTGATTTATCATTGCACCCTTATTTAAAAATGTATGATTTCAGCACGATAATCAAAATCAAACTGATGTTTTTTGGCTGAGTATCTGAGATACGAGCTGTAAAGGCACAGCCTTATTCTGGAAAAGGGGGCGGGGAGCAGCAGCTCATTTGCATTTAAAGAGACATGCATGTAAACACCGTGTTTCTTTCTTCCACTCAAAATAGGCATTTTCAAAATGATATAATAGGTCTATCTAGGATATCTATGTCTCCTTTAAACAAACCCAAAATTAACTAAAATTATTAACATTTAACTGCTTTCCAAGAACACAAAGAGTTTAAACTGAGAATAAATGGACACAGCTGTACTCATACGGCAGTATTTTTGTCTTATTTTCCAAATCTCTTTTAAAAATATCCTTGGTACAAGATCTTTTTCTTCTGGTACAAGATCCATTGTTTTCTTATACAAAACCTGAAGCTAAAAAAAAAAAGTTAATATGCATTTGCATGGTTCTCCTAACAAAAGACCCCTAATCTCACACATTTCCTTTATAGAGTTTTAGTAGAGATCTCAAAAACATCTCAAACTGCGCTCAGACATCCAAGGGTTTGCAAAAGCCAGAGACCTCAATATGGGCTCAAACTTTAATTAGATTCTTCCTATACCAAATCTGAGTTTTGATATCTGAAAAAATCTAAGGTGGCAAGGCAACTAAATCAAAAGTCAGATGTCAAACATTTCTCATCAAATGATCCGAGCTGCTCTCCACATTCATTTTATAGCTCTACAGTAAATTCATTTGGGTCTATTTTTATTCTATCTTCCAAATGGAGAAACGTCCGAGACTAAGTTGATATTTCAATGAAAAAGCAGCCTATGGAAAAAAACGTTTGCTTTTGCAATTGCAGCCTAAGTTAATGCAGACTGCTAGACTATTGATGAGTCAGATATTTCGACCAATTACGCTTTATGAAATTGCTTGTTACTCATGTTTCCCTGTGAGCGTTTGTGTAGTTTTCTCTGAACAACTTTAACTTCAGCTCTATTTCACATTCACAGAACTGTACCTCTCTCATTTTACTCAAGTTTTATTCTGTTTTATTGATGTGCTCTAGGAGTTTATTAGTGGGATTGTGTTTTATCCGCTCCGTGTGATGTTGGCACTTTTTTCTTTCTCGGCTTTATGAATGAGTAATACATCTACAGAGATATAATGCTTTTGTCCATATGACTTCAGAAACCCTCATAACACCTGCTCAAGCCAAACACAGCAGCAATTATGCTGGAAATATTAATGCACCAGCATGAGGAAATAAAAGACCCGCTGAGAATATTTCATGCTTTTGCAATGACATAAAATATACAAAACATTCAATGCATGCTAAGATGCCTTTCCTCACTTCTTTCACTAGTTAAAACTCAATGAATTCGCTTGACGAGCGCAGTTTCCTTTGCTGCATTGATGCATTTCTCATTGAAAAAGCTATTGAAGACCAAAACATGTCACACAAGTCTTGTACCACAGACAAAAGCCACACACTCACAAAATAAACTCTCACTTCTCAATCAATTGATGCTTGAGAAAGGAAATAAAGTATGTGCGCGTGCACAACCAAAGACACACCACTGAGTCACGATTTTCCGCTTGCTATTTTGTCATCTTGTAGGAGTAGCATTTAAATGAGCTCAAAGCTAAAGCCAAAAAACTCCAATTCTAACGTCATGGGGTTTTTAATCTGCTGCATTAATTTTTACACGTGAAAATACGAGCCGGTTTGCAGCAAAGTCTGCCAGAATGCGCACCATGGGGTTTGTCGGATTATAATACTTTTGTTAAGAGAATCTGTGGCATCTGAGACCGTCAGACTGTCTCAAAGACAATAAAAAACAAGGTCCTTCTGTGAAGTGCAGACAGTGAGCTGTTAGACTAGTCCAGACGGGCAGGTGGGTTGGTTAACACATCACAGTGACAAATACGTATCAATAAAACATGGTGTGTATGACAGCCAAAAACGCCTTTACCGCAGATTTACTGAAAGCAACCGCAGACAAAAATGCAATGCAAACATGATATTCTATCTAATCATCAAATCATCTTAACCAGACTTATTTAAAAATAAACATCAATAAATGGTTACAAACACAATACAAATGCTTACAAGACTATATTTATTTATTTATTCTTTAAATATATATATATATATATATATATATATTACTGTTTTTTTTAACCAGAATTATGAAATACATTTTAATTTTTATTTAAATTTATTATTATTATTATTATTATTATTATTACTACTACTACTACCACTACCACTACTATTATTATTATTAAATATATACATATATTTATTAACAATAAATATATATTTTATCAATCTAATTATGTATAATAATTTATATTATTAAAAAAAAAAATCTGATAATTATTTGACATTTTTTATAACATTTTTCTTCTTATTTTTTTTTATTTAATAATTCTAAAAATTCTAAATAATTCTAAAAGAATACTTTCGCAGTGCAAAATTTTTAGCTAAGTTTTATTATCCTTATACGAGGATGATCTCCAAATGAGATCACATTAGGCCAGGATTATTATAGTTAACTAAAACTAAACATGGAACTAAAATGATTATTATTTTTTTTATAATAACTTTCATTACTTAAAATAAAATGTTAAATAAAATTAAATAAATAAATAAATAAAAACTTACTTCAGCTAGTTGCCAAGGCAATATTTCTAATTTAGTAATATTTCTAATATTTTAATTTAGTTTAATTTGTACTAAAATAACTAAAACTGAAATTAAAAAAAAATAATTATATAGAAATAAAAACTTCTAAAAATGAAAAAAACAACATAATTACTAAAAGTTCAAATAAATTGAAAAAGAAAATAAATAATAATAATAATAATAATTCAAAATATTAATAAAAACTATAATAATAGTAAGAATAGAAGAAGAGAAGGATAATAGAAGAATTATCTCAATGATACGAAAATAACAGTGCATTAGACAAAAAAGTAAAGTTTTAAAAGTAAAGTTGCAGTAAAGTTTTAAACTGCATGAAGTAAAACTTCAGAAACGCCTTTGTCTGAAGACACCTGTGGTTTTCTTATTGGCTTTTAGTGCCACAGTTTTTAATCTAAAGGAAATCAAACTGATTTTTGGGATTAATAGTGACGTGTATAAGAGAAGCTTTTATGCACAAGAAAATACAATTGAAGCACTGAATGGACTCAAGACTTCCTGAATATCCAGCAGGTACAAACAAAACCATGGATGTGGTCACCAAAGCCATGGTGTGTCAACTCACACAGAGTCAGATGCAAATCAGTTTTGTGACGGTTTGGCAGCGTTGTACATGGACAATTCGCAAATGCACTATAGGGACACGCATTCAGCACCGGAGTGAATTTATACTACAGTTAAAATATAGGAATTAAAAATTATATATTTTTCTTTCATATATTGCACAGTTACGTTCAACAGTTTGGGTCTGAAGATTTTTTTTTTTATCTGAAAGAAAGTAGTTTTATTGAGCAAGGATGCATTAAATTGATCAAAAGTGATAGTAATGACATGTATAATGTTACAAAAGATTTCTATTTCAAATAAATGATGTTCTTTTGAACTTTTTATTCATCAAAAAAAATTTAAAAGTAAAATGCATCACAGTTTCCACAAAAATAATCAGCATCACAACTGTTTTTAACATTGATAATAATCAGAAATGTTTCTTGAACAGCAAATCAGCATCTTCAGAATGATTTCTGAAGAATCATGTGACACTGAAGACTGGAGTAATGATGCTGAAAATTCAGTTTTGATCACAGGAATAAATTACATTTTAACAGACATTCAAACAGGGAATTGTTATTTTTAAATGTAATATTATTTCACAAATTTTGTATTTATTTAATTTTGTTTTATTTTATTTATTTATTTATTTTTTGCATTTTTCATCTCATAAATTAAGCTTTGGTGAGCAGATGAGACTTCCATTACAAATATTTTAAATTGTAAAGACAATAAAGATCATTAGTGTATGTTTTGCAGCGTTCGCAGTGTTATTTCAGTGTTATTTCTACTTTAAAATGATTAATATTACAGTATAAATGTTTCAGTGTGTTGCTTAAAGTACATTATTATTAATATTAATAGTGTTGTTAATGTTCATTAATGTTATAAATGTTTCAGTGTGTTACTTGCATGTTCTCTGTGATTAATTGTGAAATTTACCAGCAATTTCTGAGCAATTTCTACACCAAATTTTGACAACACTAACTAAAAATAACTAATATAGCTAGATATACCACAACAAACTTGTTAAACGTCAACAGCAACTTTCCCATAAGAGTCTGGAGAGATATGAGGATGAATATGCAAAGCTTTGTTATTTTGTTCATATAAGCTATGGCACTATCAGTTACTTGGTTAGTTATACCCCAACACTGCTGAGGGTTGAGAACGAGAACATCATCTGACAGCCAATTCAAACTGAAGGACTGTTGACCCTCCATGGTAAGTGGGTCCACCACTAAATAATTTAATTAAATTACTGTTCACCTAAGAACGTCATTTTGATTTGTTTTTGAGATCAGCCGTCCGCCCCCGCACAACACCACAATAACAACAACAAACAGAAACTCATCGCAATACTGCGTTTCCATTCACTCAGGCTTCATATGCAAGCCTTTCATCCAGCAGTTTGCAAAAAGCAAAGCAAGAAGTGCAAAGAAAGCAAAGGCGAATCGCTGCGTAACCGTAAGCGTCTGAGACGCGTGACGTCTGAGGGAGTTAAAAGGCTGAGTAAGACGCGTCTTTCCACTCCAGGTGTTGTTATCGTTTATCCGCGTTCGAGACCTTGCGTGTAATGAGAGGTTTATCAGCACGTAACAGGCCGCCTTTAGTAGTAAATCACCAGCGGTAAACAAACTCAGGCGATGACGTGACGGCGCACCTTGTAAGATAAAGCCATAATTAAACCCTCAGCTCTTATCTTCACACGGGGAATTATGTCATTTAAATCTTCGCCTTGTAAAATAGCCGCCTGAACCAATTACGGGAGGCTCATATGTGTCTCTCTCAAATGTCATTTTCATTTCGGGCAGGAATCGTTCGGGTTGATTGCTGTAACCGAAGGGAAAAATTTAATCAGAAATCCTGTATGTGTGATGAAGGTTCAGATCGCAGATCTAACAGACTCTATCTGATATATTTTAGAGGTGAATGGAAAGTGACTTTTAACAAACTTCAGGTATTTTATGTTTTTCTATAAAGCTAAATATGATAAACATTAAAAAGTATCATGATATTACTGGATGAATGTCACAAAAACTGTCCAGAACATACACATACTTATACTTAGAAAATAGTAAAAAGGCAAAATTTAAAAAATTACATTTCGCATAATATATATATATATATATATATATAACAAAACAAAAAAAAGATTTTTTTCAGTTTTTTAAATGCACATACAAAATAATAAAAAATGTATTTATTAATATAAATAAATTAATATAAATTTATTTTTGCATTGCAATAAGTATTTCTGGAGAGAATGTTTTACATTTTTGATTTATTTATTTGTTTTGTTTATTTTTGCATTACATTAATGAGAATTTCTGGTGAGAATTTTGGTTAAATTATTTTTTTTGTTTTATTTATTTTAGCATTACAATAATAAGAATTTCTGGAGAGAATGTTTTACATTTTTATTTATTTGTTTGTTTTGTTTATTTTTGCGTTACAACAATGAGAATTTCTGGGGAGAGCGTTTTACATTTTTTATTTGTTTGTTTGTTTGTTTATACATGCAAATTGAAAGTGAAATAATTAAAGGCCTATGAAAGAAATAAAGAGAAAGAAAGAAAGAAAGAAAAAGATAAAGAAAAAAACACCTCAATTCAGGAATACAGTAATCATTCATCACTATGGGAAAACACAGCATCACATCTGACAAAGAGTATCAGAGTTTTTCCGTCAAGAACAGAATAATGTTAATCAGACTATTTTAATTAAAAAAGAAAATCTGTGCAGCCGTACACAAAACATACAATTCAGCAACTGAAGTAAATTACCAAGACATGAAATTACCATAAAACAGGCAAAGGAGAGAAAAGCATGTCAATTAGCTGTGATAACTAGCACGCACGGATATAATTAAAACACGCTGCCGTTAACAGTATCTGAGAGTGCAACCGTCACAACGTGCATTAGCCTATGCAGATTTACCCTGGCAATCTGCACCAAACGTCCAGCAGAAATGACCGGCGTCCATGTGCCTCCAAACTATGCACCCGTGACCGAGAGAAAGGTCACGGCTTTGGACGCATCGGACTCGCATCTGGCCGAAATTAGAGCGTGAAAAGGCACTGCTCCGCTGCGCTTCTCTCGCTGACGTCCACTGCATCAAATAAGGCCCGTCTGAGCATCTCAAAAGCACACAAATGATGCCGAGGCGATGCCAGTGACCCCGCGATGTGTCAAGAATGATCTCTCATATTCAACGTGCGGCGCACAACAACAACTCCCATCACATCAGCGCAAGAGCCGGGCCGTAGCGATTATTGTCACTCCACGGAAAATCTCCCATGCTTGGGTTTTAATGAAGACGGGAGAGCACGGAGAACTGGGGCAGTCCGAGACCGGCTCAGACGAATTGTCGTGTCTCTTGGGTATTAACTTACAAAGCCCATTACAGCAGTAAAACAACAGGGAAACGCATGCAAAAGCCCAGCGGCTCGTCACGTCCCGCACCAGCCCTAATCTCTCCGAGATACGCATCATTGGATCAAATCCCACTGTATCCTCAGATTAAACTTGTGCGGCTCGCAACAGCGTGACATTAGAAACAGATGCGCAATGGTTGTATCGTAACTTATTCACAATGAAAGTAGAGTTTATATGTCAGGACGGCTCACAGGCATGCTGACTCTACCGCTAACATAGAGAAACATGCGTGCACACCATGCAATCTTTGAAAAACGCTTCGATAAGATTCCCTGGGGTTTCTTTAGTCGAGTTCAAGGAACAAAGAACCTCTATGGCACAAAAGACTTATTTAAATATTAAATAATTAAATTAAATTAAATTGCTAGGCTTATATTTTAGCTTCTTTTACTAAATCACGTATACAGCTAAATACAAAGAATGCAGAAACAACTTTTACATGTGAAAATACACACACGATATTATCATTTTCACTGTTTTTTTTTACCTTTTTTGTATATATATATATATATATATACAAAAAAAAAGATTTTACAAGCACTTGTTTGTTGTAACTTGTAAATTCACAAATTAATTCACGTGTTGCACTGAATTTGAAACAAATCTTTCAATTTTAACTTTAAAACTTTTTAACTTTAAAAAAATATGTCCTATGCATCATATTTCATTTTGATCAAACATTTATTTCTGAAGTTAATCAGAAAAAAAAAAAAAATTGCAAATACACAATCTTTAAAAAACGCTTCGTTAAGATTTCCTGGGGTTTCTTTACTCAAGTCCAAGGAACACTTTAAGCCAAAAATAACCTCTATAGCACAAAAGACACAAAATTATGTATGAAATATATGATGGCAATACAACAGAAGCCAGACAACTTTTACATTTTAAAACAGACACACATGATATTATGATAATTATTATATATATATATATATATATATATATAATTTTTTATATATAATTTTTTATGCTATATTCTATACAAAAATAAATAAATAAATAAATTATATATATATATATTTTTTTTTTTTTTTTTATTTTTTTTTTTTTCCCCACCTGTACCTAAACTGAAACAATCGATTTATTTAAAAGTAAACAAGCAAGAAATAGAACAAAATGTATTTAAGCATAGAATCACAATAGGCCACATTTGTCTTTTATTGTGACCCAAAATAGACCGACACGCATGCAAAACTCAACAAAACCAAACCAAAGAAGGAAATTCAGAGCACATCCACTTCAGGACACAGCGAGACGCAAATCCAGAAATGATTAAAATCTGGATGTTGAACTGTCGGGCCAAACACGCCGTCATATTTACACATGTTTGTAATGTAAACATTCATACTTAACCCCCATCGAGCACCTCCCCACACTATAATGACTTCTATCCTTGCTTAAAAAAAAGAAGCAATATATTTACGTTATTGCCAGCGACTTATTTATACATGTGGCATAATCTGATACAATGCAAAGCAGCACATAAACAATCAGCAGCACATAATAACAGACTGAAACATCGATTTGCATGTGCTATTGTAATGCATGCATATAACTGCTGCATGGACATAATTCCACGTACACAGCTTTTGTGCTGTCACTAATTTACATTTTAACAAAACTCCAGTAAAAAGGCGACACATTTATATACTGAGAGCGTTTGCAGCCTGAGAGGGTTTTTCTATATGCTTGTATATCATTACTGATATCAAGGCCAGAATATGCTGCTCTCTCATGTCTGTACTTATCTTATTACTATAACCGTAAGACGAGAGACTAACAGCTCCCTGAGGAAAATCATATTGCTCTTTCATACCGCACAAGTCTTAATGGAGTTCATAGTTTAGTGGACCACCGATATGAGTTTCCCAATGTTGATACGGATAACTAGAGGCTGATGTAACGCTGGTTTAAATGTGATATAAGATCTAATAGCCGTCTTGGAGGAACAACTGACATATGGAGAAGATCTCACTGGTGATTTTCTTCCTGTCAGAAGCACTATCTCTCTTCCCAGACCAGTTTGCGTGACTTAGTTGAGCTTTTAACTTCCTGTTTCACTCCCACCTGAGCCGAAGACCATCAGCCCTCTGGAGTCATACCGCCTGACAGCAGGCAAACTCTCTTTTTCTCTTTACTTCTTTCATGCCACCATCATTCTGGTTCAGTCTATCACACACACACACACACACACACACACACACACACACACACACAGATAAACTGCACACTGTCACTGAAACACTGCCATCCTCAAGTCAGCGCTCAACACGGCATGGAAAATCTCAATATATCTGCAATAATGTCACAGAATGCAGTTTTGATGTAGTAAAAGGAAAGAGGTTGCTTCCACGGATGAATGAGTGACTGATAAAACCAACATGCAACAGCAATCACAATTCTTCTTCGGTAATGTCACATTTTTAAAGAGAAATAGGGTATGAATATAAGCATGCCCAGGAGACATCCATTAGGAATTATTCATGAAATATCACAAAGACAAGCTTTGGAATAACATTCACAATAAGACCATACATCTTTTTTAATCTTTGTTTTGTTTTTTTGTTTTTTTGTTTTTGTTTTTTTGTAATTACTGTATTTTTATTTTATTATTTATTTTATTATTATTTACATTTTGTTTTATTTTATATTTATTTAATGTGAATTTCTGGGTTGAAAATGTGCTTATTTGTCATATAATGAAAGTTAAATAATCAGTGTGAAATAAATAATGTGCTAATATAATATGATATAATAATTAGACATAACATAAATAATAAAGGGGTAAAATATGATCAGGTTTTAAAAAAATTGTCTTTCATTTACTAAATACACATTTTAATTTGTATAAGACTGTATATACGATTATATTTAAAAAAAATAAATACGAAAAAGTATTTTTTTTAACTTCAAATCTCCAATCATGACAATAAATGTACAGTAAATATGATTAAGACCACACATAAAATACTAAATAAATATTAATTTATACCTTTTTTTAATTATTGTAGTACTGTTATTTTTTATTTAAAAATTTAATTATATTTTATTTTTATTTAATATTTTATTTTATATGCATTTATTTATTTTGCATTTTATAACAATGAGAATTTCTGGGCTGAAAATGTGCTTATTTGTCAGATAATGAAAGTTAATTAATGTGAAACATACAATATAATATAATATAATATAACATAGGCAAAAAATTAACAAAGGCGTAAAATATGATCAGGTTTTAACAATTTTTTGACTTGATTATGATATATGATATCTTATAACTTTAAAACTACAATGACAGTTATTGTACAGTAAATACAGTTAACACCACACATACAAAATAAGAAATAATTATTAATTCATAAAATACTGCTGTTACTGTACTGACTATTGTAAGTAGGTATTTATTTCTGTTTTTATTTTATTTTTTATTGATGTATTTATTTATTGCATTTTATGATTATGAGAATTTCTAGGTAAAATATGTGCTTAATATTAATAAATAAAATATTAATAAAATATTATAAATATTAATAAATAAAAATAACTTAAATAACCAATATAATATAATATAATATAATAAGAAAATGTTTGACTTCAAAAAGTTCACAATAACAAAAAATAATAAATATAGACATTATCTATCTATCTATCTATCTATCTATCTATGGGGATGTCTACAATGCTTCACATTTTTAGCACTGTGTCTATATTTTAAGATTTGCTTTAAATGGTAACCTTTTCTCTAATTTCTACACATTTCTGAAGCCATCATTATTCAGGTCTAGTTTTGGGTGTGAAAAAACCTAAATCAAACTGAAAGGCTGACTCATATTGTGAGTAATACCGTCATTATTTCACATGCCATCACCCGAGCTGAATAAAAACAGTATTCGGTGCGTGATTTCATCTGAAGAGCACCTTCGTCCCCGGGTCGGCGTTGGGCCGTACAATCGGGACCAGAAAGGTCCGTCAGCGGATCTGATCAAAGCTTGCCTGAGATGGCAGGCCTCATGTCAAACTTGTGATGTAGGGTCGCCCGGTTTGACCAAACGGCCGCTCGCTCGCAAAGTCAACACACATTCCCAGATATTGGAAATCCGCGAGCTACGCCGGGGCCGTCCGCAACAGCCATAATCAAATATGAATGGCTCCAGTAATACTGCCGTGCTCTTGAAAGATAGAGGTGAACAACGGGCAATAACTCAACAAGATGAATCATTTTCAGGGAGACGTTTGGAATTGAGGGCTTACTTTGATGGCAACCGCGAGAGAAGTGCCGATGGAGAGTTCATCCTATCAATGGGTTACGCCTCCGAGTATCTGTGTGGACTGCGGTCTGGGCGGCCGAGGGAGAAGTTCAGGCTGAATCTTTATCTTTTGGGAGACTTGCAGACCATCTGGTTCTGGACTGGGTACAGGCTCCAAACATTACTAGGCAGGGAAGGCTATATTTGAACACGTCCACCAACGGTGCAGCCTGTGGAGATGGCCTATCAGAGAAAAGCCTGTAGCTACACCTGACCCACTCCAGCCCTCAAGTGACCACAGAGGAATAGAAACCTGCATAATTCTGCAGCGTTTTAAAATTTAAACCCAGATGGTGTGTGAAAGTTTTTAAGAAGAGAGAAGGAACTGAGAGGTTCTATGGCTGCGGTTTCAGGTGATAAGTCTATTTGTTCATTTTGAACGAATCTTGGAAAGTGATTAATTCTGTAGGAGAAACATAAATGATTAGTTCACCCCCAGAGTCATTCGTTTTTTTGTCATGTGACGTTACAACCATACTGGATACAGAAATTAGTTAATAATTCCCAACCTTCCTTACAAACAACAGCATAGTTCAATTTTTTAAATTTTTGTCATAACATCGAATGTAGATATAAAGAGTTGGTTAATGCTTTAAACTTTATGGGGGAAATCATTTTGACAATATAGTACAACAAATACACCATAATTATTATTTACTGTAAGACTGATCCAAGAAGCAGCAACGTGACAAAAGAGCAAACAACTCAAACCTGAAGACAAACTACTTGGTCAATCTGTGTCAAATCAACCAAATTTCAAAAACTTTTTTCTGAAGAAAGATACATATGTATAGCGATGAAAGTATTGTATTGCAAGCTTTGAACTTTGGAAAAAGAACATTTAGACAGGTATGTTTAATGCATTTGTTCTTTACACAGAAAGAAGCAAGAGACCTCTCCACTTTCAAGATGATTTGCCCTTCAGACATTGCTCTTTAAAAGAAAAGTCTCATATTTTTTCCAAACTGACCCACAATTTAACTATTTACTCCTGAAGCCATATTGAAATTCCATTATCTCTGGAACCGAATCACATAGGGCATTAAAAATAAAGATGCCAAAAGGAAAATTTGTTAAGACCAAATGTCTAAAAGGGCATGAAGATATATGTAATACTTCTTGAGTTACAGGCATGCAAACTTTGGAGAAAAGCGATGTTTCCCCATTTTTAAATGGTCACCATTAGCACATAATGCAACAAAGATTGCTAAAGTCAAAAGATTTTACTAATAGAACTACCAATCTCTGTGTAAAAATAAGACAATGATGCTGCCATCATTCTGTAGTCATTTATTTTTTAAATATGATTTTTTTTAGAGCAAAATAGGTTAATTAGAAACAATGATTTTATGTTGACTTCTCCTGAACGAGTCGTTTCATGTCATATTTATAAAGTTTGATAAAGAAGTATAGGTTTTTCTATACTTATTTTCTATGCTTATGAAAGTATGTGATCCAATTAGGAAAACACATTATCTGCAGTACATCCAATTTAATCCATACTCATACAATATACTCACGTAAAGCGAGACATAATAGAGCAATTTTCTCATAATTGTTTATATTATTGCTAAATGTAACTACATTATCGTCCATCTCTAAACTGCTAAATGCAACTATAATGCATTAAGATATTAAGATATTATAAACATTAACATCATGATTTTCCCTAAAGCTGCTTTTGAAACATTGTGTATTGTGAAAAGCGCTATGCAAATACATCTGACTTGACTTGACATATTTCTTAGACAGCGCTGAGATTAAATGAAGAGCAAACGGAGCGCTTTACTGAAGTCTTTTGCTTCTCAGAGGACTGTCTGTGAAAATGAGCCCAGAAATCTTTCACACGTCTCCTCTAGAGTTTCAGAAAAGAGCTCAATGTTTCAAACTGTGCTCAGATTTGCCAAGATAGCAATGCATGCAAAACTCATCAGACCAAATGATCTGAGCCATTCACCATATCACCTATAAGTCGCTCTTGCATTCATTCTTAGATTTTTTCTACAAAATTTTAGAAGAAACATCTGAAACATAGTCAAAGCTTAAGTTAAATGAAACACAAAATCTCCTGAGCAATGAAAGAGCAACCTTTGAGCACCAGAAATGTCTTATGGGACTCTAAAGCAATCACAGACAGCCTGTTTAGTGCTGGTTAATTACCATCGAAAACCGACTGCTTCCCAGTGAATGGCATGAAAATTAATTATTGTTAATGTACTTATTTATATATATATTGTTTGTGCGTCTGCCAAGAAGCACTGCGGGCGACGTACGGACCATTGACAGAGCAACAAAGCAGAGCAGCTCTCTTTCTCCAGAAAAACACATGCACGTCTGATGCAACTCATAAAAGAAGCTAGTGTGAGACATTCTAACGTATTTATCGCCGTTTCCTCTGACAAATGCCAACTCATCCAGCCAAGCTAAATTACCATGGTAACATGCTGCTGGATGACCAACATGAAGAAAAAAAAATGCACTCTGAAACTGTGAAGAGGGAGTCAGTTTCACATTTGTTTATTTTTATGAATCCTCCTGTCAGTCAAAACCGACAGATCTCATGTCTCTTTGTAATAACCGGTCTAGTCAAATTTGGGAAAATGCTTGCAATTTTTTCTGTTAATGTGTCATGCAACATTTATCATCACAATTATAATATCTGCAACAACTGGGGTGAAAAGACAGATTGATAAATTTGTAAATTACACTCTGTACAGAGATCAACTCATTTGCAACTGTCTGCAAAATGCACAAAGCACAATGACGCAAATAACATTTATGAATCGTTTTGCATTTCATTACGTTTTCGTAAATCAGAACTTTAAGCTCAAAACATTTCCTGCACAGGCATTCAAATCTAAAAGCATCAGTCTCACCATGTGCTTCTGCCGCTACATGCTAAACATCAATAATTTATCATGCACAATGCTTTTGAGGCTCTGTTGCATGCGGAAAAAACATTTTTGGTCCATATTCAAATAAAGACTCATTCTCAAGGGTACCGCTTTGAGTAACAGTAATAGAGCCTGACAGAGTAATGACAGTAATTATTGAATTATTGTTGTGGTGCTCGAAAAAAACCCATTTGAAAAAGCCACTTGACCTGCATGTAATCATGGTTACCTGAAAAAACACACTTTTCATTTTATTCTACTGCTGTTTGCATGCTTCACTACTGATGACGCAGAGAATAATGACAGAGGCAAACTTGGTACAAGGTAAAACGCAGTGTTGATTCTGATAATACCTTCTTTATTTCAAAGGTATAAAGCCTTGTGCATAACAGATAGAGAGTGAATTGAATGAAAAATGAGGTTTAAAGCAATCGTTGTGTTCAAATCAACTTCCCTCTGTGTCTGTGCAAAACTCACTCTACATCTAAAGCTATTATAATGTAAACAAATAGAACATGAGCCACTGTATTAGCTAACATCCAGGACTCACTATCCTGGAGATCCTGGTGAAACTATAACTTTGGAACTACATCACAATACCAAAGTAAAATACGTCCAGTGGTTCCACATTCACACTATTTTTCAAACAAAATAAACTAAACTGCCAAGGTGGCAAACTAAAAGAAATGTATGAGGGGAAAAAATCAAAACATCTTGAAATAGAGCTAAACGAATGAGTCATTTTTTTAAGTTTACACCCATTTATTTTGTTTGTATTTGTTTGTTTTTTAGTTACAGTGGTGGAAAAATACAACCCATTGTCACTGTAACCTTTAAAATATGCATCAGAAATGAAAAGAAACAGAGAAACTCATTTTCAGATACAGACAGTGCATTCAGGTTAAATTGGACAAGCTTAATCATCTTTATCATTATGTGTTTATACGTCCGTCACTAAAAATGATAGATCACAATACAATAATTTGGACAAAAAAGGTCCCACCTGTATTCACCCTACAACTATGGATTGCATTAGTATATGCAGTACATATGTGACCCTGGACGACAAAACCAGTCTTAAATAGCATGGGTATCTTGGCCAAATATTATCCTATCCTAACAAACCATACATCAATGGAAAGCTTATGTATATGTATTTTTTATTCTTATGACTGATTTTGTGGTCCAGGGTCACATACAGGTTTGAAAATATCAGTTTCAAGTATCAAGTATCAAACACCATGTTTAGGATCTGCCAAACTAATCCAATAAATCACCACCGTGATCAATCATTTGTGCTCAGATTTGTGCCAATCATTTGTGCCAAGGCGGCAGATGCATGAGGAAAAAGGCAAAAGATCTTGAAATAGAGCTAAACGAATGAGTAATGTTTCAACTGAACGTCCATTAATTTGTTTATTTTTTTGTACTATGTAGCCAGAAGCATTTAATTACGTAACAAACATATGAAAGTGCACAAAGGTCACGCTTTATTTTTTGCTTTTGTAATCTTGACAAAACATTAGATTTGCATATATATCCGACACCAAGTGAAACTGAATTTGCTTTTATTTTTATTTTTCTAATTTATTGCAAAATAACATTTTTCAAATTACTTTACAATAAATTAGAAAAAAATTATTTAGTATAATATTACATATTCAGTTACTTGCCCATTTTTTTATGCTGAGATTAACAAACCCAGATAATCATGTTCTCCAACATGCTTTGTTGCCACATTTATTTCTTCAGGATCATAAAATGTAGCTTCTTTCTAGTTTAAAATCCCACCTTTTTAAAGTGACCACAGGCATTTTTGATTCTGTCTAGGCGGCCAAAGCATCCCTACAATAGAAACAGGTTTTGCTGAGCAAGAACAATTTAATGAAAACACTAGATGCAAATGCCATGTTGACTTTGAAAAAACTAACAAGGCCTGTAGATATATAAAGAGTCAATTAAGACTTTAATGCATTTAGCTTTATGAAAAGATGAAGCTGTTATCAGTGCTAAATGTTAACCCAACTATTCTGTTCTACTGTGAGACTTCATCACATACATATCGCCCACTCTGCTTCACAACAACAGTGAGAAAGCAGCCGTTGTTTCACGGGCAACTGGGTGAAAAGCCTACACAGTCAGGAAGACAGCAAGGCCGGAAACACGGGGGGTCGCGTTCCTTTGGCACGAGCCGGATCTCGGAGCAGGTGTGGGATCGTAATACAGCAGATAATTTAGGCAAAGGTCTGCGGCAGAGGCACCTAAAGCAGGTGCAAAACTGCAGCGGCGCTCCCTGAACTCCACCGCCAGACCGAGATCAATTAAACGGGCCTGATGGTCCTCCTTCCAGGAGTCATAAAACCTCTCTCATTTGTAACCCATATCTGTCATCTCTACCGCCCCTCAGGCAACATACATCAACTTCCCCCACCCTCGCAGTCCCGCTGCGCTAAGGTTTATACTCAGACTCAGTAAAAGGTAATCAATGTTGTCCGTGGCACGTCGCTTCTTCCACACGATCTATCAAAGAGGGCCGCGTGTCCAGGCCCTGAGTCTGAGGACCCCGAAGGCGACGCGGCCAGTCGCGAGACATAAATCAAGACGAATCTATAACACATTAGTTCATGTGAGTTCGCAGCATGTATGTGCTTGTATGGAAAAGCGCTGCTGACAGGCCTCTGCAGTCGCATTATGGGCGGCACGGCGGTGCATGAGATCGCATATCAACGTAGCTGTCAATAGCACTCAGCAAATGCATGGGAATGCAATGACACTCACATATACAGCAGTAGAGCGAAAGGTGAAAGCAGACGATAATTCACGTCGCTCTGTTTATAATTGCAGGCTGCGTTAAAAATTAATGCAATAATTACATGCAAGCTGGAATGCGCTGACGCAACTCAGGTTTCATTAGTGGAGGATAATCCGTAGGGTGCGACGCTTTAAGGCATCTCTGGACATACATCAGTCGCTTAATTGGATAATCTAAATCACTGATTGGATATCGAGTTCCAACGCGGGTTCCAAGGAGCCCAATGGGGAGCTGGGTAAATGACAACAATCAGCGAGAACAAAGCCGAGACGCTTGAGGATTAAACTGAGATCTTGTCAGCACACCACGAGGGGCAAACAGCCATCGGTTCGCGAACGAGAGAGAGGAAACACTGTCAACTTTCACACAGCGCCTCCCTTGCTAAACTGAGTTTTTCCCTCACACGTAGAAGACATGAAAGGCATGTGCTCGCCCAGGAGACAAACCTTTAGAGATGTTGACTTATCGACGTGGATAAGTACCAAAGCTGCCTTGCTTTTACTGGAAACTACAAGATAAAAAAAAACAAGTAAACATGCAGCAGGGAACATGGTTATTAAGCATTCCATATGAGTGCAAAATCAAGTGAAACATGGATGCAAACATAATCTGTAACAGTAAGTGCTATTTCTTACTTACTGAAAAAAGATAATTCACTTTGCAAGCACAAAGCCTGATGGCCAATCACTGAATAGCCTAAATTAACATAATTAACCATTCTATGCATCAATAAGTCTATGCATTAGATGTCTGATGCATCTATGCATTTGTGATCCAGTGCAGACATAAGAAGTTAATTACACACTAAATATACATAGAAAGGAGTGTTCTCATTGCGATATTTCTTATTCAGTTATCTACAAAACAACCAAAGCATGACAGATAATCAATGGCTGTACTACATCAGCATGCTGTTTTGGTGATAAATATAGTGCCGAAATGTTATTTCGGAGGGTTTCTAAACATTAGAAATCCTCTAACGCACAAAGGAGTCAAGTACCATTGAGTCAAACACACGGAATGATAGAAATCATTCAAGTAATTCTGAATAATGTTACACAAGCCTATAATATATGCACTAGTCAACACTAAGAAATACAAAAATGTCATATTTCAGAATATGCACATCATGCTGGTTGATAATTGTAGCCCTTTTAGGCTAAATGTTATTGATGATACTCCAAATGATCCACCAAACCAATAAATCCCACCAATAATCAATAATTTCCAGCCTAATTGAGCAGATTTATATTTTGATCAATAGGTTATCACCTCAGTAGCACACAAAGGAGCCAAGCCTCAGACCAGCACATCAAGACTGAAGTTCACTTGATAATTCTACAACACATTGCTCAAGTTTCAACACTGATGTGATAGTAAATTATTGCAGAGATGAGTTACATTGGTGGAAAAACACAACCCATTGTCACTGTAACCTTTAAAATATGCATCATCAATGAAAAGAAACAGAGAAACACTATTTCAGATACAGGTTAAATGAGACAAGCTTAACCATCTTGATCATTATGGGTATATTCTTCTGTTACTAAAAATGATAGATCATAACATAGTGCGATGACAAAAAAAAGGGTCCCACCTGTAATTACCCTAGATATATTTATTACATATGCTGAAAAATACCGGCAAGTTGACTCACAGACACCATGTTCTGGACACCGTTTCGAATGATCTGCCAAACTAATCCAATAAATCACCGCGATAATTAATATTTCGCTCTCTATCAGCAGATTTTAAAAATTAACAATAGATGATCATCTCAATATCACATCAGCCGTTGTCTATAGAATATCTAGGCAACTCTTTTCAACTTTTAGTTCAGGCAAACGCACATATCGATAATATCTGAAAACAAAAGACGCATTAAAGATAAAACGGCTTATTGATTCGGACACAAACTATCGGCAACAAGTTGCGCGAAAATCTTCCATATAAGATACTATCTGCCTCATAGACACATCTCCAGCCGTATTATCCATGTCAATAGATGTTCTACATAAGAATCTGAGAGTTGGACACATGCAGTGGCTATAAGTCTCTGTAAAAGCACAAGTTTATTGAGAGGAGCTTTACCTGAAGCGCAGTCACAATGAAGCCTCGGCTGTGGATTTTACGCACTGTGTTCGCGTAATTCGTGCTGCTCCTCTATAAGGGTACGATCCTCAATGCGGCGCGGTGTGAGCGCTGGGGACAGACGCGATGCGATGCGATGCCTGCTCTCCTCTCCGCCGCCGCGCGTGATGAGAGTCTCTTCTGTCTCCAGTGCGCGTCTGACAGCAGCGCGCAGCCTCATGCGGCGATGAGCAGAACTGACTGAATAAGAGCAGGGCTGAGAGTTCACATACTGCTGCTTGCACACTTGTGTTAACCCTCTACGTATGCATTATGAAAGAAATGTTGCATTTTCCTTTCTTGCATAAAATGGACCTCGTTCAGAGTCCTTATTCATTGCCTGTAACCCGTTTGCATGATGTCAAGATGTTTACATTGCATCTTCTTGTACATTAGTACAGTAAGTGCTCCTGTAAACCAGAAAAACATCAATAAAGCTCTTCTGATTCTGTCGACTCTGCATTTTTTAACTGATGTCACAATAAATAGTGAATACAAAAATAAACATCCGCATTAAACCATATTATTACACTAATCATGCTACACAACCGATTCTAACAGAAACATATAAGCAGCAATAACACTGTAAAAAAATGCAGTTGTAAATAATATTATTGGAGAACATTTGTGTAGTAAATTCTCTGTACTATGAATTTCTGATCGACAGCGCAAGATACAAGTAGGCTAAATTTAATTGGTAATCGCATAAAAAAAGGCGCAACAATTGTTTTAACTTTTGACCATAAGGTGGCGCTGTTACTAAATAGATACTGAATTACTGATAGGGAATATTCATTGATATATTCATTATTTCTGCCAATTTACCATGGAAGATATGGTAAAGTAGTAAGACTAATATGCTAGTATGATGTTCCAAATTCAGCAAGTGTTATCAACAGTGCTAATCCAGAATCATATTAAGTGACAGCGCCACCTAATGGCAACATACAAATCATTGTGTCAAAGCAAGCATTGCAAAGACACCAAACCCAGTTTCTGGTTAATATCCTCATCATGTGGACTATTAAAAAGAATTCCACACATTTTGGTCTGGAGGTGATCTGACCCAAATTTGGTGAAGATTCGACAAACGCTGCAGAAGAAGATCGAAAAAATCGGGTTTGCAATATAATTCAATATGGCTGACATGCAACATGACCTGGGCTGCGTTTCCCAAAAGCATCGCAAGCTTAAGTTGATCGTAGCTCCATTGGTATACATGGGTCTACGATGTACTTAAGCTTACGATGCTTTTGGGAAACGCAGCCCAGAACTGGATAAATAAAAATTCAGTTTCCCATGCAAAATTATGCGACAAATTTGTAAATACAATCTTTCCGAACATGACTTGGACACACCATTACTTTTCATGTGATTTATTGGAAAATGAAAGAGAATCTTGTGTCTGTTACCCAGATAGCACACGTACGTCTGCAAGATGTCTGTTAAAGATCACTTGATCTGGAAAGCATCTGTTGTGTACAAACATCTGACAGACGTCTATAAGATGTTAGTTTTACATACATTCTAAATCATAAACATTTTAAAGACATCTAACAGACGTCTATTTGACATCTGATAGGAAACGTCCCATAGACGTCTAAAAAATACATCTTCGAGATGTAAAAGCAGACGTCAAATAGACGTCTCTGTGATGTATGTGTGCTATCAGGGTATGCTGTCAATAAATTCATCAACTTTATAAAAAGTTAATTTGGAACAAAAAACTACAAATATTATACCACATTCTCATTAAAAAAAAAAGGTGAGATCATGCTATAAAAAAATGGCTTACCTGATTAAGTTGGTGGTTCTCAAGCTGGGTGGTGGACAACAAGATGCTGAATACAAATAATAAAATACTAATAAGTTAGGGTACATATAGGTTAGCCTGAATAAGTGACATAATAAATATGGAAACATTTTTGTCTCTTTTCTTGTTGAAAAGAGTTGAAAAGTTGAAAAGCCTATTTGCTGCACTAACCACGCACTTTATAATTTGCAATTCAAAGACCAGCAGTTCCTAATAAGCGGGTTCCTTGTTGCTACAGTGAAGAGCCTGTATTTTTACTGCTGTGGTACATTAAAGAAAAAGAAAGGCAGTGGAAGGGGGAAGGATATCACAGACGCGACGGCGGATTTCCTTTTTCCCCCAGACACGAGCATCACGGCATAACAAGGCCAGCACATAGTGCTCGCAGTAGCATCATTTACTATGTGTCGGGGGTTAAGTACCTAGCTGAGGAGGTCTTGATCAATATCTCACCTAGCGGTGAACCCGCAGAGGCAGGCAGGCACTGAGTGAAAGGTGAAATGCTTTCAGTGCGTCACGGTGAGAAAAACCAACAACAGTCCCTTGAGATTTTATCTCGCACAATGTTCCTGTGTAGTCGAGTACTCGCTTTTAGAAATGCGACAGAACCAACAGAGCTTAGTTAAAATAGCGCGGCCAGCGCCATATTTAATTTTTGGCAGGAACAAAAACGAGGCTGTGAGGGACTGAATTAGGTTTGATGGAACATTAACATATAGCAGCATACAGCTCTTTCAGCTGATGAAACGTCTTTTTGAAATAACCTTTACTAAACAAAAACTCCATAAAACAGTTTTGAAAGCTGTGAGTTGTGAAGATCTTGGAATGTCACGTGACCAAAAGAAATACATTAACAGCAGGAAAAACTAATGGAGACTTTAGGTAATCAGCTAAGCTAGTTGTTGTTATGTAGGCGTGACGTAATGAACATTGGCCATGTATCTTAAGTAAAACAGCTCTATATTTAACCAAGCATATGCAAAAGTCGCGAACCGGAAGTGTACGTTTTTTGTTTTTTGCTTTTTGTTTTTTTGTTTTTTTGTTTTTTGCGCATACTCATAGCGTCATTTTTCCCGCGTTAATTTTAATAGGGGTTATGCGCAACATACTTCAGTATTTTGTAAACAGGTGTCGTTGCTTCCGGTTTACCTGTTTTGCATATGTCTCGTTAAATAGGAAGATGATTTACTCAAGATGCCTTCAAAGTAGGCACTAAAGATGATCATAACCAATGTCCATCACATATGGGGACTGATATATAAAAGTGTTTTATTTTTATTTTTTTCACTAACATTTATATATAAAAATGAAATAAAACATCAGCAATAAAAACAGCCAGCTCATTTAACTGATTACCCTAAAAGTCAATCGCCATTATTTAATACAGCTATTAGCACATTCTCTTACAAGCGGAAGTGATGAGACCTGTTTTGCGGGTTTGGTCAATGATGTTCGGCTAACCTGATTAGGTTTGTGCTTCTTATACATTAAATCATTTCTTCAGTTCGGTCCTTAAAGCGATAGTTCATTCTGAAGTAAAAATTTTGTCACATTTATCATGATCGAGAACTGATACATCAAATTCAAACTTTGGTTAGAAGTTAAAATACTCAAAAGGACAATTGAGAATTGAAATTATGGCAGAATTTGAGCAAATAAATTTAACAAGCTAAAAATTTAAATTCTATTTACTGAATATCCACATAAGGAGTTTTTAATATTTCAAGACTTTATGCAAATAACAACTAATGTCAGTCTATTCCTCACACAAAACCATTGTACGATGAGGAATTCTGTGCACAATTCAATTGGACAGCTTTTTTAATTATTTTTGGAGCTTAAATATATGCGGTCACTATAATTTAACACCGAAAAAGAGTTTTTGTGTGTGTGTGTGTGTGTGTGTGTGTGTTTTACAGGACAAAAATAACAGCCTACAGGCTTTGAACAACATGGGGGTTAGTAAACAACAGCAGAATTATCTTTTTCATTTTTTTTTTTTAGCTTTAATAAATTAGCAACATTGTTTAATATGAGGCTGTTTTTTCAGATACTATTTGTGGAAATATATATTGTACCTCACATTTATTAAGGTACAGCCCTTTTGACGTGTGACAACTAGCCCCGGTCTGCCCTCTGTGTCTGAAGAAATCTATTTCTAGTACAGACACTAATCTAGTGTAAAAATCTCTTAACTGCAGATTGGTGGTGCTAGAGCGTCTTTCTCGCTGTCTCTCTTTCACATTCTCCTCCATCTCTGAATGTTACAAGTAAGTTACAGCCCTGTTTTACCCATAACACACCTTGACTTACGGATGTGGTTCATCCATCATTGTCTCGCATGAATTTGCCTGTCATATTTCATCCCTCCCTTTCTCTGAAGCCCTAAATATCTTGTCTTGGGAAACGCTGACTGTAGAAATAGCTTTTGAATATTGTAACATGTATATATTTTTTTTGTTTGCAGGATGTTCTAGCCATGCAGCCTGTAATCTCTCAAACTAAGTAGTGTTTGAAATTCAGTAAACCTGTATAAACATGACCAGCAGAGGAAAACAAATAACTCTCGTAGTGATCAGAGACACATTCATCACGCGGTCAATGAACAGGCCATCGCAAAAGGTTAAACAAATGCTTTAGTAATAATGTGTTTAAATCTGTTTGTACTTGGGATTTACTCAACCAGACAAATGTGCATATAACATAAAATAGTGACGCTACTAACCATTTACTATTGTTCAGCAGCCTAACAGCAATTTAACTCTTTAAATTCATATTTCCTGTATTATATTTTATTTTTTCCAGTGTTATTGCTAACTAATACTGAAACTAATGAGAAAATTTTTGTTTGAAATTAAGCTGAAAAAAAATGACATATAAATATTAGATTAAAATTTTAACGAAAATTGGAAGAACCCGGCAGCCAACTGAAATATGTTTAAGTACTAAAAATTACAGCTATTTAGAAACATTTTTAAAGCAAAAACTAATAAGCACATTAAAATTTAATTAAAAAGGCATCTTAAAATAATAAAACTATATATTAATAATACTAAAATAGCAATGCTTTTTTCCAGCAAGCACTAGTGCAGCATGACAAAAATGTACATTTCTGTATTTTTCCATTGCATTTCATAATTCTGTTGTGCATTGGTAAGTTGAAGTCAGCTGATTTGTTTCCACAGTTCAAATAAACAACTGGTCAAACAAACAATTCACGATTCATTTTAGTCCCTTGTCTGAAGTAAAATGTTTAATTACTGTAAATCCTGCTGTTTTTTAACAAAAAGTCATTTATACTATATCAGTTGCATTTATTTACTCTAACTAACTTACTAACTTACTATAACTAACTACTGCCACCTTTGTGTCACATTAATGCATTTAATTTAACATGTATGCATTTGAAAATGTGTTAGCTTTTTGTTAAAGGTTTAGTGTGTAGTTAACTTCTTTTACTAAAGAGTAGCTTGACTGCAGTTTAACTACTTTAAATCATAAGTAGCTTAGTAAACATTTTCCAAGTAGCTTCCCAACACTGCTACCATTGCAAAACCAGCGTCTGTGACAGAACCTGAATTTACATTCTCTGTCTTAGAGAAACTGTGGAAAGAAGAAGAAAAAATGTCCTTTTATAGAGTACTGCTTTGCCTTTTCAAAGTCTGAACAAAAGGAGAGAGAAATATGGTAAATCCCTTGACATCTTGTAGAAACTGTGTTATTCATCGACGTGCCGTCCTCAAAGTCAGCAGTGACGAGAAGCGACAGGTCTGGACTGGTGGAAACAAAGTGACCGTGGTGATCAGGGACTGAACGGCGCTAAAAAGGTTCTTGTGCACGTCTGAGGTCCAATCAACCAGCCACACCAGAGATCCTGAGAACGCAGCGAAACGAATACGCTTTCAATTTTTAAAATACCAAAATTATTAATAAGTGTAAAAACCACCCACTTGCCCAAAGACAGAATCCGCTGAAGATTTTGTGCGCTTCATTTCTTGCAGCTCTAGGAAATCTGTCACACCATTCTTCGTCGACACTGGAAATTGCACATTGTTGCAGAATGTTCTCATAAACTGACAAATCAGCCGTAATCTTTCTCACTGTAAAAACTGAGTATGTTTTAAAAGAAAATGTAATTTCAGTCTTTATACTTTAAAAAATTTCACTTTAATTCAATGTGTTACTTGTCATTTCTTTGTATTAGTTGCAAAAATTTACTAGAAGTTTCTGGAAAAAAGCAAATAAAAATTAATTAGCAATTTGTTTTACCACTTTTTTTTTAATCAACCTAGGCTCACTGGAAAACCATGCCTCTATACCTACTTTTTGCAAAATTCCCAAAAGTACCTATACCTACACTTTACCACATTCCCCAGCTGAAATGAACATTTAAGTCACAGATTATGATTACAGAGACAAATGTATAATTAACATTAAGATTTACAGAATGCTATGGTATGACCTCAGAATACTGCATGATTTGTAAACTAGTATTTTGATGATTGCATCACATAACCAGCTCCATATGTATGCCTGTTTTGACATAGTAAATTTGCTCGGTGGCGCAGCTGGTACAGCATTCAAATTGCGAAAGAGTGAAGCACTCATGTATGAGTCATGATAAAAGAGCTCAAAAACTTGTAGAAGTGAGATAAAATTTCATTGGTTGCTTCAGCAAATGTGTTTTATCTTACATTTGCTTACATTGCCACTCATTTCATTCCCGAACTGCCAGGATACAAACAATAGCCAACAATAAAGCATTGCTAGATTCACGTTCATCTGTTTCAAATAAAACCGAACATGGTTTTAGCAGAACTCATTGGAAATTTCACATTGAAAGTGATGTAATGTCATTTTTCAGAAGTGCTACCACATGCATGTTTCTCCCAGTGAGCCTGGGTTATTAAAAATGCTAAATTTCTTTGTTCCTTACTTCATTTTCAACAGAAATCTATTGCTATGGACGGACAGCTAACTTTGTGTGGCCTATTTTGTAATCATATATACATACTGCATTAGAAATAAAGTTATACATGAGCAGGCCAGCAACATGACAAACTGGCTGAAATAGGGCATCTGCCGCAGTGAAGGCGCATCAACACATCAGGCACTTTTACGTTAGACATTTCCCTTAATTATACGGCCGCTATCTAGTTTTGTCAGGGCGCACATGTCCGCTGTTGACACTGTGTTAGATTATTAAAGGTGAGGTGTGTCATTTTTTTTCCTGTTGTAAAATACTTTCTTGTATCCCATCTTAACATGCAGAGACAATTAAAAGTAAGACATTGGTAGGTTGACACTGTGGTGCTATTACTGTTTGCAGCCTGACATTGGAAGTACACACTTGTATAATAATGATGCTAACTAATATGCGAATGTGCTAACATTTAATTTCAGCCAAAATGAAATCCAAAAAAGCCTACAGCAGGAGTAGGAAAAATCATATCAATGCCACTGTCAGACTAAAGGACAGTGACTTCATTGTAATTTTCATTGTTAGCATAAGTGATTATCCCATTAGCATGTAGCAGCGATGCGCTGGCTGTCAGATTCTGAATGTTGATCCCTTCTACTGAGCTGCCTGTATTTACTCTGTCTTTCTTGTCATAGATTAACTGAAGCAAGGATTGTGCAAACTTAAATCAGTTCAACCAACGCAAACACCTGTGCCTGAAAATTGGTGCGTCTCCTAAAGTTGACATTTTCCAGAGCATTACAGATTATAGAACATAATTAGTCTATTATTAGCTTGAGAACTGTCACAAACAAAATGCAGACTGCATCAAAATATCTGTGAAAATGCATATATAAAACATTTACATTAAGAGAGGTGCAAGAATACCAACTGGTGAAATAAAAATCTCTATCTGTAACAGTTGACTTAGCTCAGGCTTGTCTAGGTCAAAGCAAAGCTTTACTGTGCAAAAATAGAAATACATAAGTGCATTTTATTTTGTTTAAAGGTTGACATTTAATTCTACAGTTGCTAGAATATTCTACAGTACCAGCTGCTGTAAATGTAGTTATGTCAAGATGCCTGTTTAGTACATTAGAAATCAGTGTTTATACAATTTTCATGAAATGCTCATTTGCTGTCATTAATAATTGTCCTACCTTGAGATTAGGACTGAATATATGGCGGTGGAGGTGAAGTTTGCATGGGTGCAATTGCATGCAAAATGCATAAATAAATAAAATATTAAAAATGCATGCAAAATATTCAAATAAATAAATGCATTTTAATATAAAAGACCAATATCACCTTTAAGCATTTGCATTCTGTTATAGCGTTTGCTTTTCTATTTGTTTATTCACCAAAAAGTCATCAAAAGCTGTGAGGCTTTTCTACATCAACATAATGTTTTGACAATCAGTCTGTTACCACAATTTTTGGGTTAATGTTGCCCTCTGGAAATGTTGTTTCAGGCGTAGCTGGCCACGATAAATCCTTCTCTACATTAACAAAAGAGAGAGAGAGAAAGTGAAATGTTTAAAAGTCAGAAATGAAGAGTTGTCAGGGGAGACTACTGCTGAATCACCCTGAAAAACCCTTAAAGTCAACATGAAATTTAAATGAACTCTTTTTATTTGCTTTACAAACGTTCCCTGTATTGCTGTGCATTCATCAGTGCACGATATTCCAGTGATATTCTGCAAGAGCACAATATTTATCACAATCCAATCATTCCCAGTGAATAAAGTCAAGTCCAACCTCGCTTTGCACTTGTAGAAATTGCAGAGGTAAACTGGATTGTGAACATTGTTTCTTGTTGAATTCAAGCAGCAGTCAAACTTTTACATGATGACTGAATACAATAAAACTCTCAAGAGCCACACGCTCTGAGAAAACATCAGTATAGACTCTAACATGTGAATATGTGTGTGCGAGATGATGCTCTGTAACAATGCATGCCGGAGGCTTGTCAGAGATATCTACAGTTTGACGGACACAGACAGGAAGTTCCACCTCTATCGCTGTTCAAGATCTGTTGGAGTGTATCTCAAACATTAGAAAGCTTTTCTATCTCTTGTCTTTCCCCACAGCATCCACACTGGCACAACAGCCCGAATACAGAGAGGAGGAGCTTCTGTGATTCTGCAAAGCTTTTAATCTCCACAAATTCAATTTTAGCACCTTAAAAATGCTGCAACGCTTTCAAGATGTTCTAAGAAGGAACTACATCGTGCAATCAGGCTCAAAAATTATGCAAAATGCCCTAAATATTGCAAAATGAGTGCAAAAATGTTATCTAACAAATGTTAGACATCTCTAGTTGGAGTATATGGGTTTAGTGCCTGTGCAAATAATGTATGGCCTCTGCACTCAAACTCTTTATATTATAGAGATTAGGACTGAATATACAACATAAAGGTGAAGTGTGTGATTCCAGTGCTGCTAGCAAGAATTGCATGCATGTAATTGCATGCAGAATATTCATATGCATGTATGCAATATTAATTAAATATTCAAAATATGCTAAATATATTTTAAATATTCAAACAAAAAAGTAAATAAATAAATAAGGACATATTTTAACATGGAAAACAATAAGTAATACTTTAAGTCTTTATAATGCATTATAAAGGCATTTGTAATGTACATTGTAAAGTATTATATCTTTTCATAAATAATTGTAACCAAATATGCATTATAGCATATGAAGGTTTGTTTGTCATGTGTTTTATTGAATTATATTTTCTAAAGGTGTAACAATAAAATATTTACAATTATTTACAAGATCATGCAGAAAATTAGAATGTGCATTCCAAGGCATAATTAATGCATTAAAACCATGTTTATAAGTAAAGTGTTACCAATATAATTTTTAAGCATTTGCACTGACTGTACTCTGATATAGTGGTTGGTTCTTATTTTGTTCATTTACTAAAAGTCAAACGCTGTGAGGCTTTACTACATCACCGTGATGTTTTGACAATCAGTGTGTTATCACAATTTTTGAGTTAATGTTGCCCTCTGGAAATCTTTCAAGAATGTTGTTTTACCACCCCAGTGATAGTTTTGTACCTATTTTTCTGAAAGTGTAGCTGTCAGATATTTCACAATGGGCTTCACTTCTGAGGCAAGCAGAGCAAATTTGTGTAAATCATTTGCAAAAACATTACAAACGATTTCTTTTGTTGTTGCGTTGAATCAAACATGACAAGCTGTCATCTTAAATTCAATGCAACAATTTAAGCCCTAATGCGCAATGATTTATATGCATGCATTTATATAAAGAGGAGAAATAAAAGCCCATATTGTCCATTAACAAGCTTCGGACAATGCATCCAGTGCAGACCACACAAGCAGAGCGAGAATGTAAAGGAACATTGAAGAACTACACTCGATTTTTTTCCTGTTTTAATAATACGGCAAATTAGATCTGGGAAAGGCAATGAGTCATTTTCTAACAATCCAGCATCTAAAAAGAGGCCTACTTATTTACTGCATTAATCTTCTGGAGACACTGTACAGCCTATGCAATTCAGTTATTTCCAGTGGAAAGTTCTTTTAGTCACATAACATTAGGAGGCTGTTGCTTTATAGCATGCACATTTGCGGGCGAAAGCAAAAAGCAATTTTCTGCGCTTTTCAGACTACTTAAACGTAACAACTTTCGCCCCCCCGTCGAAGGCAGACGAATGCGTGCACGCAAGGATAACCTCGTGCGCACACATCCGAGAGGATATGCTGGCGACAATGTGCATGGCAAAACCAATATTGCGTTGTTATATATCTATCTATCTATCATCTATTATTAGGTGCCATGAGCAGCTTTTTGCAGTGTTATCGAGCACCTCTTACAGTGCATGAGCTTCAGTGGACTGCATGCGTCTGGAGTCAAAACACAGTGGTAACTACAATATGCCTGTCAAAGGCATCAAAGGTTAATGCACGTTATGCATGGAGAGTGTTTACCTCCTTGTGTCGATGCTTAATTGCTATTTAATAGTCTGACAGCTATTGTACATTGTACCTATTGAGAACACAGACGGGGAGGGTGTGCACTGGAATAAACCAGTTATTAATGCAATAAATTGGTTTCTTTGGGGGATAAACTGAACAAAGGCAATCAACCAAATGCTTTAAACTAAAGAGACGTTTCAAATCTTGCATGTAAGCACGATGAAAAGTAGCACAGATGCTAATTGTTGTACAATTAAGCTTTTTAAAAACTAGCGACTGCTTGGCATGCAAATCAGCAAACTGCCCTCTACACCTCTGTATTAAAACGAATCGGGCACAAGAGCTGTTCTATCAATTGCAAGTTACTATTCATTGCACACGGTTGTTTGTTTATGAACTAATGTACTCTAATGACTGTATACATGCTGATTCTGTGTATGTCTGTGCATGTGGATGACCTTTGGTTCAGTAACCTTTGCTACACGGGCCATGACGGACTATTCTTAATATCTGCCACTTTAGAGGCATCAAATCTTCAAAAGATATGCATAGTTTTATCTGCTGAAATTCCTTTACCTAATTTGGTGTTGCTGTTTGTAAATCTCTCATTATGCTATATTATCACTAAATCTTGAATGCAATCTTTTCGTCAGCTTGCTTTCTTTCAATAAGCACATGCTTTGTATTTCTTTTTGGAACTGATTGGTCGTAGGCTACATTGGCTTCATCTGAGCTTATGCGTCAGTTTTTGGGTGAAAAAAAAAAAACATTATTTGTGGGTAATTTTGGTAATGTTCCCTCAAAAACTGAAGCTGCATGAGCTCAGCTCAGATGATTACCAGTGTATTACATAGTTCAGATTTAGCTTAAAGTGATTACGCCAACGGCGCTGAAGCACTTGACATCGCTGCAGGTCAAACACACATTCACGTCTGACCCTGGAGTCACGCCGCGGTCCAGAAGTCAGTGAGCTGCTTATTATACACACGCCTCATGAGACTCACGTATGAATGTACGAATCAAGGATGTGCAGGATGGCTTGACAGAATCTTAGATCTTTATATAGATTTTTTTTCTCCAGAGTAACATGATAAAGAACAGATTACATTGATTTATTCCAAACGAGCAGGAGTTTAAAATGCTACATTTTCTGGCAGAATAGTTTTCCCTTTCCCGTGGGATTAGTTTTCAGTAAATGAAAGCACTTGAATGCTGCTCTAAAATATTGGAATAGCTGATACAATAGTGTACTTTTGTGGTTGTATATGTATTTCTCCTAGCAAGCAAAATATAATAATCTTCAGGCTGTTTGTAGTCAACCAAAAACAATGGCTGTTATTTTATTTTATTTTGTTTTGTTTTGTTTTATTTTATTTTATTTATTCATGTATTAATTTATTTATTTATTTATTTTTATTTTTATTTTTTTTTTTGCAATACTCTTGTGAAAAAGAAGTGTGCTTAACTGTATTGAATTTGCACTTGTAGTGTTCTTCAAATCTTAAATGTATATTTTTAAAGCTGTACTTGCACATATTATAATAATTAAATCAAAAGCCGGTTACGGGTATTTAAAAAGCACACTTTCATGACAACATTTCTTAACACTTTTTTTTTAAAGGAACTGCACTGTAATAATAACAAGTTATACTTTAAAGTTACATTTTAAATCATGTTCTAATAAACTGTTGTTATGTTTTAGAGTACATTCATTTTATATTAGATTTTAGTAAATAGATTTAAAGTAAATATATTTTAAATGCACTAAATAGCAAGTTAAACATTAACATGAGACATTTCAAATATATAAATAAATTACATATAAGTTTTAATAGAAATGACACTGATGTATATTTTAGTCAATAAATGTTTCTGACGATAGAAGCAATTATGAACAAAAGTCCCATAATTATGTCAAAAAGCATTCTAAAGATCAGCTAATTGTATTTTATATACATTTTAACTATAATACACATTCAGATAAACTGGCAAATAACATGCAATTAATTGTCAGCAAACATCACATGCAGTTTGCACCTAAATATACTGTATTCTTTCAAAGTATTTTATGTCCATCTTTTTAATAATATGCTAAAGTGTACATCTTTTTCACAAGGGTATGCCAGTATGAATCATAATTAGAAAATAATACACCTAATTAGAAAATAAATTGAGGGCATAAAATAAAATATACAAAATATATTTGAAATACTTTTATTTCATGCTAAGCATACTATAAATACATTTACATGTTATGTACTTAATTAAAACATCCTGCAATTGTACTTTTGCTATACTAAACTGGTATACTTAAAGTCTGCTAAATTGGAACAACTTATTCTGTGCTTCATGCACTTTAATTGTCTGGAAGCGGTGCTGAAGAACAACTAAATACATATTAAGTATATTTGATTGTGCTGAAGTGAAACTATTGCAAGTATACTTCAGGTGCACTTTAAATATCTTGCATTTATGAAATTATACATACTGTAGATCATACAGTCCTTAATAATGGTGATATTAAAACACATTTTAGGCTTAATATTAAGAAATGTGCATTGTGCAATAAAGAAATACTCCTTATAAAGTTTCATTCTAGTAAGTCTTGAGCGATGTGTCAATAAACATGTTAATATATCTGAACTATACTTAGTATGAAATAAACTGATTTTAAATATATTACTTTTTTACTAGGGTAAGTATGAATGATGGTTCAAATCATGTGGGGTTTTTTTTTTCCAAGCGATCAGACACACTATTTTCACAAGCTGGAAGATAAAACATGCGAAAATCCCACAGAACTGAACCATTGCTACAGACCTGAAGATCTAGAGACTTGAGGGTTGAGGACTCTTTTGACCCAGACCAGTAAAAAACCACCTAGCAACCACATAGCAACACTTAGCAACCACCCACAACATCTTAGAAACATCTTGGAAACCACCCACAGCACCCTGGTGAGATTCTCACAGGCTTTTTCTTCAGAAAATGTCAGAATCTAGTTGTTCTCCTGCAGCGGTTCATTCATATTAAGCACAGTTAGCAAACTGTGGGAGTTTCGATTGAAGTCTCTGGTTTTTGCAAACCTTTGACTCCACTCATGTCTTACCGAGGATGGAGAAATCTCAGCGGAGTGTTAAGGTGGTTTTGTATTTGGAGCAGGGTCATTCTGTGCTCAGATTCAGAGAGATTACTTACACAGTCCTGTGGGTCGAGTCCTGCTGTACGAGAAGCCCTCACACCGGCCGTGTCTTGATAAGACAGACGTACCATCTACAGGAACAGACACACAGAGAAACTGAGCGATGGATGGGAAGAGTGCAGAAAAATGCCTGTTGTCTTTTATCGAAGCAACAGCATGTGTGCGGGACGTCCCGGGAGAAGTGCAGTCTTGAATGCGTAATGGATTGTTTTTTTTCTTAATGCAACATTTTTATGGCACGTTTGAGGAATAGTTCTGAACAGATGTAGTTAACGTCCATACAGTCAGCAGCATGTGTTTGATGCGCTTGATACTGGGACATTTGAAAGTCAGCTTGAAATAAACAGAACAGATTGTGCGTGAAGAGAAGCCGTTTACACACCTGCGCACACGTTAAAAACAGGCCTGTTTTAAACCTCTACTAAACTCGATTGCTTAAAGGTGAAGTGTGCAAAACATTATCTACAGTCTTAAATTATGATACACTTGCTTGAGAAACAAAATAACACATTATAATGACTTAAAACATTAAGTCTTGTTTTCTAAAAAAATGCAAAATTTTATTACAATATAAAAAACAGTTTTTCATTTTAATATACATTAAAATATAATTTATTCCTGTGATGTAAAGCTGAATTTTCATCAGCTGTTACTCGAGTCTTAAGTGTCACATGATCCTTCAGAAATCATTCTAATATGCTGATTTATTATTAAAATTATTAATGCTGAAAACAGTATTTTTTTGGAACCTGTGATTCTTTTTTTTTTCAGAATTTTTTGATGAATAACAAGTTAAAAAGAGCAGCATTTATTCAAAATATAAATCTTTTCTAACAATTTAAATCTATGCTATCACTTTTTATTAATTTGACACATCCTTGGTGAATAAAAGTATTAATTTCTTTCACAAAAAGAAGGAATAAAAATGTACTGAGCCAAAACGTTTGAACAGTAGTGTTTATTGTTAGAAAACCTTTCTATTTTACATAAATGCTGTTCTTTTTAACCTTCTATTGATTGAAGAATCCTAAAAAAAAAAGTATTACAGGTTCCAAAAGAAATATTAAGTTTTCAGCTTTGATCAATATATTAGAATGATTTCTGAAGGATCATGTAACACTTAAGGCTGGAGTAACAGATGATGAAAATGCAGCTTTGCATCACAGGAAAAAATTATATTTCAACATATATTAAAATAAAAAAACATTATTTTATATTGTAAAAACATTTTTCAATATTTCTGGGGGGGTTTTTTTCTGTTTTTTGATCAAATAAATGCAGCCTTGATGAGCATAACAGGCTTCTTTAAAAAAACATTACAAGTCTTACTGATCCCAAACTTTTGATTGGTAGTTGTGTTTAAAGTGAAAACTAGTTTAATTTACTGACATTTTTAAGAAAACAAGACTTAATGTTTTAGGTAATTTTGGTTCTAAAGTAAATTTATCCGGATTTAAGAATGTTGAATAATTGGTGCTGGGCACAAATATTTTTTTATATATTAAATATATTTTAAATGTACTATATTGCAACTTTATCATGATAAAAACATTAAATAATTACTTAGGGTGAAAAAAAAAAATCACTCTAAAGTTAAGATAATTAAGTATCCAAAAACATTACATTCAAGCATTCAAGCAAAAGTGCAACACTAATGACTATTTCCGAACGGGTTTCCCAAACATCACCTCATCTGCCATTGGTCATTAAAAATTGAAAGTTCTGCTACTAACCATCATTGTCTGAGCTGATATTGCTGTGTCAGGCTGGATGTGATGCTCAAACATGCATATCATTGCTCTGAAAGCACCACAAATCACTTTTTGGGGTGTTCAACATTCAGTTGGTTTTCATACAGCGACTGCACGGGAAAGTATTTCTACACTTCCACTATGTCTGCACTGGAAGAGACTGACGATGTGTTGTGACAGCTTGAGGATGTCTATACATAAAGCAAAAAAATCAAGTCAACTCTGAATGTCCAACAATGGATCGTTCAGCTGTCAGACTTCAGCTGTAAAACGGAAATATAATCCCTTGTCATTTTCAACAGACATCAATTTGAGGAAAAATTGACTTCGCATTGGTTATTTTACACTTGATGCGTTAGTATTATCGCCACAACTGTGTACAGACATTGTTATAAACCAAATATAATTTAAGACAGTACATCTTTGAGTTTGGTGTTATGTAAACATATGCATTCAAAAATTTGGAAATGGTAAGATTTAATGCTTTTGAAAGAAGTCTCTTCTGCTCACCAAGACTGTATTTATTTGATCAAAAATACAGAAGAAAATCAATAATATTGTAAATATTATTCTAATTTAAAATAACGTTTTTCTATTTAAATCTATTTTAAAATGTAATTTATTTCTGTGATCAAAACTGAATTTTCAGCAAAATTACTCCAGTCTTCAGTGTCACCTCAGAAATTATTCTAATATGCTGACTTGCTGCTCAAGAAAAAAATTATTATCATCATCAATGTTGAAAACAATTGTGCTGCCCAATAATTTTCTGGAAATTGCGGCAAATCCTATTCAGGAAGTTCAAAAGAACATCATTTATTTGAAATATAACATTATTACAAATTTTGTTACTTTTTATCAATTTAATGCATTCTAAAAGAACGACCCCATATTTTTGAATAGTAATGCTGAAGTATGACAGTGAAATATAAATAGAACAGATACAATTCAGATTCAAATCAGATGTATAAAATGGTTATGAATCTAGCTTTGTTAAATCACACTTGCATGCATCCAGTTTAGATGTTTCATTCCACTTTATATCCATCATTGTTTTGTAAACACCTAATTTGCATGTTATTATGAAGTTTAACATCTTGCTTATATGTAATTGCCTGCTGAATTGTTGTATTTCTGCTTTCATTCAGTCAAATGTTGTGCACGTTATTACCGTTTGCCATAAGGATGATGTTTTTACTTCACACTGGCCATTGAGTCTTCATCTGGTTGAACTCGCTAGATTATGTTGTTCGAGACATTTCATCGCCCTCAATATCAGGAGTTCAGAGTTTGGCTGGTTAGCATGGTCCAGTTAGCCCATTGCTGGTAGATGTTATAACCATTCTGTGTGCAGAAAGCATGACGTCGATATAACAGATCACAGAGCAAAAAACCATACTCATTCACTGCTTTTGGTACCGAAGGGGAATAAAATCTAAAATTACTTACTGAATGTTTCAGCACAGATCGTCTGGAAATTCTTCCAGCAGTCGGATGAGTCAGTGTAGCAAACCTAAGAGGCTTAGCCAGACTCAGAGCTCGGAGGAACGCTTAGAGACTCCCACTATCCAAAATACAGGAGAAATTAATAATGTCCCCTGACGATTTGAATCTTTTACAATGACTACGGAAATAGTTTTTGCATTAAGAGACTTCTGCTTCCCAACTAGCCTGTTTATCTTCCCAGCAGCCTTCGTTTATAGCATTCCTGTTGCTCAAACAGTAGAGCTTGGTGCTAGCAATGCCAAGGTCATGGGTTCAATTCCCAAAGACAGCATGAACTGAAGTCAATAAAATGTGGACCTTGAAAGCAATTTAAGTTGCTCTGGGGGAAAAAAAGTGCCTGCTGAATGCATAAAAATGGCTTGAAGACTTTAATATGCATGCAGACTTGAAAAAACTTTCTTTAGTTTTGAATTACAGTAAAACAGTCAGAATAAAACAACAGTTAGATGAGATCTGGACTGGATCTGGTCGTCGCATTAGATACAATATCAAACAGAGTGCAATCAGTAACTAAAAAATACTTTATTGTCTTAAAGTAAAATTTTTTCTTCTTTTATTTTGGTTGGACAGTGGTTTTGTGCTTTGTTTTAAAAAACACTAAAAAAAAGCTCATATACAAATGTAATACATGTAGAGTACATATATAGAAGTATAAAAGTATATGTAGAGTAAAAATATATGAAACCTATTAGAAACTGGAACAAATTCATGAATTAACATACATATCTAGCCTATACAAATGTTTTTGGGCATTTATGTCATCAGCCTGTATATCCATCCTAAAAACTGTCAATGCATGTTAATATTATATAACTTAATACACAAAGACTGACCTATGTTTAATATATATATATATATATATATATATATATATATACATAAATATGCAGATTTTTGCATATATGTTATTTTAATAAAGATGCATACATAGATAAAACATATAGTGTTGACATATAAGGTTGCTAAATATAATATCATACAAAATCACCATATTATTTATATATGTACATATACAAACGTTACTATAGGTATTTTATATGAACAAATTTATAAATGTGGAAATTATATATCACCTTGTAGATGACATATATTGAAATGTCACTTGATATAGGTCAATATATATTTCCATATGCAGACTCTTTTATCCAAAGCAACTTACAAAAGAGAAAAGAAGCAATTCTTAAAATAAGTGAACCAATATTATTGTAATGTCTCCAAAAGTAACAGAATCGAACAAAAATGAAAACGGAGGATAGGCTGCGGTGTGTGAGGGTGCGTCAGTTACCTTTCTCACAGTTCTTCATTTTCAAGACAATTATTGTTGTTTTGGGTCACAGAAAAATTACACCATGCAAGACAATTAATCAGCTAACTAAGAAATTTGATTTATATCTCAAAATTAATCTGCACCTTACAATATCATTCTTCTTCTAGACAAATGAGGCTATTTCTTCGGTAGCTGTAGTTTTTCAGTATTTGGTATTCTGTCAATTTCAAGCAGAATCAATTCATGTAAATATGGCCATTAGATCCTGTAGCTGCTCATTCTGATGAGAAAGAATGATTCATACAGGTTAGACACAGAGAGAGAATGTGCATCCACATGAAAGAAGCGCTGTTTGCAATGCAATACTAGATTACTGAATACTGGGCAGTATACACTGCATACTACTGAGACTTACATTTTTGCAATCTGATTAATTTTTCACACTGGAAATAAAATCCAAGTGCATTGCACTGGATACTGTATACTGTACATTTTATCACATTTTATCATTTGGAAATAACTGTTTATATATGTTAAAATATAATTTATTTCTGGGATGCAAAGCATCATTACTCTAAGAAACTTTTCTGATTATTATCAATGTTGAAAACAGTTGTGATGCCCAATATTTTTGTGGAAACCATCATACATTTTATTTTTCAGGATTTTTTATCAATAGAAAGTTCAATAGAATTTTGTTTTGAAATTTGTTATATGGTTTCCTCAAGATAATTATTAATATTTTACTGTATTTGCAGCCCTGGTGAGCATAAGAGACTTCTAGTGGTAAAATACTGGATATTCTGTCCTTGTTTGATTGCACAGCTGAGGTTTAGGACATTGACACATTGGGTCTGCACTAAAAAACACTGAAAATGAATCCCTGAATCAGAAGCCTTGAAACTGACCAAAGAAATTACCAGATGAATTAATGTACTGCAGTAATAAGATGCATCAAGGATTCTCGCATGAGAAATTAGATCTTTTTAACAATCTCAAATATTTGTCTCAGACAGGAAAATGATGCGTCAAAGTATACAATCAAAAGACAAAAAACTGCATTATGAAAAAATTCTCATCAAATTCTACTACAACCGAATTATATATGTTATTATATATTTATTTACTCTTACTGCACATCAACAGTTTTCTAAACAGTCAATTTGTTTTTGTAATTTAGACAATGTCAGTTATTAAAAGAAAACTGAGACCTTCTTTGAGTCTCCTGAGCCATGAAAGTTTCACCGCTGATTGAATTTCCTCTGGGACTGATAAGCATTATTATACAACAAATGTATTAAATATGAATAAGTAAATTCCTTTTTTTTCCGAGCATTCATGGGAGATGTTTTGAGAAGTGTGCATCACATATTCCAAAGAACTGTTTACTGTTTTCTCAAGAAGAAAAAACTCTGCTGTTCATTGATCTTTCTGTGTGCTCTAAAAGATATACGGCGATGAAGCTCTCATCTTTATGCATGTACTGGGAATGAGTGGAAAAAGAATCAGTCATACATGCATTGGGCTTTGAAGTGTTGTGTGTGTCGTCCGACACAGCTGTTTCTGTCACAAGAACAGAGATTTTCAAGGTTTTTCAACTATAACTTTCAATAGTCCACCTCATGAACAATGTTGTCCTTGTAGAATAACTCTACAGGAACTAGTTTATCTTCATGAAAGACTTTTTCTTTGTCGTTTAGTCAATATAAAATGGTTTTATCCATCCAGCGATGAAAAAAGTCCATGGAGTGAACATGTGTGTCAAAACAGATAACTGAAGTAGTGTCTTTGAACTTTCTAATGTTATTAGAATTGATGGCTCAGGGGCTGTTCACACACACAACACATTCTGCTTTTAAAAATGCAAAACTCTAAAAAGTACAGTAATAACCAGTTTAGGCTGCCTAAGCAACACCCTAGCAACACCCCAACACCATAGCAACCACCTAGCAATGCCCTAGAAATAATGGAAATAGCAACATACCTGCAGCCATCTTAACAGCCATCTTGCAAAGTCCTAAAAAAACACCCAGAACACAATAGCAACAGCATAGCAACACCCTAGAAACCACCTAGAAATGCTCTAGCAATTATAGACCAAGCAACATATATGCAATCACCATGAATAATACAGCAACTGTTTTGCAAAGTCCAAGAACCACTTAGAACACCATAAAACTGCCTAATAATACACTATGAACTACTCAAAATACCCTAGCAACGCCCTAGAGATTTCCCAAAACCACTATAGCAACCATCTAGCAATGCCGTAGTAACCATAGAAGTAACTTGCCAACACCCTCAATAGCATACCAATCACTTTGAAAAAACCACTAAGAACATCATAGCAATATCCTAGAAACCACTCAAAATAGCCTAGCAACACCCTAGAATACCTGAAACATCGTACAGCAACCACCTAGCAACCATAGGTCAAAGTAACATACTTGCAATTACCCTGAACACCATAGTAACTGCTTTGCAAAATCATACAAACCACTAAGAACACCATAGCAACACCCTAGAAAGCACTCAAAAGACCCTAGCAACACCCTAAAATACCTGAAACACCATAGCAACAGCCTAGGAACCATTGATCATTATTGCAACACCCTGGAAACCACTCAAAAGAACCTAGCAACACCCCAGAATACCTGAAACACCATAGCAACCACAGATCAAAGTAACATACTAGCAATCACCCTGAACACTACAGTAACTACTTTGCAAAATCTTAAGACCCTCCAAAAACACTGTAGCAACATCACAGAAACCATCCAAAATACCCTAGCAACACCAGAGAATACCTGAAATACTAGAGCAATCATTTAGCGAACATAGATAAAAGCAACATACTTGCAATCACCCCGAATTCCATAGTAACCACTTTGCTAAATCAAACAGCACCACTCTAAAATGCCTGAAGAACTATAGCAACGGCCTAGCAACCATAGATCAAAGCACCCTACTTGCAATCACCCTAAATACTACAGTAACAGCTTTGCAAAATCCTAAGAATCACTAAAGACCCAGAATACCCTTAGCAACACCCTAGAGCAGGGGTGCCCAACCCTGTTCCTGGAGATCGACTTCCTGCAGAGTTTAGTTCCAACCCTAATCAATCAAACACACCTGTCTGTAATTATCAAGCGTTCCTTGAGATCCTAATTAGCAGGTTCAGGTGTGTTTGGTCAGGGCTGGAGCTGAACTCTGCAGGAAAGTCGATCTCCAGGACCAGGGTTGATCACCCCTGCCCTAGAGAATACCTGAAACACTGTAGCAACCACCTAACAACCAAAGACCAAGCAACATACTTGCAATCACCCCGAACACCATAGTAAATCCTAGGAACTACCAAGAACACTATTGCAACACCCTGGAAACCACCCCAGATACCCTAGCAACACCCTAGAATACCTGAAACACCATAGTAACCACCCAAACATTGAGTTTTGCACACACAAGCATGTTCAAATGTGCTCATCTAAAGCAGTTATTAAGTTTCTCTAATTGTCACAGTTAATACTGACTGACATTCACAAACCGCACTCCATATGTTAAAGACAAATGTCTTTCATGTGCCGCGATTATGCTACAAATTGGAGTAATGCAAATTCAGGAGCGTATTTCACTCCTTTATAGCTGTTAATTCTTCATAGCAAACCTCATATTTTTGAAGAAAATTAATTCTGCTGACTGATTTGCTTTTGTAATAAGCTAATAGTTTGCCAGTGGCCTGTGCGTTCATCTGGAACAGATAGAGAGGAGCGCGTATCGATTGAGTGGCGTGCATAGCAGCTGATTTAATACAAAGATTTCATTTTGTTTCACTCTCCAATTTTCCACACGACTCTCATAATAAGACTGAAGGGGAGGGATTGTGAAATTCCCAATGAATGCAATTTAATTTCATTTATGCCGTACATAAGGGCATTCGCAACCTGCACGAATACAGTTTGAATGACAAGCAACAAAATAAATCTTCAAAGTTCAAGCAGAAAAAATAATACATAATGAGGCACAATAGTTAAGTCAAAATGTGATTCGTGCTTGGCCAACAAAACTTTAAGATGCAAAACTGAGTGGTTGCTAAGGTGTTCTTGATGGTTGCTAGGTAGTCACTTTGTGATATTCTGGTATCTAGATATGAAACAACAAAACACACTTTCTGGCTGATTGTAGATGGCAAAAAGCTTATTTAATTGTTAAAAGTAAAAAACAGGCTTTATGTAAGCAAGTGCACATGAAAGGTTTATTGTCTTTACTCGACCATGTCTATTGTGTGAATTCACTGTGTGTGTTTAATGTACAGACGTACGTTTCACTCAACACAAAAAGCCTTTTTTTTGCATCTGAAAAGCATTTGTCCTTAATCTTGCATTTCTTATTAATAAATGTATTATTAATGTTTATTAAATATATATATATATATATATATATATATATATATATTTTATTATAATCAATACATTTGATTAAACCAGAGAAAGAGAAAGAATTGTGATGCAGTGATTGTTTTGTAGTAATATATTTGTTCATTTTTATTTTATTTTATTTTATTTTTTATTCATCCAAAAAAATTATTTGAGAAAGAATTGTGATCCATTGCTTAATGTTTATTAATGTTCTTTGTGAAATATATTAAATATTTAAATGTTTTGTGTGTGTGTGTGTGTGTATATATATATATATATATATATATATATATATTATGAATACATGGAATATATATAAAATAAATTAAAAAAAAAATCATCGGTTGCATGATGCATCGGTTTTTAAATTAGTGTTGCTTTTGGAGTTTCTAGAGTGAAAAGTAGCAGTGTTGGAAAACTTTGATTCACAGATGCATTGCATTTCTCAGAAATCCATCGTACTTGTGCATTACATTCCAAGTCATACAATAGCTTTTTGTGAAATTTCATTTATTCATCTTCAAAGACACATTATTAGAACTTTTCTAATAACTTTTGTGACTTCAGAATATATATATATAGATGCATTAAAAACTCTAGTGTAGGTGTCTTGTGTGGCGGATAAAAATTAATTCTGTCTTGTGATTGTCATTTTTTTTTTTTGCTGAGCTCTTCAACCTTAGCCATAACCCCTAAGTAAATGACAGCATATTCACAGCCTCTTCAGCACGATTCTTGAATATGTTCAGGTCACAGTCACAGCTTATTCTCTCTCTACTGCCTCCAACACAACACTGATGGGCCTTGTTAGCATAACATATATCCTGTGATGTGTCAAATCATTGCACAAATCTTATGGAAAAACAAAGCATGTGGGTTTAAATAAGGACTGTGTGAACTCCAGAAGAACTTTTCAATGCCATTACTATCAAAACATTCATTTTTACTCTGAAAGACAAAAGTTTCAGCATGCGTCTGCTGTCAGTTGTATTAAATGCATTTAATTGGGTGCAATTACTAATCCAAAGCACACTGAGATGAACACTGCTGAAAGGCTTTTACTGTAACATTGCAATCTCTGTTATGGGAATATTCACCAAAAATGAATCATTGACTCACCCTCATGTCATTCCAAACTTGTGCAGCATTTCTTCTTGTGTGGAACGCAGAAACAGAAAGTTCAGGCTGTGAGGAAGGAACAAGAAACGTTAGGCACCTCAAGATTCAATTCAGTTTAGAATAACATCCTATCAATTAAATTGCTAAAATCTCAATTCTGCAGTCGTGATTCCTCAGTAAATTTATTCCATTTAAATGTCAGGTCGTGGACATTGGTCAGCTTTCATTGAGACGTAAAAGAAAGCATATTCTGTCTTCTTGTCCTATTATCTGAACATATCTGAGGGGTCTCACGTGTAAAGCGTACAGTGTAAACGCACCTTTTGTTGTGTAAATGTCACTGGAGATGTGTCCTCCTTGCCGTTTTTACTGTGCTGAACACTCATCTATATCTGATTTGTCTTGCATATTAATTTTTAAAAATCTGAATTTATTAATAATTAATTTATGATTAATAAATCTACATTATCAAATATATTTTTAAAATAAATAAATATATGTACTTTATAAGTGCTAATTAACAGCCGATATGCTAGTAGTATGCATGCTAATATGCAACTAGTTAACTAAAGTGTTAACATGTATTTTTGTAGATTCATCTGAGAAAGAATCATGATGCACTGGTTAAATCAATGTTGCTCTTGGAGCTTGACAATAAGAGTGTGGGAGAACATTGATTCACAGATGCATTGCAGTTCTTTGATGTCCAAAGCAGACAAAAAAGTATTCTGTCTGACTTGTGCATTATATTTCGAGTTGTACAATATCTTTGTGTGAAATCCATTCCGCATATACAAGTTTGGCTCATTTGAATCAATGAATCATCATCATGCGACAAGTTCGAAAAAAGTGCCCCTGGACTCTTCGTGCTTTCGTTGGAAAAAATTAATTTGGACATTCTGATAAACATCCACTTTTATGTTACAGTACAAAGTCACACAGGTTTGGAACAACACGAGGCTGAGTAAATGATAACAGGCTTTTTATTTTTTTGATCAACGCTCCCTTTAGCACTAAAACACAGAGGCATGTTTTAATTAAGTGTTTGTGAAAATCACAGACATTATGTAAAATAATTATAATTCAAGGTTGTTTTTGTTTTGCTGTGATGCTAAATAACCAAACTAATTATTAGAGTCAATGTTGTCTCTCGTCGTGCCGTTTCATCGCGGGCCGTCAGCTGCTCTGTATTCTGTCACCGTTGAAGCGTCGGCACAGCCCGCAGTCAATGCTTTTCAAAACTCCAAAGAAATGTCACCTCACTGAGACTGCGTCGGTCACAGCTCTCTTTTACCATGATTGAAGATGTCAATGATGTCGAGGGAAAAAATGGGAGTGTCGAACTGTGAAGTGCAAGTTACAATCATTTGCTGGAAACGGGAAAATAAAGGCCCGAGCTCCCCGCTGCATGTTGCATTATGCACTGGATTTAGAATCAAACATTTATGTTCCGCCGCGTGCCAGGAATATTTCTTCTGTCCACATGCAGAAAATAAGAAAACTATGAATGTACACAATGGAATACTAGAAAAATGTGCAGCCAAACCAGTATGTCCATATTATGCAATAAACTTTTAGATAAACTTTTCATACCTGACCTCACTGTTTTGCACGTTCAGTTGAACAAGTGCTTTTCAGTAATAATCTCAGATATAATTATTAATTTATTAATAAATTATATTTCATATTTTTTAAAAGTTTTCACTCACAATTACAAAGAAACCAGCAAGTAACACTGAATTAAACATGGAATTTTAAAGTATAAAAACATAAACGTACTCCAATATTCTAATTTTTTACACTGTGTTAAACTGGAAATGGAAGGCCGAGGACATTGCATTGTGGGATATGGCATTCTTCGATGTGGACTTTTTAATTATTGCACTGAGTATTTAATTCATAAAGTACATGCATGGCTTGAGCAGCACTTGTGAACAAGTCAGTGCTTCAGTCCTGCCTCACATCCATTACCCACAATCCCAATAAATGATTCTGACTTATAATGAGTCTCTTAGAAAAGAGGAGAGAATTGAATCCTTTAGGATTCTGGATGGCATTGACTTTCTATCATGTTATCACACTCTTGTATTGATGTCACCTGTTCATGTTATTACACCGAGTGCAAATGTAATTTGTACGTTTAGCCAATGCTGCTTTCAGAGCAGACAGATGCTGTAGAACAAGACACATTTATACCGTCGTCCAGCAAAGTCTCACAACATACTTGTCTCCATTTGAACTATCATATCAGCAGCATTATACATTATACTTTTGAAACACAACATTTCAAAAATCAATTTAGTTTTAGCTAACATCACACTGAGTATAACATATCCTTAAAAACTAGATTGCTTGAATCTCCCTCGTATCTCACGATTTTTGCCAGCTGAGTTCATCATGAGAGCGGGTTGATGTAATCTGTCCAATTTGATATCTGAAATTGGAAAACATGGTAGCAGGATGATGAATGCTGATGAATCCACGACCCTCGTGCTACTGTGAGCATCAGTCATTAATGAAGTTGTTTGCGTGCTGAAGTCATTATGACCTGCGGGACTCATGCAGGGCTAAAGGTCATCTCTCTATGTCTGTCTCTCTGCCATCAGCGCCAAGCCACTGACTAATTAGCCATTAATTAAGCATGTAATTTTTATCTAGAATGAAGATGAAGGTTGTGTATCAAATATGAACACCTGGGACAAGGAAAAGCACAACCAGAACTCTACTATATAAACATTAAGACCAGAAGCATACTCCAGTCTAGTGTGCGAACGATGCATGCATTCAGTAAACTAGTAAGTTTAACTAACTTTAACTACCCTGATTCTCTTCAAACTTTTGCTTAGCTGTGATTAGAAAGAGAAAATTTATAGTATAGAAGAAAACAGTTTACATTAATGCTGCTATAGTGTCTCTTGTGCCAATGCTGACAATGCAATGCAATGACTGACAAATGCTCTGAATGCGTTTGGACACTGCAAATCATTTAGAAACTGCAAAATATATGCAACATATCAAACTGCTTATACATTATGGTGTTCCCTTGAAAATGCATAGCGACTGAACCAAAACATGGGGTGCGCTGTACGCTGGCCTCTGAAGCAGCGTTTGACATCACGTAATCTATTTTAGTAGCTGTAGCAGGGGTCAGACTTCATGATGTATGTGGCGTGTCAGGAAGTAAACTATGACCCATTATCTTTGATAAATGATCAGAGGCTGCATTGTCTCCTGTAAGTTGCCATCGCTAAATGTAATTCGTAAAATGGTATTTATCATGCTCCCACTCCACCTGCACCCCAACGCAATACAGGAGGCCAAATCACACATTTGCACTGAGCAAACTAGTGTGTGCAAAATAACTGCAGATTGCAAATACCTGTATGTACTTTGATGAATCCAACTGGCCTCATCAAATATTGTTAGATCCCACAGATCTGATTTACACTGCAAAACAGAACAAAAATAAATAAATACATACATACATACATTTTATGATTTCCAAATCATCCTTTATGAATTTCAAATCACTTTAAAAAAAAAGTTATTTATTAAAAACAAAAATGTAAAATATATATATATATATATATATATATATATATATATTTATTTTTATTTATTTTATTTTTTTTTACAAATTCAGTTTAAAAGATCTCAACTATGCAGCACATGCTTTTAAATTAAATTAAATTGTAAAAACATATGCTCCATAGTTGAGATCTTTTAAACTGAATTTGAAAAAATAAAATAAAAATCATTAATACTGTAATTGAATTCATGGATATCCAATTTGGATAATATAATATAACATAACATAACATAACATAACATAACATAATATAATATAATACAATATAATACAATATAATATATAACAAAATGTAATATAATATAATATAATAATGAAAGAAATTAAAATTAAATACAATTTTGAATTAAATTAAAACAAATCACATTAAATTATTATTATTATTATAAATTCCAAATCATTAAAAAATGAGTGAGAATTCAACTACAGTATTACACATTTTACACAAATGATACATTAAATTATTGTCTTTTCTACAATATTTTGTTTTTATTTCTGGAATCATTTCTAAAATAAAATAAAATAACATAAAAATTCAAGTAAATTCAATACAATTTAATTAAATATTAAATTAAATTAAATTATTAATATGAATTCATTTCATTTAAAAAATAATGTGAATTTAACTACAGTATTAAACATTTTCAGAGGTCATGATTTTACAATTAAATTAAATTAAATTAAATTAAATCATTCTTTTCTACAATATTTTACCGCTTATTTCTGTACAATTTTTCCTTAACTATCCAATACTGAGTTTAGAGCCATGAATCAAACCAACCAGTTGAGATATAATTTATCATTCAATAATATAATAAACTTTAATTTGAATGAAAGAAAGTATAAAACCTGAATGAAAACTTTACATAATGGAAACCTATAAAAGATAAAAGGTGCAATAATTAATGCATTTTATAAGGAAATAAACTGTAATTCCATAAAGCACTGCAAATGTCATAAAACAAAATGCATAATAATAAAAAAAAATGAGCTAAGCTATACTCGTTTATGTGTATAAAAGCAATACATTAAACATTTTTAACACCGTATATGCATTCGTAAGAGTATATTAATTTCATCATTCAGCTTTTAAAGGAATGGCGGCCCGCTACCAAAATCTTTTGCTGCAGTTTACATTCCCATTACAAGTGGATCTTTCTGAGCAGTTCTTTTTCAGAATACAATATTAAACATTTTACAAATGAAGTTGAAAAGATCTCAACCTCAGAGCTCACGGCAGGTCTGTCTCTGAAAGGTTTATATGTTATGGTTAAAAATCAATTTCTCTATGGAGAAAGTGAATGGGAATTTTTCTTCCAGAAGCCGGCCGCTGCGCTCTCTATAGGGGAAAATGTTGAGTGATGAATTGAAGTGCACTAGTTAGAGCGCAGAGCGGACACAGGCGCAGTGAGAGTGAATGCTCTGATTGTCGACAGACTGAATGAATCTTTGTCTTCATTTAGTCCGGAGAGGAAACCGCCTTATGCAGCACAGCAGACCAAGACAAATACAGAAACACCTCTCTCGTCGGCTTTGATTTCCTCTTCTCATAACATAAATCTCCACAAACACACACACACACACACACACAGTGTCAAAGTGGGCTGAAGTGGGCCTTCACGCTGACTCCAAATACTGCATTTCTGAGCTATTCACTTCACAGTAACGGTGATTATTCTGACGTACTGGCAGCGCTCATAAACCAATGGTGCTTTATTCTGTCTCTGTTCGACAAATGGCCCGTCTCATCACTGTTAGTCTCGCAAGCCAAAACCTGCATTCAATTTTAGATTTCAGCAAACATGCATGGCTAACTGCAAAAACTTATTGGAGATCTGTAAAATATTTAAATGCCATGAATGGACCATTATACAGCACCATTTAAAAAAATGGAGTTTTAATGTTTGTTTTTTTTGGGTGAACCAAAGCTCCATTTATTTAATTAAAAATACAGCAAAAACAGCAATATTGTATTGCTTGCATTTCAGAAACACTTCACCTTAATGCCTTTACGTATAATGCATTATAAAGGTATTAATAATGTACTTTGTAATGCATTATATATTTTCATAAATATGGTTTGTTTGTCGTGTTTTAATGCATGTTTTCTAAAGGTGTAACAATAAATAGATTCTAGTATTATAATGTACTATAACTGTGGTTACAACTGAAGAGTTTATTTGCAAAAACAGATAACTATATATATTTTGAATTTTAAAAAACATGTTTTTTATGTTATCATGTTTTTATTTTGCTTTATTGTGTTAGTTAGCTGTATTATTTTAGTTATTTTTACTTTATATCAAAATAACCCAACTACAGTTTGACTGAGCTTAACTGAAATGCACAATGAAAAAAAAACATGATTTATGAGTTATTTGTTTTTGCAAATGAACTCTTCATATAATGCATCATAAAGTGCATTAAAAGGCTTAATTAATGCATTAAAACTAGTTTTATAATTTTATTTTATATAATAACAGCTTAAAGTGTTACCAATATATTATTATATGTCATTATAAACTGCTTAATTTTTTTAATTTTTTGGAAAATGTTACCTTTTTTCCCCCCAGAAAGTTCAAATGGACAGCAGACAAATTTGACACAATCTTTTGTAACAGTTTTGGGTGAATAAAATTATTAATTTCTTCAGTCTATTAATCATCTCTTCTTGTTTTATTATTTTCTTTGATTAATTTAAACTTAAATTGCTTTATAATATTTTTTGTAATTTTTTTGTATTATTTATTCTTCTGAAAATGTGCTACTTTAATATTTTTTTAATAATTTCATTAATTTATTTTTATTAATGTCTTCGATTAATTTCTGGTGCCAAATTATTTACTGATTATTTATATTATTTTGTATTATCACAATAATTGTAAATGCATTTATTATTATGTCTATGTAAACGTGGAGTGATAACCGAGTGTAAAATAATTGTAAAATTTTCTGTGGTCCAGGGTTATCACGTTTGCTAAAATTAAAACCATAAAAGATATCTGTATTACTTAAAATAAACTTAATAAAATAAAATAAAATAAAATAAAATAAAATAAAATCTTTTTTTTAGCTCCTTTCCAACACATTTCCAACATTTAACGAAAAATAAAATGGAAATAAAAATTAATAATAAAAATTATAAAAACACACAGCAAAATTACTAAAACTTAAACAAAAATTAAAATTAAAACAGAATAAAAAAATTATTAAAAAAAAAAACATTTTCAAAATATTAATAAATGCTATACTAGTTTCACAATGCTACTAAAATAACACTGCTGCAGTTAAAATGTGTGCAGATTAAACAGATCAAAGTCATGTGTAATCTCATAAAACAATTGGTTTATATTTAAGCAGTTCATGACTCACGATTATGTCGCTCAGCCTCAGGGTCTGAAGTCATCTCTCCGCCATACATAATATCACACACAAGTGAAGCGTTCAGTCATTTCTGTCCTGATGTATTACAGCCATAACTTGCAGACTGTCAGCGCAGGAGAATTTACATGCATCTGTAGAATTAATAACAATAAAGATCACACAATCGCTCAGCATATCATGTAGACAGAGATAAGAAATAATCTCCAGACCGACTACACTCCATGTTCAAACGCCAATGAAACGTTTAACCCGCAGGGCCTCGCAGACTCTTTATCTGTCTGTGGAGATCTGCCACAGAAAAACAGATGCACAAGTCAACATATGTATATTTAGCTTATATATTTTCAGTTTTGCCACTTGGCTTGCCAAAAAAAATGGAAAACACATTTACAGCAATGCACTTACAATGGAAACTGAGTTAATTGGCAGGAAAAGAAATATAATGCCAGAATTGTTAACGTAATTAAGAATTAATCTCAGAAAAAGAAACAAAAAGAATTCTGATCAATCAATCAAATCATTTAAACTTTATTTAGAAATATTGGAATTTGATCAAATCATTAATTCAAGTATTTTTTTTTTTTAATTTTTTAATGCATTGGAGCCCTAATATTCACTGCATATATTTCATAATATGCATGTAATAATCGTTTTTAAGGCATATTGACAGCCCTGACATAACAACAGTAAGGGTGCTTGAGTTTAGGTCGCTCTGTAGTGATATTAACCCAACAATAACGGCTTACAGATGCGACACACGCTTCTTGCTTACTTTAATTAAGCTTTCAATGTCACTGATGCAAAGAGGCTGTTTTTCTCCTCCCTACAACATTCAGAAATGCTGAATAATTAGCTCAGCTCAAAGAGAACAAGGTAGGAGGTGGAGAACCGGTGTAGCACTGGGACCTTCAGCAAATAATGCTGGGAAAAGGCAGCAGATGAATTATTCAGGACGGTGTTGGATGTGGCCACAGGCTACAGCATCCATCAGACCGCTTGGAGAAAGATGCTCAATTAATGCCTTCAAATATACAGCTCTCTCACACCTCTTCATGAACGACTGCATCAATAATTCCCGTGGCTCGGGTGCTGCTGCTTTGAATGGGTCGTAAAAAAAAAAACAGAGGAAAATAAGTATTTATTTTTTCCCAAGAATTTGTGATATTATTTCATATTATCATATCATAAATCATATTTTCAACTAAATGCAATAAATGAATAAATAAATAAATAAATAAATAAAGAATTCTAAAAACTCTAAATATTCTAAATAATTCTAGTAAAGTTTCTAGCACAAAAATCCAGCTCAGAAAATAATATTTTAATTAATTAATAAAAAAAAAAATATATATATATATATATATATATATATAAACATTAAATAAATAAATAAATCGAGTAAAGTTCATAGTGCAAAATCCAGCTTGGAAAATAATATTTTAAGTTTAAATAAATTAATTAATTAATTAAAAAAAAATGATATAAATAACAAAAACATTAAATGAATAAATAAATAAATCTAGTAAAGTTTCTTGTGCAAAATCCATCTCAGAAAATTGTATTTTAAGTTTAAATGGAAAATTAATTAATTTAAAAAAATAATTTCAATAAAAAAATCTAAAACAATTCTAAAAATTCTAATTATTCCAAATAATTCTAGTTAAGTTTCTAGTGCAAAATCCAAATTTAAATAAAAAATTGTTTTTAATGAATTAAAAAAAAAAAAATATATATATATATATATATATATATATATATATATATATAAACTTTATTAAATAAATAAATAAATAAATAAATCTAGTAAAGTTTCTGGTGCAAAATCCAGCTTGGAAAAAAAATATTAATATATCATTTTATATATACAAATAAATAAATCAATCAATCAATCCAAAAGAATTCTAAAAATTCTAAATATTCCAAATAATTCTAGTAAAGTTTCTAGTGCAAAATTCAGCCTGGAAAATTTTATTTTAAGTTTAAATAATAAAAAATAATTATGTATTTATTATAAATAAAAAATATATACATAAAATATACATATATATATATATACATACAGTTATGACACAAATGTAATTTCAGGCTACGGACACTTGGCTGGTCTAGAAATAAATTTGCTTATGTGCTTATCATGAACAACATCTTACTGAAAAAAATCTCAATTATATTAAATAAAGGTTGCATTTTCTTCATGCAGAATATAATTCCTTATTTTTGTTTTTTGCTTAGGGGTTAAAAATGACCCAGGCAAAGCCATTCCTGGAAAGCATTTATGAGATTTACCCTATTAAAACAACCTGTGTGGATGAACGTCCTCTCGTACTTGAAGCATAACTGCAGAAGGACACTGTGCGAAAATGAGTTTGCTCTTAATGTTCCTCTCAGCATGATGCAAGACACTAATATGCGAGGCCGCTCGTTTCAAAAGCGGTGTAATATTCAAAGAGATGCACCTCTTTCAGAACGGCATTATTCCTTTAGAGGGATCGCATGACTAGTCACTCGTCTGACAACAAAAGTTTCTTCTAGGGCTTCTTGAAGGTTATTTAAGGTTGTTGCGTTTCATTCTGTTCATGCAAATAGGAAGATCAGAGACGTTGGGAGTAAAAAGATTTGTGGAGCACGAGATAAATGCGTGTTTTTTCTGCCTGTTATACAGCGACAGAAGTCAACCCTTTGATATTTTGCCACAAAATCCAAAAGTGGAACAAAAAGTATGAGTGGTCTATTTTTTTTGTGTGAAAACTGCAAATGTGCAGCCCGGAGTCCAAAAATCTCAAGGTCGCCACCAAACCATGTCTAAGCGGAAAACCCATTTCTCTTTCTCACTAAACTGTCTGGTCTCTAATCCAAATAAAAGCGTCTGAAGACGCCCGGCTAGCTGTCGCTACCGTAATCTACAACTCGTCCTTCCGAAACGCTTTAATCTCCGTAATCTGACATATTCATAACTGCTTTCTCTGTGAAAGCGCAAAGTTAGGATGAGAGAGTCTAAAGGATGACCTTTCCACCACCAAAAGAACAATTACACCCTAAAAAGACGCCATTATAGAGTTTCTCCACTAATGATGTTCACAATTATTTTCAATTATCGTAATGTTGTAATTGAAAGGCGATCTGAAGGCCGCTGACAGCTCCTTTTGAAAGCACGGACAGAGCGACGTTTATTCTCACCCTCGGCGTTAATTAGCTTCTGCTGCCGCGTGAGTCTTCGTGCGCTTTTCTACAACCCGCTTTCAGACGAACTAACACAGAAGCGTCTGACCCCCAGCTTTGTTTCTGCCTGACGAGGTTTGACGTCGCACTAATGGCTCACGCTCGTGTTCTTTAACCAAAAGTGTTAGCTTGTTAGCATTGCCTTATTTTTTTGATCTCATAACTCATGAGACTTCTTTATGAAAGGTTGGATGGCTTATGAGACGAGGCGAGCGACGCTGCCTTTAAAATTAAAACCGTTCTCTTGTCGATACAGTGAGATTTATGCAAATGTTCCCAGCACAAACGAGCTGAGCAAGCCTGAGCCAATTTGCCTGCTTAAAAGTTCTGCTGACACGTGGAAGAACGGTCTACTTTTGCAAGAGGAAAACTTTAAAAGCACTGTCCTCGACTATCATGCATGTCAAGCTCTGATGGAAGGCACTATGCATTAAAGCAATAGCTAATCCTCAGAAAAAAAAAGTCATTCCAAACCTGCATGCTCCATGATTCACAAAAGAAATTATATATCAAGTTATATAATAAAATTAAAAATGTATAAAAAATTTATATAAATAAAAAAAAAAAAAAACATAAATAAATGATAAAAAATATTCTAAATAATTCTAGTAAAAACCCAGTGCAAAATCCAGCTTGGGAAATTATATTTCAATTTAAATAAAAAAATCACTAATAAAAAAATTTGTATACATAAAAACAAACAAACAAAAATATAAATATAAAATTCTAAATAATTATAGTAAAGTTTCTAGAGCAAAATCCAGCTTGGGAAATTATATTTCAAGCTTAGATAAAAAAAAATTAATTAATAAAAAATTAATATAAATAAAAATAAACAAACAAACAATTAAATAAATAAATTCTAAAAATTCAAAATAATTCTAGTAAAGTTGACAGTGCAAAATCCAGCTTGGGAAATTATATTTCAAGTGCAAATAAAAAAAAAAAAAAGAATATAAATATAAAACAAACAAACAAACAAATTAATGAATGAATTAATTAAAAATTTCTAAATAATTTTGTTTGCAAAATCCAGCTTAGGAAATTATAATTCAACTTTAAATAAGAAATTGATTAATAAAAAAAATTATATAAATAAAAACAAACAAACAAATAAATCCTAAAAATTAAAAATAATTCTAGTAAAGTTCTGTGTGCAAAATCCAGTTTAGGAAATTATATTTCAAGTTTAACTAAAAAATGAATTAATAAAAAATTAATATAAAACAAACAAACAAACAAATAAATAAAAAAATAAAAATTCTAAATAATTATTATAAAGTTTTGTGTGCAAAATCCAGCTTAGGAAATTATATTTCAAGTTTAAATTAAAAATTAATTAATACAAAATTAATATAAATAAAAACAAACAAATAAATAAATAAATAAATTCTAAAAATTCTAAATAATTCTAGTAAAGTTTTGTGTGCAAAACCCAGTTTGGGAAATTACATTTTTTAAGTTTAAATAAAAAAATAATTATTACAAAATTAAAATAAATAAATAAACAAACAAACAAACACTGTCTTCGACTATAATGCATGTCAAGCTCTGATAAGGCACTATGCATTAAAAGTTAATCCTCAAAAAAAGAAAAAAAGTCTCTCCAAACCTGTAAGCGCCATGATTCACAGAAGAAAAATAAGAGCAAGAGATTTTTTTTTTTTTTTGAAGATACAACCAAGCAATACCTTCTACCAAGCTCCAGAAAGGCAATACTACACAGCACAGTGTTTGAGCCTGATAAATATAAAAAGAGACATCATGTTACAGTTCATAAAAGCTATAAACTTTTGCATTACAGACAAGCACTGCTACACGTACAGAAGGCGTGACTGAAATAAGCAAGAAAGCAAAGGAAGTCAGTCCTAAAACGTCTGGCTGTCAATTGAGTGAGTCAGTTAGAATATCACAGCTTCAATTACTGTTTAAATAAAGCTAAAAAAAAAAAAACTCTCTAAATAAACCTCTCTAAGTGCATGCAATTGCATTGGCTATATATGCTTACTGAAGTGTCCATACTTAGAAAGTGCTCATCTCATTTGATTCAATAGGAAAGAAGTAGCTAATAATGTAACTTTAGTTTTTATTTTATTTTGTTTTAGTGTTTTGTTTTGTAGTAGTACTATTGAATGTATAAAAAGTTCTAGGTCCATAATGAAGGTGCAGAAAACAAGACATTTAGCTTTAGTGAACAAAATAATTAAACAAGCAACTAAATGAATGAATTATTCTAGAAAATTCAATCTGGACAGGATGCGATTTCTCAAGGCATACTCAAACGTCAATAAACAAATAAATATTATTTTAAAAAGTAAATAATTTGCTCTGTTTGATTGCTCCTAAAAACACCAAAAGTGTTTGATTTGGACAAGATTCAAATCAAAGCATGATGAATGCAAATTTACTTAATCACTTCGAGGACAACTAGTCCAAACAGCTGTCATATAATTTATGGCATTTTCTAGCCTTGTTAGTTGAGTTGAGTTGAGAAACAGTTTCTGTATAAATATCTAATGCTGTCAGGCTAATTGAGATCCTGATTGTGCCAAATTAATACCACTCTAATTCTAAAAATAAAAAAGATATGCTCCCACGAAAAAGCTTTAACAACGTTAGCTACTTTATTCTTAGTATTTTGTAGTTCAACTACTTCTCCTGAGGAGTAGCTTGTCTGTAGCTTAAGTACTGTAAATTATGAATAACTCAACAGTTTCAAAGCATCTTCCCCAATGCTGTTTTATACATTTTCCCATGCGAGGCACACTAAGGGCCCCCGATGCCTCCTTCACACTGATTTTATAGCCAGTCTTAAATACACATGCAGGCCATTGCCCATTTTATAGGACTCATTATCGGAGTGTTGGGGGAAAAAACTAATTATTTACATTAGGCCTGTAGCTTACGGCACGTCAGGGCCAGTCGATTCCAGTGGGCCGATGTTTAATGTGCGCCTTCATTCCAGCATCAGGCTTTCAATTATTCATCTGTTATAGTCCTTCCGTCTGAGGGACCCCATGCATTCTTGATTTGCAAAGGCGATTGGTGAGGATGCAGCTTTACGATGAAATCGGCTTCTGTCGATGAGCCACAGAAAAAAAACACAGCGCAAACAACCGCATTCATTCCAGAACCACAACAAGAGAAGAAAAACAGGTATTGCATGCAAAGACATTGTCTTTCGCCATCAAAGACTACATGCATATTAGCAACTAGTAGGTTTGACTTACCTGTCGCATGTTTAATTCAGAGTGGCATCCAGTTATCATCCTGGAAATTAAAAATAAAAGAAACCAATTATTAAATAAGATATGCATTTTAGGTATTTCTTAACATGTGGCAGTCAAATATTAAGTAAAGAAAGCAATTCAATTTTTAATTTCCAGGCCTAGAAAAGTGAATATGAAAGTAAATGCAGTGAATATAGATTTTTATATCTGCTATAAAAAGGCTATAGTTTTTTTTCTTTCACATTAACAGAAGTTGTGGAAATTGATTGGTAAGAAAGCACATATTACTCCTTGAATTTGATATTCATTTCTTACTTTTTTATATAAATGTGACTCTGTGGGGCAGAAATCTTATTCCAGTTCCAGAAGTGAGATATCAAAAAGACAAAGCCTGGCTATCGACTTTTTTCATGTGAATGTGGAGTTCTGTTACACACTAAAGACATTTTTCAGCTAAATCTCTTTGTGTAACACTAGCGCTGATGTCCTTCACCTCTACATTCAGTGTTTTGACTGAAACGGCACAAGAGTTTCCGCTTAAAGTCAATGGCAGTTCAGATGTGCAGAGCAAAATAAACTTTTCAAATATCTTTAACTGTTCACTGAAAAGTTGCGATCTGACATTTCAAAAGTTACATGCATCAATAAGCTTAACTTCATGCATACCGTTTTTAACAGAAAAACAAGTTATTTGAATTATGTAAAAGCAGCAAATAATGATTACTTTTGATCTGCCCCAAATTTCGCCCTAGTAGCAGTATGTGGTCTAAAAGTGCAAAACTACAACCTGGGCTCAATTAATATTCATTGAATATGCCAGTGCATAACCCAGTAACAATAGTGACAATAACCCAGCTAACAAAAATATGTTCTAAAACATAGCTTATATGCAGATACAGTACTATATTATGTTTTCAGGTTCAAGTGCAGCATTTGACACAGTACATCATGATATCCTTTTACAAAGAGTTTCAGGGACCTGTGCTAAAGTGGTTTGCTTCTTACCTTAAAGGTGTCATCGGATGCAAACTTCACTTTTACATGTTGTTTGAACATTAATGTGTGTTGGCAGTGTATGTACAAATCTACCCTATAATGATAAAAATGCATGCAGTGGTTTTTAACGAATCTGTAAAAATAATGTCCCCTTTTTCAAATCGAGGCATTCTCAGGCGTCACACCGACAGAGGTCGCTCTCACGATAGTTGATAGACATGAGCGTCTTACCTCAGATCAGCTGTAACAGTCCGACCTCCATTGTTTAGATGCTGGAGCAGGGATGTAAGTTAGACAAGAATATCTCCGATTGAGCGATTGAGGTGTTGTGTTGCTGGATGTAATAATGAACATAGTGGTCGTCATTTACTCCCGACATCTGAGCCGCTGAAGATGCAGTGGATTACGTTTGTTTGTGAAGGGAATGCGCCTCCTGATCTACATAAATGCGTCTATGTTCGCGCAAATGTTATAACACATTCAGCTGTAGATGCACAAATATGCTAATGAAAATACGTATACGTATGTATAAAATGGCAAAGTATATATATGTATGTATGTGTGTGTGTGTGTGTGTGTATATATATATATATGAAGAGTTCAGATGCAAAAGCCTTTCTTATTTTTTTTATTTCTTTAAAATTAGCATTTCCTTCTGGCTACTTTGTGTAGTCCTATATATATATATATGGATTTTTTTTATTTTTTTTTATTTTTAGCTGGTTTATTAGTACTCAAAAGCAATTTTGCTAAATGTCTAAACGATTAGGAAAACTGCATTTCCTCTGTTGAGTTTCTGATTGAACGACAAATGACAGAATTTTGTTTGTTGTGTTTGGACAAATGGCACATAAATGTTTGTGATTTCATTTAAACCTTTTTTCAGATATTTTAAAGTATTGGTTTGTTGCATTAACTATTGTGAATACATTTGAGAGTTTTGTGTGCATTGTTTTGAGAAAATTATTTGCATGATTTGTAATTTGTATGAAATGAATGAAAACGTACAATCTGTTTAGGACAATTACAAAGTTTGGAGAAATGTGTCAGATCGATTGCGAAAAACTGTAACTCTTATTGAGGGTTTAAAAATCATATATATATATGTAAATGCTTTATAAATAAACTAAATTAAACTTAATCTGACCTGACCTGAATCATGTTAACAAAAGCAAATATAAGATAAAATTGCATTTGCATAAATAGCAACCTCCTCAATTTAGCTTGCTTCTACAAGTCTTTGAATTCCTTTTTCATATTTTTTTTTCACTGGACTCTAACCTGAGCACCTCACATCACAAGTGCAATGCTGTACCGGGTGCGCTACCAAGTAAGTTTACTACACAAGAAGCCATACATACACAGCTGGTTATGTGATGCAAATGTCAAAATGAATTTGTTTACAAATCATGCACTATGGTAAAAGTGTCCTGGGGTCACGACATAGTATTGTGCAAGGAACTAATTAAAAATACCCCTGTAATCATAATTTGCTTAAAAACGAATATAAAAGTTGCTGGTGTTTTACTGCTTCGAGTGGTTATTTCAGTTAGAAACTGCAGTGAATTGTATGTATAGTTTTTTTTTTTGCAAAAATGCAGGTAAAGGTACATTGCGTCCTTCCCATGCTATCTCAAATGTTTGAAAGCATGTGAAACAGATGGTTTGTAGTCCTATTTTTCTACAAATATATGGAATATAATACCGTATCTGCAGATGTTTTGACCTCCTTGGCCTACTGTACTTATGACGCTGAGATAAACATATTTTCCTTGAACTAAATGCCTGCATGCATTCTTCATCTTATAAGAAAGAATGAATCATTCTTCAATTATTTCCCCTACACAGCAATGAGAATACATGGAGAGATAATGTAAAAAGAGTCTAGCAATCTCATGTGTGTCTTCTCTAGAGCTTCAAAATGTCTCAGGCTCATACTTCTCGGGATACCAATCGAAGTTTCTTAAAACCTTCCACATATAACTCTATATGACAACGAATGACTCATTTGTGTCTGTTTTTGTCTTCAAAACATCTGCAGGAAAAACTTGACAAGGTTAATACTTAAATGAAACGTAACTCAGAATGTCAGTAGATCAGCTTGTGAGCAATAAAAATTTTTGCTCTGGATAAACATGGAGCTTTTTACACCCATAAAGCTTTAAAAACCTCACTAACCCGAAGCAGATGGTCTGGCCAGGAAGTTACGCTCCATATGCACTCTTAATCAACCCAGAACAGCCAATTTATAGAGCCTGACAATGCGTGCGCTCGCCATGTTTACGGTGAGCGTTAGTTACTGCAACCTTGCACTTGTTCTCGAATGGATAACAGAGCAATCAGAGGACAAAAGTCTATTGTATCACGTCTTCGGAGGCAGGTAGCGACGTTCAACTCGACCACTCTAAAAGAAAACACACAGGCACGACGTCAGTGGTGCAGAACTAATTTATATTTTCATATTGCACTGTAGATGTGGAGGAGAAACAAGCCTAAGGGGGGTTATCAGTGAATAACAAATTCATTTGAGGATGTACCGTATTCGACACACTGATGCAGCTCCTCTTATCGGGGCCCGCTGGAACTGATTGGTTAAACTGGCGTGGTGAATATACATCAGGGAGAGGCCACGCTTTGCATGCTAAAGTTCAACCTGCTTGTTTACCTCTCTCCAGAGAGCTGTGAGGAGGAGAGATTACAGACGTGGAGAAAACGAACGAAGGAAATGATCACACGTGTGGATGGCAGGACAAATGGTGGAGCTGTAAAATGCTAAAAGAGTCTCGAGGTGATGTGGAATCATTGCTTCCTGAAGAGAGAGGAGACAAGAGGGTCCTGGGAGAAATGCAATGTGTCAAGTTTGCAATAGGGAGTGGAATATTGTATGCATGAATAATAATCATACAGTATAGTTTTGTGCATTGTTTCTATTCAAATACATTTAATCTTAATTGTATGAAAAACTATATAAAAAAGCCAGTTTCTAAAATGTGACCACAAAACCAATCATAAGTAGCATGGGTATATTTGCAGCAATAGTCAAAAATACATTGTATGGGTCAAAATTATCGAAGATTATTTTAGCATTTAGGATATATATATAATATTTATATCAGTCACATGACATTTATATCTAATTAGATGAAACAGATTCTAATCTGCTGCTCCAAAATCTTAAAACATCTAAATGCATTTTGCCAAAATTGCCTTAACAACAAGTGCTCTCTCAAAAGAGCACCAGGAGTCTCTGATTATTTCCTGAAGAACATGATTCTAACATTCTGTGAAAGTGCGAATATTTCGAGCAACACAGAAACAGTCCCAGAAATAACACTTAATAGTTGGCCCTAATGACTTTGAGTCATTTTCTGCTGCTAATTGTACCTCCTTTCATAAACTACTCTCATTATGTATTTTCCTCTGTGCGCTTGATCTGCATGGGCATCACTCTAATGGATCTGTGCTGAAAGACATGTTTTCTTTCTTTGAGAAAGAGCAGGTGCTGTTGACATCATAGGCTTTTAGGAGAGGAAAATGCTACCTGACCTCATCAAATTCTTAATAAAATTTGAATTTTAAAATTTTAAATTTTGTCACATCTTTCTATATACACTCCACTGGGAGAGGGACAGACAAAGTTTAAAACAGTAATTTGATGGTAATTTATATATTTAAGTCTGGTGATCTAGAATAAGTAAGGGAACAACAACAGGGAATTACAATACACTACTGTTCAAAAGTTTGTGGTTGGTAATATTTTTTAATGCCCCTTTAAAGTCTGGCCAAGGCAGCATTTAATTGATCAAAAATACATTGTAAAATATTATTACAATTTAAATGAACTGTTTTCAATTTAAATCTATTTTAAAATGTAATTTAATTATGTAATGCAAAGCTGAATTTTTCAGCAGCAGCATTTCACTGTTAGTCACTTTACATAAAAGTGTCAGCCAGATGAAATTATAACGCATTATAAAGTATATTACCAATGTTTATATATTAAAATGACTGCTTATGTTTCTTGGTATATATATATATATATATATATATATATAGAGCTCAGATGCAAAAGCCTCTAAATCCATCTCATACTTCATTTCACTGTTAGTCACTTTACATAAAAGTGTCAGCCAGATAAAATTATAATGTATCATAAATTATAATAATGTTTAAATAATAAAATGATTGCTTATGACACAAAACTTATGAAACAACAAAAAGCATACAGAAATATCTGAGGATTGTTTTCTGAGGCAGATGGAATGTATTAGTAAATTGCCTAAATTAACACATAAAACTGACATTTATAAAACTGTTCATCTTCTCAATCTTAAAAACTGCTCCAATGTAATTTACATTTTGTCTTAACGACTTAATATTTAAGGCTGACAGCCCATCAGTTAGATGGTTATGATAGACGTGACATTAGAAATAACATGCAGAAAATTGCTTTTGCACAAATGCAACTAATAAATGCATGATATCATTCTGAAGTCTTGTCTTTCTTATCATGCTGTACTGAACATTCCTGATAGAAAAGGTGGAAGATACAAGCTAGTCCATCTTGGACTTGCAACAAACCATTAAGCAAGTTAGGCCATTTTCCGAAGCATGAGACATTAACTAGTCTTTCACACCACAACATGTGCTTTCAACCTACTAACTTGTATGTAAAAACGTTAGGGTCAAGTTGAATTTTTCATTAAAACAGCAGATTCACGGAAAACACATTTTAGAGCTGTCCGTGGCGGCTGTAGACATGCATAATTAAAGTGCTAACGAAATAGCAGAAATACGTGATAAGGACGAAAGACGAATTCAAGGTCTATTAAGAATTCCTCAGATGTGCTCGGTTGCTATGGATGAGCTCTTAAAACTATTGACAAACCGATAATATATACATCGCTGTCATTTTCTGAGAGTAAAAGCCTATAATCTTACAGACTTCAATCTGAAACGCTCACATATTGGCATAGGTGGGAAAATCGTGTGCAAAATGCATTTCAAAGACCTGTAAATGCTTTCTGGCATATGAATTGCGTGCACTTGGAGAACAAAAAAGCAATTAAACAAGCTCAAGGTTGTTGCTTTGTCTAATCAGCGTTCTTTTAATGATGTAATTCGAGTTATCATCTAAGCAAAGAATAATTGGTTTTATGCATGTGCAAAACAGCCATAAAAACAAGTTGGTATTTGAAAAGTGTGAAGAGGGATATATCACTGTCTCAGTCTTATATATTTGAATTGATATTTAAATCCATGTGTGTCTCTTATGGCTCATTTGTAGAACTGAATAATTTCTCGCCTCTAAAGCCCACAGACAGCCGATTCATCGCTTTGATCATAAATCAGACACGCAATACACATCTTCATTAGGACACACTCACACACATAAAGTTAAAGAAAAAAAGTTAAAATTCTGTTATTATTTACTCTCCAAACTGCTGTCTATCCACATCGAATGCAAAAGAGACTCTTTGCAAAGCTCTTTTCCATATAATATCAGTTCAAAGGGAGAGCAGGTCTATTTAGTTACATAAAGGACAAAGAAGCAACATAAAAGTGCTCCACATGACTTCTGAAGTCTTCTGAAGTTACATGATGTGTTTTGTGTGAGAAAAAGAAAATATTTCGGTTGACATTCCTGTCTGAAATCTTAGATCTTCTCAAAGCACATTAAAAATTTCTACTTCTGTCTTCTAAAAGTAGAAAAAATAACATCTCATTTTCGGGTGAAATATTACATTTTAATTTTAAATTAATTAATAATTCTTACATTGTAATTGAATTTAAGTTTTAGTGTTTTTTTGTTTTGTTTTTTTTTTTTTTTGTAATTTTTCTGTATGTCATTATTATTATTACTATTTAATATTATTTTTTGTTTACATAACATTTTTTTTCTTTAGCACAGTTTTAAATTTTTAGTAAACTCTCTGTGTGCTTTTGCTATTTTTCTTTTTTTTATACTTCTATTTAGTTTTAATTATTTATTTTATGTAGTTATAGCTGAATTGTTTATTTTTAGTACATTTTCTGCATGCTTTTGTCATAGTTTTTAGTTTTTACTAAATAGGTTTAATTATTTATTTTATTTAGTTTCAGTTAAATTTTCTGTGTGCTTTTTTAATGTTACTATTAAGGTTTAAATATTTATTTTGTTTAGTAATTCTTAGTAAACCTTGTGCTTTCATCATTTATTAATTTGTTTGTTTATGATGTTATTATTTAGCTTTAATTTACCATTTTCCAGTTTATTTTCCAATTTAGTGCTTAACCTTAAACTAATTTCAGTTAGTTGCCAAAGCAACATTTCTAATTTCCATTTTCCTTTAATTTTTCATTTTATTCCAGAATTCACAAAAACGTTTTTAATAGCTCTAGTAGTTAACCATGATAACCCTGAAATCAACTAATCACCTAAGCAGTGTTAAATTGATTTGCCTTTAGATTTGCATAAAAGAACCCCCTAACAGCATCATCTACTGGCCTTTTTCCACCTGTTGTTGTTCACTTCCTCCCATTTTTGTGACCAGAGAATGCAGGATGAGTCAGAGAACAGGACAATTATCTCTGTCACTCCGATGCAATTAGTATTGATAAGAAATATCCATCTAAGGGTGAGCAGCCATTACCAGCGGGCTGGTGTGTGCGCGTGTCTTTTACTGTCCCATCCCAGCCTGTCAAGTCCATCAGGCGCGTGTGCTGCTGTGATTGGGCCAAATGGAGATGAAAGCGGTGGCAATCACGGCCCATGACATTAAAACCTTTTACAGATTTCTGTCGGTGGAGAGCTTTATGACGGCAGCCTCTCAATGGGGCCTGATTGTTTCTGTCAGAGATGCACGGGAGCTTTTGGCCACAAAGAGCACAAAAAAAAAAAACATCTGAATTTCATTATGCTGTGTGCACATCCTCAGGGTGAGACTATGAAAGATCTGCTACTGCAATGATAATAATTAGTTATCATCGGCTAGAAAGCACATGGTGGCTCTAATGGGTCAGCAGCATGTGTGTGGGCCGTCCATCTGTTTGTCTCCGGTGAATAAACACATATTACATATGCATTTACTGTACATTAAAGAGGTTGTTATTATGCAAAATGTCATTTTCCTCGCTGCCTCGAAATAACAGTGTACGATTTACAGTAAAGATCATTTTCGCTGCCTTCGGATCTCAAATTATCTGGTCCAAAAATACAACCTGTGCATCAGCTCTATACTGACAGTCCTCAAACATTCTGGTGAGGGTTTCTTATGAACATATTAAATTTTAGACTTAGATGTGTTTTAAGAAATTGAGCAATAAAAGTTGAAAATCTCACTGACTTTTTTAAATGCTCACAATTCAGTTCTAACTGTCAGCAATGTTACATTTGCATTAAAATCAATTTAAAAAAAAAAACTAACTGGAAATAAATAAAAACTAAAACAGAATAAATAGCTAAACAGTAATTAGAAAAACTGAGAACTAATGAAAATCACAAGAGCAAACAAAAATACAAAAAAAAATCTGAAAATATAAAATAAGCACATAAATGTAAAAATCTAAAAATTAAACTACAATTAAAATAAAAATTGAAAATATTTAAAAAAAACACACATAAATTATTTTGTTATTTTACAATTTAAAATATAAAAAATAAAAGATAATTCAAAATATTAATAATGCTAAATTAAAAAATATTATAGAAATAATTCCACAATTTTGTTGCTTTATTTGTATACTGTATTATGGTCTTTACATTCGTGCATATGTTTAACCATATAGTCAAATGTCATCACACCAGAGTAAAACTTCAAACTTACCTAAAGCAATGCAATTTGGCACCATCGACATCAAATTGTTGTGATGCTTTCAATCTGAACACAAACTTTGACAGAAGAGTCATTGAAAGAGGCTCTTATTAAAGGACGGAACTGGGCTCAGCAACAAACCTGAAAACGCTGTTTCTCTTTCTAAAATAATAAGAGGTCACCCAATCGTATTTACACAGAAGTCCTAAAGGGAAAAGGCAAAACAGAGCTTGTTTAATTTAATCGGGGAGGGTGGAAAATGTTCATTAAAACACACAATTTTGGTGCAAGAAACCTTAATTAAGATTATAAGTAGACCTCAGGGAAGACAAAGCAGAAACTCCAGAAATAGTTTTACGAGTACTACTACCTGTGTTTACATTCCCTTTAGAAACACAAAGTTGAAAGAGATGAGTGGAGGAGGCGGAGTTTTCCTTCAAGGGAACATTTGATTGGACAAAATGGGTGAGTGCAAGATGATGTCATCAATATTTGTTGCCTTTAGGCCTTGTAAGAGAAAAAATGTTTTATATAAATAATAATGATGTTTTAATATTTTATAAAGAAAGTGATGTTTAAAATGGTGTTGTTGTTTCATGCTCACATTTGTGCAGTAGAAAGCATGCAAATATACACTACCTAGTGGACATTCTATTTTTGCCATACTGACTAGAATGCAATCCCATAACGCAAAGCACCATTTCAAACTGTGACACGTGAAGCGGAAGTGATTGTGCCTACAAATCATGTGGGAATGTTGTAATTACCAGTGGGAAACTTACTTTGAGGCTTGACTTTCTAAAGTGGAGGCATGTCACTGTCAATCATATATACACACAGTTCAGGTCAAAAGTTTGCACCCCCCCCCCTTTCATAATCATTAAAAGTGTTGATTATTTTACTACAATATGAGGCATCATACAAAATGCATGTTATTGTTTATTTAGTACTGACCTGAATAAGATATTTCACATATTCAATATTTTGCCAAACATTAAAAGGTGCTTCTCATATTCTCACATCTTCATTAGGACACACTCTCACACACATATAGTTAAAGAAAAAAGTTAAAACTCTGTTATTATTTATTCTCCAAACTGCTGTCTTTCCACATCCAAATGCAAAAGAGACTCTTTGCAAAGCTCTTTTCCATATATATATTTTACATTAATTTTATTTCAATTAAATAATTTATTTTGATAATGTTTTTAATATTTTGTATTTTTAGGGGATTTAACGGTACTAAATAATATTTACAAAATAGTTATGATCCATTTATTACCTTTTAACCACTTTTTGAGCATAAACCTGAAAATGAAATTTCAAACTTAAACTGTCATAAATTTATATTAAGTTATGGAAGTTTATGTTTATTATTATGAAAAATGCACAAAAATACTACGTTTAAATTTTGTATGAAATATATTTCACAAAACATGTTTCACTCTAAAACTGCATTAAAAAAAGCCATAGATCTAAACAAGTTGTGTTTCGTATTTGAAGTTGATATCACAAAAATTAAGATTTCAGTAATATTTTATTTGGACGCTTCCCATTTATTTCCAGTGCGGCGTAACTTAAATGGCATCAAAACTACACTAAAAAGAAATGGATGTAGCAACAGTTTTCACTCAATTGAAATAAACAGGAAATTTTGTGGTAGTATGTACATAAAATCACATAAAACTGCACAAAATGTATTTTAAAAATAATACATATTTTGAAAACCATTTTACTGTGTACAAACGTGGGCTAAAAGCCACAAACTTAGAGTTTGCGTTCAGTGAGCTGTCGTCTCAAACCTGTGTGCTTTGTCTTACTCCTCTGCTAAGTGAAAACATCTATTTCAGCTTTTAAGGTTTGCGGTTGTGTGCGAATCTCCAAGAGCCACAGCAGCGGTGTGAGTGATGCTCTGAAGATCGCCTCTTAATTCCAGGTTTGGTTGAGAGTTTTGACAAGAACAAACCACACGATCTGCATGGATGACAAGGAAGGAGCGCGTTTCACAGACGCTGCAACCATCCATTTTCACATCCATTTTAGCTGTCCTGCAAAACGACCAAGAGCCGATGACATCCGAGCGCGTGTAGCAGGCAAACGTGTGTTGATGCGCTGAATGGTCGAAGAGGCGGTGGATGGAAGATTGCACTTGAGTTTCACAAGAGTTTTCTCATTCTTTTTTCATGCACTTCTGTGTATTATTCATTCCTTTTAGAGGAGAGACAATATAAAAGTATAAAATAGAATCCAAAAACGGTCTCACCGCAATGAGACCTGAAAGTGTAAGTCAGTTGACCGTGGCATTTCTCTCTTTCTTTCTCATCTGTTTCTAAGCGTTAAAGCTTCACCTCTCAGCCTGTTTTGATCATGTCAGATAGCTCAATCTCTGGCTCTTGACTCTCGGCAGTTGCCCTCTTCTCTGCTGAGCTCAGGTTGAGTTTTCTAGATGAAAATGACTCACTCGCTCTAAGAATAATTTCACGCATTCTAGTTTATCATGTTCAGATGCATGATGCCAGATTTTTGCATAACTGCTATACAATTATCTTTCACATATATTTATCAGATATTTTTATTGGAGTTAGAGTTTTGTCACTGTCAATTAATGAATAAACATAAAATATATGTATATTTATTAATTAATTTATTTATTAATTTTTGTTTTATTTTATTTATTTTTTTTTTTTGAAAGAAAGAAGTCTGACCAAGGCTGCATTTATGCAGTAAAAACAGTAATATTGTGAAATATTAAAAAAAAAATTACAATACATTTTTCTATTTGAACATATTTTAAAATGTTATTTATTCCTGTTATGCAAAGCTGAATTTTCATCTTCATTACTCCAGTCTTCAGTGTCACATGATCCTTCAGAAATCATTCTGATTATTATATATAATTAGTATCAGTTTTGGTGCTCATTTAGTCATAATGGCTTCTTAACTGCTTAATGTTTTTTCCAGGATTCTTTGATTAATAGAAAGCTCAAAAGAACAGTATTTATTTGAAAAAGAAATCTTTTGCATTTCATTACAAATGTCTTGCTGCCAAGCAATCTAATACCTCTTTGTTGAACAAAACTATTTATTTATTTTATTAAAGTCTCACTTAAAACATGAAGCAGTACAACTGTTTTCAACTGTTTCATTAATAATAATCAGAAATGTTTATTGTGCAGAAAGTCAGCATATTATAAAGTTCTGAAATAATGATGCTGACAAATAAGCTCACAAAGCATCACAAAAATACATTACATTTTACAATATATTCACACAGAAAACAGTTACTTTAAATTGTAATAATATTTCAAAATATTACTGTTTTTACTGTATTTTTTGATCACATAAATACAACCTTGGTAAACAAAAGAGACTTCTTTCATAACATTGATGTTAATTTTAATTTTTTTTTTACTGGTATAATAATTTATAGTCATAATTAGTACAACTAAGAAAAACAGCTGCAAAATGCCAGATTTCTGCATTAACTCTAGTTTTCTGTATATTTATATTAGGGCTGTCAAATGATTAATCATGATTAATCGCATACAAAATAAAAGTTTGAGTTTGCCTAATATATGTGTGTGTACTGTGTGTAATTATTATGTACATACTAATACAAGCACATTCATTAAGACATTTTTACAAGTATATGTATTCATTATAATTTTTATAATAAATAAAAGAAGGAAAATCAAATAAAAATACTCAAATAAAAAAAAATATAAACATCAAAAAAAAAAAACATCAGACATCAAAACAACAAAAATAACCCATTGGAAACCAGTAAAATTAACAATACAAGAAAGCACAAAATAGTAAACAGTAGAACAAATAAACAAACAAAAGAAAAAGAAAGAAAGAAAGAAAGAAAGAAAGAAAGAAAGAAAGAAAGAAAGAATACAAACAAAAATTATAAAAACAAATAAACAAAAATAAATATACACAAATGAAAAAAAGAATATAAACATCACACATCAAAACAACAAAATAACAAAAGAAAGAACTTTTGAAAGAACAAACAAAAACAACAACAAATAACCCATTGGAAACCAATAAAATTAATAAAACTGAGTTTTCCTAATATATGTGTGTGTACTGTGAGTAATTATTATGTATATATTAATGCAAACAAATTCATTAAGAAACATCTACAAGTATATGTATCTATTAGAATTTTTATATAATTTATATTATGTATAAATAAAAAATATTTTGTACATATTTCTCTTAAATATATATGTATCTATTAGAATTTTTATATAATTTATATTATGTATAAATAAAAAATATTTTGTACATATTTCTCTTAAATATATACATTATATATACATTAATGTGTGTGTATTTGTATATACATAATAATTACACAAAGTACACTCACATATATTAGGCAAACTCAAACTTTTATTTTGTATGCAGTTAATTGTGATTAATTGTTGACAGCCCTAATATACATAAAACCTTAGCAATGACTTAGCAACACCTTAGTAATGCCCTGACACCACTCATATTTACTGCAGAAAATCTATGTATTCTGTTTGAGTTGCAGAGTAAACAGCGCATCTATCTGCAGGGACTAACAATGTCAGCTACAAAAGAAAATAAAATCATGAGATGTCATGAAGTGACACGAGTTGATCCTGACACCCACTTTAAACAGAGACGAACGCAAGATGAAATGTTTGTCCCTCGACTTCGTTTGAATTTATAATCGGAGCTACACGCAGCGCTTTCCTCTTGAGAAAATGCTCCTCGCAAACATAACCGAATTAAACAGAGTACATTTTCAATCAGATCTTCTGGAGCAGGCCAGATTTGTGAACTTTAAGTAATTCAAACACATCCGCTTGCTCAAATATTTACAGGCTGCCCGGATATTCAGAAAGGATCTTGATTCTAGGAAACAAATTAAAGAGAGACGCTGTGAATTAGCATTTCATAAAGACTTACGACTCTAATGGAGCTGCTTCAGACAAGAGGAGCTGAAGAAGACGATTGTTTTCTGCCTCCCTCTGAACGTAAGCCCATTTTCACCTGTCTGGAAATGAACTGTAATCTCGCTTGGATTCCCACACGGCCGTAATCTCTCTCTTCCCCGGTGCCGTGCGGCTTGGACGTGGGAATACTGCTGTAATCTGTGCTGAGTGAGGGAAGTTCTGTATGTGTGAAATCTGTGGATGCCTGGAGCCCAACGGAGCCTTTATCAGACACTACAGGGACCCGACGGGGCCCTCAGGCCATAAGACATACCTTATCAACAGTGAAAGAGAGAGAGAGAGAGAGAGACAGAGACAGAGAGAGACAGAGATGGAGTGAGAGAGAAAGAGAGATGGAGAGAGAGAGAGACACAGAGAAGAGAAAGAAAGAAAGAATGGCAAACAAAAAAAACAAGGAACAAGAACAAATGGCATCAAAATCATGGAATAATGAATGAATGAAAACAAATACAAACAAAAATTGTACAAAAAATGAATAAATGAAGGAAAAACCAATGAAAATACACAAATGAAAAAATAATGTAAACATTAAAAACATCAAACAAAAGAACAAATGAAAGAATGTTTAAAAGAACAAACAAAAACAATAACAAATAACTGATTGGAAAGAAGTAAAATTAACAAAAAAGAAAGAAAGAAAGAAAGAAAGAAAGAAAGAAAGAAAGAAAGAAAAAGAACAGAACAAAAACAAAATGGCATAAAAAATATAATAATGAATGAATGAAAAATACAAACAAACATGTAAAAAATTAATTAATGAAGGAAAAACTTATGAAAATTCACAAATGAAAACAAAGAATATAAACATCAAAAACATCAGAACAACAAAAGAACAAATGAAATAATGTTTAAAAGAACAAGCAAAAACAACAATTACTATTTTAACAATTTAAATTAACAAAGAAGAAAGAAGTAAAAACAATAAAAGAAAGGACAAAATAAAAAACAACAGAACAAACAAAAGAAAGAAAGAAAGAAAGAAAGAAAGAAAGAAAGAAAGAAAGAAAAAAAGTATCAAAAAAGTATCAAAGTATCAAATGAAAGAATGTTAAAAAAAAAAGAACAAACAAAAACAAAGAACAAAAACAAATGGCATATAAAAGAATAATGAATGAATGAAAAATACAAACAAATGTGTAAAAAATTAATTAATGAAGGAAAAACTTAAAAGAACAAACAAAAACAACAAATAACCAATTGAAAAAAACTTAACAGAGAAGAAAGAAAGAAGTAAAAACAATAAAAGGACAAAATAAAAAACAACAGAACAAACAAAAGAAAGAAAGAAAGTGAAGTTTAAAATGGTGTTGTTCTACTCACATTTGTGCAGTAGAAAACATGCAAATATACACTACCTAGTGGACATTCTATTTTTGCCACACTGGCTAGAATGCAGAATCCCATAATGCAAAGCACCATTTCAAACTGTGACACGTGAAGCAGAAGTAATTCTGCCTTCAGATCATGTGGGAATGTTGTAATTACCAGCGGGAAACTTACTTTAAGCCTTGACTTTCTAAAGTGGAGGCATGTCACTGTCAATCATATATATATATATATATATATATAGATAGATAGATATGTGTGTGTGTATACATATATATATATATATATATATATATATATATATACACACACAGTTGAGGTCAAACGTTTGTATCCCCCTTCCAGAATCATTAAAAATGTTGATTATTTTACTAAAATAAGAAGGATCATACAAAATGCATGTTATTGTTTAGTACATTTAGTACTGACCTGAATAAGACATTTCACATAAAAGATGTTTACACATAATCCGCAAGAGAAAATAACAGCTGAATTTATAAAAATGACCTGGTTCAAAAGTTTACATCCCCTTCTTAATACTGTGTTTTTACCTGAATGGTCCACAGCTGCTTTTTTTTGTTAAGTGGTTTTCCAGCATTTTTGTGTATTTGAACCCTTTCCAACAATGACTGTATGATTTTGAGATCCGTCTTTTCACACTGAGGACAACTGAGGGATATGCAACTATTGCATATGCAACTATTACAGAAGGTTTGAACCTTCTGTAATAGTTGCATATGAGTCCCTCAGTTGTCCTCAGTGTGTAAAGATGGATCTCAAAATCACACAGTCATTGCTGGAAAGGGTTCAAATACACAAAAATGCTGAAAAAGCAAAGAATTTGTGGGACCTTAAAGATTTTTCTGAAGAACAACAGGTAGTTTAACTGTTCAAGACAAACAAGGGACTCGTGAACAACTATCACTAAACAAAATAAACACAGCTGTGGATCATTCAGGAAACAACACAGTATTAAAAATCAAGGGGATATAAACTTTTGAACCGGGTCATTTTTATAAATTCAACTATTATTTTCTCTTGCAGACTATATGTAAACATCTTTTATATGAAATATCTTATTCAGGTCAGTACTAAATAAACAATAACATGCATTTTGTATGGTAAAATAATTCTGAAAGGGGAATGCAAACTTTTGATGTTATTTCTTGTAAGTAGGTGGCAGTATGTTCGCATGACGCAGTAAGTAATCTAATACTCTATTTTAAAAACAGCCACAAAAAAATAAAAAATAATTAAATAACAGAACATAATTACTGAGTTAACGGGACAGATATCTGAAGGAAACATCACTGTAACTCACGTTAAGAAAGTAAAATGAAGCCGCATGTTTGCAATTCCTTTGCCAAGCATTTATGTCTGTGCACTTGTAAAGAATCCATTTCAGCCTTAGTTCTCCCCTATTCAGGTCTGCAGTTCAGAACAGGAGCCACCTGGGTAAGAAGAATCAGAGGAACTGTTTTAATAAAGTATTCCATCTTTCCATCCACTTCTCTCAGCCTCTCTGACCCTCCCAGCCGTGTGCATTTCACAAGGTGAAACAGTTCAATTAAGCTTCACTCTTCCCTCTGAAAACACTTCCTTTCTTCAATTTAAGGCCGCTGATCAACCACAGAGACCTGAGGAGCACGTTTCAAACTGTATTGATGTTTTACAGAAGTTCTGAGAAATATTTTTACGAATGTTCTCACTCCTGTCCACAGACACTGTGAACTTGCTGTAGTTTTGTGTGACAAATGTCAGCAAGAAACGTGCTGGAGCAATTAGAGTTTTATTTCTGAGCTGTTTGACACATTTGGTTTATAACAGTCATGGTGGTTACTTTTTAATACAAATCTGTTATTTCACACATCTAAAATCAGTCTGCTGCAGTTCCCCATGTACTGTTATTTCAAGGTAGATGACTGACTGTGACCATGCGTTTAATTTAGCATTATCATTTCTCTCTAAATAATAACAAAGCTATTTATATATATATATATATATATATACAGATTTTTTTTTTTTTTACATATTATTGTGTGTTTATAAATCAACGTTTCTTACATTAATATATCTTACCTAAGGGTTGTTAAAAATGTATACTGGAAAAATTACGCAAACACTTTGCAATAAGGTTTGTATAAGTTAACAAACTAACAATGACAAATACTTCTTTTTAGTGATTCCATTATTTACAAATACATTACTAAAAACAAAAGTTGTATCTATTAATGTTATTTAACAGACCTGAGCTAACATGCACTTTTTTTTTTTTTTTGCCTGGCTCTCCGGCAGTCCCCTTCACACCCGTTTCAATCGAAATGCCACAATTCTGTCAGGGCATTGCTAAGCTGTTCTGAGTGTTTTCAAATGTGTTACCATGTGGTTGCTAGGTGTTTTCTCTCTAAATGACTTTCTAAATAATAACAATAGTATTTTTCTAACATATTATTGTGTTTTTTCTTTAATTAAAATTAATTTTATTTCATTTAGTACTATTACAACAATTTAAACATAGATTTTGGTCAATCTACATATAAAATATACTTAATTTAAGATATAATTCAAGTTTTTTACACAAACACATCTATCTTAAGGATTTTATAAATGTAAACTGTAAATAAATATTTGTAATTTTTATTGCATGTAATTGGTATACTTTTGCCTGGCTCTCCAGCAATCCCCTTCACATCCATTTCTAACCCATTCATTTAAAACCTGCCTGTATTTATTTATTGCGACTATGCATTTAATTATTAGCATTATTTTATAATTATGACTTTATATTTAAATCTTACAATTGCAAATAAAAAAATGCAAATGTTTTTTTTTTTTTTTTTAAACTTTGCCTCTATTTAGCATGTCTTTAGGAAAATACTAGCTATATCCTGTTTAGGCAAAATTTAAATATGGGTATAATCTGGAAAAATGTCGCAAAATTTGCATTAAAGTACAATTTAGAAAAACATTGCCAAAGAAAAAAAAATTGCATTTGTATTTAGGATTGCACAATTTCGGCATTATTTTTGATATACTAAGTGAAAGTTTTTAATTCCCAACACAATTCAGCACGTAACTGTAATTAAATATAATGTATGCAATTTAACAAGACAATAATGAAAAACAGCTGAAAAAAAGCTGAAACAGCTGAAATTTTTTTTATCACATTTTTGCAACACTTGGTCTCATTCCATGTGAACCTTTTCCCATTACTAGACATGGACATAAAATAATATATTATACAGCATATACAAACAAAGCAGTTCTGCTGAGTCTCTGAGGGTTAAACACCTGGTACTCCTATAGAACAGATGGTTACAAATAAAGAAAGAAGCAATTATTCACCTTGTTTAACACTGCAGCCGATAACAGATTCTCTCCAAAGCTATTGACGGTCATTTGTCCTGTATGGATCACAAGTCCTCATCTCATCACGGTCAATATGGGCCTTTACTAGACACACAAAACAGAAACATGGTAACTTTATGAAGTAAATGAAAGTTGAAAACCTAGTGGATCATGCGCACTATCCACCGATTATTATAGTTTTATATTTCAGTAGACTTGATAGTTTAACAAACTAAAATAATTGACCATCAGAGACATAAAAATACATCTAATACATTTATTAAACGCTTTTTGTTGCATCCGTGTTTATATGCAGCGTAACTGACTAACTTACTGCATCACTTACTTTCCATTAGCATTTTCTCTCGAACGCACAGACTCAAGGGAAGCAGCAGCAACTACTACAAAGTGATTTTACGCTGGAAAACACGTTTAGCATAAACTCCTGTCTGGTGGCCGTGTGTAGTGCTGCCAGCCATCACACAGCAGAGCTTCAAAGCGCAGCACCGGGACACGCTGAGAGCCGCGTGTTTACCGCGAGACCCTCCTGATTCCAACAACAATCCGCCGAGACCACGACTAGACACAGTTTAGCCTAGCCTGGACCAGGTTAGAGAAGCGTGCCAAATCAAGTCTGTGACAAGAAAAATGTAGAGAGAAATGCATTTGTTACTATTTGTTGCTTTTACAGACAGAAACATGGAAACATACACAGGGTTTGCGTATGAATTAATGTTTGCATGATTTTGTGTTTGCAGAAGGAAGGCAACTGGGCCTAACAACTCTCTAATTAATACAAGAATGAAATACTTATTAAGAAAAATGTAACGCATTACAAGTAACGCGAGCTACGTAATCAGATTACTTTTTTCAAGTAACTAGTAAAGTAATGCATCACTTTTTAATTTACAAGAAAATATCTGAGTTACTTTTTCAAAGAAGTAACGCCAGTTACTTTTTTTCCTATTTATAGATTGAAAGCTCTCCTGTCCCTATAGTGAGAGAAATTGGGAGTAAGATATTACTTTAGTGTTACTTTTGTTCTAGAATAAATGTGAACATGCATTAATTCATCTCACTCACACACACACACGCACACAAAAAAACACATTCAGTTTTCAGCGATTTCCTTCACACCCATTTTTATCTCCATTATACCAATTTAAACATAAACATCACTAGATTTTGGTCACTTTATGTACTCAATTTAACATACACTGACCAAAATTATAAACGCAACACTTTTGTTTTTGCCCCCATTTTTCATGAGCTGAACTCAAAGATCTAAGACTTTTTCTATGTACACAAAAGGCCTATTTCTCTCAAATATTGTTCACAAATCTGTCTAAATCTGTGTTAGTGAGCACTTCTCCTTTGCCGAGATAATCCATCCACCTCACAGGTGTGGCATATCAAGATGCTGATTAGACAGCATGATTATTGCACAGGTGTGCCTTAGGCTGGCCACAATAAAAGGCCACTCTAAAATGTGCAGTTTTATCACACAGCACAATGCCACAGATGTCGCAAGTTTTGAGGGAGCGTGCAATTGGCATGCTGACTGCAGGAATGTCCACCAGAGCTGTTGCCCGTGAATTGAATGTTCATTTCTCTACCATAAGCCATCTCCAAAGGCGTTTCAGAGAATTTGGCAGTACATCCAACCGGCCTCACAACCGCAGACCACGTGTAACCACACCAGCCCAGGACCTCCACATCCAGCATCTTCACCTCCAAGATTGTCTGAGACCAGCCACCCGGACAGCTGCTGCAACAATCGGTTTGCATAACCAAAGAATTTCTGCACAAACTGTCAGAAACCGTCTCAGGGAAGCTCATCTGCATGCTCGTCATCCTCATCGGGGTCTCGACCTGACTGCAGTTTGTCGTCATAACCGACTTGAGTGGGCAAATGCTCACATTCGATGGCGTCTGGCACTTTGGAGAGGTGTTCTCTTCACGGATGAATCCCGGTTTTCACTGTACAGGGCAGATGGCAGACAGCGTGTATGGCATCGTGTGGGTGAGCGGTTTGCTGATGTCAACGTTGTGGATCGAGTGGCCCATGGTGGCGGTGGGGTTATGGTATGGGCAGGCGTATGTTATGGACAACAAACACAGGTGCATTTTATTGATAGACAGATTTGTGAACAATATTAGAGAGAAATAGGCCTTTTGTGCACATAGAAAAAGGCTTAGGTCTTTGAGTTCAGCTCATGAAAAATGGGGGCAAAAACAAAAGTGTTGCGTTTAGAATTTTGGTCAGTGTATAAATCAAGTTTCTAACATAAAAGGATGTTAAAAACATATTCTTGATAAGAAATGTTTTGCCTGGCTCTCCAGCAATCCTTTTCACACCCACTTTAATTAAAACACCACAATTCTACGGTTGCCAGGGTGTTGCTAAGATATTCTGAGTATGTTCAAATGTGTTGCTTGGTGATTGCTTGGCATTTTCTGTCTAAAAAGCAACTCTCAAAAAATATAACAAAACTAACATGTGTTTAAAATGTATTTTAATACATTCATCAATATTATATCTATTGAAACATAAATTTGTATAAAATATAAAATTTATAAAATATATTTAATTTAAAATATAATTGAAGTTTCTTAAATATATGCTCTATATAAAAGGCTATATAACTTTTGCAAGTCATTATTGGTAGTTACATTCGCCTGGCTCTCCAGTGATCCCCTTCACACCCACTTCTGCCACATTGATTTACAACATTGCCAGGGAAATTAGAATTTTATTTATTACAACTATGCATTTAATCATTATCAACATGATGGTCTTAATTATAAATTTGGCTATTTTTTTTTTTTTTCTTGTAAACGATAAACTAAAGAAAAAACTTGCCACAATTCCAGTGTGGCCAGGGCATTGTTAATTCCAGTTTCTTACATAAACATATCTATCTTAAAAGATGTTAAAAGTGTATACTGTAAATAAATACTTGAATTTTTTTGCAAATAATTATTGATATAAATTTGCCTGGCTCTCCAGCGATCCCCTTCACACCCGATTCTGTCCCATTGATCTAAAGCTGTCGTATAATCAATATTCAGCGGCGTGCCCTCCCTGAACAGCAGGAGTTTTGTTCTGATTTTACTACAAATACAGAGGCTGCACTGCCTGGCCTTGGGACGAGCACGCTGAGCTAGCGGAGGCGGCGTTTAGCATGGAAAGCGCTCATCTTGTCTTTATAAAGCCGTGGCTTCAGAGCTGGACCTTGCTGAATGTGCCGGTCCTCAGCAGCACTACAAATTCCACAGACACTTGGCCTTTCCTTTCCATTTTCAAGGTCAGCAAAAAGAATTTGGCTGCTCTTTAACCCACGAGCGATTCAGACCCATTACGGGTCCCATCGCACAATCAGTGTCAGAATGACACCGATGGAATTGCTCACATTGTGTCTCAAAGAAATCAACTGATGTTGTATTCATGTCCATCTTAAAAATTTCTTCTTCCTACTGAATTTCATGACCTTTATCATCAAAGAAAGAAAGAAAGAAAGAAATTGTCGGGTGTAATTTATACTGTATTAAAAGTATAGTCATATGCATATAATAAATATATCAAATTCACTAATGTATTAAAAAAAAAATAAAAGACCCCATAAAAATAAAAATAGTTTTCTTTAGAATCTATCTATATGTTATGGGGAAAAGTATATAACAAACGATTGGCAGAAATAATAATTAAAAATTAAAGGTTCTTCTCTATTTGAGGAAAGTGAACCAAAAACATAAGTGCATTTAAAGGAGTATTATTTAAAAATAAAATAAAATAAAATATTTTTTTAAATCTATAAAAATAATAAAATAACATGCTAGACCTATGCAATCACATCAATCCAAGAGCAAAAAGCATCTTTCTGCAATTGAGACCATTCAAAAATAAAATAAAATAAAATAAAATAAATCTCTCTCCAGGTGTATTAATTCTTAGTGGTACACAACTGTCCTTGACTGCAATTTTTAAGAGGCAACCTCTAAAATAAGTTTTGTTAACAGCTATTGTCTAATTTCAAGTGACAATGACCCTGAAGGACAGCACAAAACTACTTTCTATTTTTGTTGAAAACACCCTTCACAACAGTTTATTTGAGTTGCACATCACACTCAGAAGTCTGGAGCGCGGTTCAGCCGTCTCTCCAAGCCGACTGGAGGAAGGACTCTTACCTGAAGAGACTAATGGGAATTGAAAACAAACAGCAAACACCTGCCGTGCAAAGTAATTTTTCAGCGGCGTTTAAAAGCCTTTGTCTGTCGAAGCGGATTCTGTCACCCGGGATGAGACCGGCTCTGCAGAAGAACACGAGAGAGGTGGTTTTACGCCAGAGAAGGCGACGAGTGCTCAGGAGACAAATGTTTCAGTTTGCCATGATCTGAGGTAAAACAAGCTTCATCTTTGTGTCGGCTGCAGCTTCTCTCGTACCGTCTCCCCGGGGATTAATTGGATCTGCCATCCAATAAAAGCGGAAAGAAAACCCAAGAAAATAAATTACAATGATTTCCAGCCTCCTGTCGTCATTTGTCTTATTTCAGTTTGAGAGTCAGACTTAAAACAAGGCCTGTCCTTCATCTCTCTCTCTTGTTCTCTTACCTCAGGTTTTACCCTCCACACGACTGCAGCTGCTGCATACAAGAAACTACACATGCATTCAGTGTCACTGTACAATTGGTTATTAATTATAGTTATAGATTATCTTAAAATAACATGGATCCTGTTTACCTTAAAGCTTTGCAGGTACTATTTTGCAGGTCTGTTTGTCAAATGCAACAGGAGAAAAAGTCAAGTAATTAAAAAAATAATTTTGCATAGTTAGAATAGCCAAATAAATATGCTTATAGCAAATATCATTCAGCAAACATTTGGCAAAATTGTGTATGTGGAAGACATTATTTTATTAAAAATATAACCAAATAAAACACAATATTTTAACATTAAATAAATATATATTGCATTAAATGCAATATATTAAGTGTTTAAATTTATATAGTTGTACAATTAAGTAATATATAATTTATAAATTATAATTTAACAAATAATTTATTAAATTTTATGATTTAGCAGAAGTAGAGCAGCAGTTATTTTTAATATCTGTTTTTATTTTTTTTATTTAATTTTATTTGTTTATTTATTTTTTGCATAAAATGTAATAAAAATGGTAAAATAAGCATTTTATTTCTAACATGATGACTACATGCAAAGTGATTAGAGTTATTATAGTTAACTATAAATAAATGAATAAATAACTAAATAAAAAGTTGTTACTGAAATAAAATAAGTGTTTTACTTATAGAATTACACAATTAGGACATGAAGAATTATATATATATATATATATATCATTAATTGCAATATATTAATTTAAGTGTTTAAATATATATAGTTGTACAATTAAGTAATATATCATTTATAAATTATAATTTAACAAATAATTTATTACATTTATGATTTAGCAGAAGTAGAGTTATTTTTAATATTTTTTTTTTTTTGTTGGTGGTGGTGGTGCACAAAATGTAATAAAAAATGATAAAATAAGCATTTTATTTTCAACATGGTGTCTACATGCCACATGCAAACTGAAAGAGTTATTATAGTTAACTAAAAATAAATAAATAAATAAAGTTGTTACTTCAAATAAAGTAAATGTTAACTTAAATAAAATAAGTGTTTTACTTATAGAGTTATACATTTAAGACATGTAGAGTTTCTAAATTATAAAATATATAATTTAAAAATAAATAGAAATATGAATAAATAAAAATTGTGCATATAAAAAATACATAAAAATGTTTTAGGACCACCGCCTGTCTGATGTGGGTGACATTTAAAAGTCACATCAATTACTTGAGCAACAAAAATAAGTAAAGAAAGTAAAAAAAGAAATCAGATTTCAGCAGAAAACCAGATTTGGATACTTGTAGTATGAACAAAAAAAAAAAAAAATCAAGAAATCAAGTCATCCATCATGCCATCCATCAACAACAGGTCATCTTTCAACACAAACGCTTCACAATCTCCATATCAGTGAGCAAATGGCAATCCAGTGATAAGCAGCCAGAATTATCCTGCACTCATGCCAACTGTTCACTGCCTTCTTGTCTTTACATCCACAAAACTCCCTAATGAAACGGCATAAGCTGTTATCCGAAAAGGAAAACTACTGTGTAGCCATGAGCCCGGAGGAGCAGAGGCTGCTGGGATTCTCTAAGAAGCAGAGAGGAAAGTTCAGTCCCAGTGAGGATGACCCTGACATCACAGCCCTGTTTAAACTAGAGAAAAATCAATACAACATACATAAATAGCTTTTAAAAAAACAGAATTTCCTGATGTTTATTCAGTCTTTTTTATGCAACTTGCAAAGCCTTTAAAAGTGTTTAAAAGAGAGTCATAAACATTGTATGATCAAATGTTATTAGAATTTATTACACATGTTTTTACATAAATTAATCTATTAATTTTGAATATGCAAAAATATTATATATAATTAAAAAATAAATAAATGGGTTTTTTTTAACATTTTAAGGATTTTTATACATTATACATTTATTAACTGCATGACTATTTAATTATTTTTAAATTGATTTTTTTTCTATAAATCCCAGAATTGTTGCTAGTATTCTAGTATACTAGTATTCCTGCATTAAACAGTTTGTTAGTTTTCTGAATGACCTACACTTGGCAAAATGTGCCGAAAACACAACCAAAACACATGCATGCAGTAACATATCCCATAATGCAATGCACTCAATATGACCCTTCATTTCTAGTGCAATAAATAATGGATAAGCATAAAAGAGATGATTTTTAATATCTCTGATATTTGACTGAACGTTACATAAAACAATTAAAAATGCTGATTAACCATTTTATTTCCAATATGATCACTATACGCCGTCACTATAAAGTGATGAGGTCATGTTACAACAAGGATTATTATAATTAAATCAAAACCATTAAAAAAATATATATATATAAAATAACTTTAATAACTTTTTAATATTATAAAAGAATGTTCAGCTAGTTGCCAAGGCAACATTAGTTGATGTAAAAATAAATAAATAAATTCTTAGGTAGTTCACCTAGTTGGGTTTAGGATTAACCTATACTGTCATTTACCACAGAAACCAATTGCATCTTATGATTTTTGTTAAAAATGAATGAAAATGCATGTATCAGTGACCTAATTGTACTGCATGCTTTAAAAGCTGAAATGTGGATCTTTTTGTTAAAGCACTTTCTGAACTTTGATAACGTCTACATTGTTTTTTAGGGTGGGATTTCATCTTTAGGAACATGAACATTTGGTCATGCCTTAAGGATTTTCACAAGTCAACGCTCATTATCGCATTCAACTCTATGAAGGGAAGCTTCAAGCTACAGCATCGTTTTTTTAACGCAGTAATGAATATTTGATGAAACTGAAAGACTGAGGGGGAAAAGTTAAAAATGAAGTCCATACATAAAAATCATAGCAAAAAAGATGAAGTGATAGTAAAAACGTTTCCAAGATGGATTAATGTGGCCTTCATATATCAAAACGACAAAAAAAAAAAAAAAAAGTTGAAACCTGTCAGTTTTAATAAAAATAAATCCCCTGTAGTTGAAAAAACACCCAATTTGTGAACAAGTGAAAATATGTCTCCATTAAGATACGGCAGGCACAAAGCCTTTTAACGCTGCACTTCTTCAAAAGATCAGTTGTCTGCTTTTGCAAATTCTTACCAGCGAATCCATCTTTGCTCCTGGATAACGGAGTGACATCAAACGGATGGCTGAATGAGACATCAAAGTTGCCTTCATCTTCCTCTGGTCCTCTATGCTGCATCCCGAGCCAGAAGTCAGTGGATTGGGTTTTCACCTCACCATCTGCTACCTGCGTACGGATCGTGGAACACGGCGGACGTTTAGCCTTTGAAATTATATTCAATTATTGCTTCTTTGAGTATTTCGCTCGAATTTCACAGTCTAGTTACAAACTCCTAATGTGCTGCAGACAATCCGATTGCAAATGAGAAGAACAGAGACGAGTGTTTTTGAAATGAAATGCAAATAGAGAGATATCTCAGATAGACTGACTGTCAAGGTGTCAAATGAGGAGGGTAAACACTTCAGTGAGGTACGAGCCGCTCTCGGGACGACTGAAAGAGAAATTTACACATATATTAATCGGCTCGAAAAGAGAGCATGAAAGAGACTAGCTGGATGAGCTTGAAGCACAATATTCATGTATATATCATCCACAAATGTAGGCAAAATAAACATTTTTTTTTTTATCTACATTCACTTGCAAAAAAGTACTGTCTCATTTGAATCCATGTTTGTCTTTGGACTAAATATTGCTCATATATTATGCAGTGTTATTTTTTAGTTTTGCGGCCCGTTTAGGCTTTTAAGCCTGTGTGCCCTACTACTACTACTACAAAAAATAAATAAATAAATAGAATATGTATTTGCTAAAAAATACATGCAAAGTAGTTTAATAATTATTTTTTTAATCCAAATTATCTCTTGATATAATATCTGACATTTTATTTTTCAGCATCAAAAGTTTGCATCCCCCTTTCAGAATCATTAAAAATGTTAATTATTTTACCAAAATAAGAGGGATCATACAAAATTCATGTTATTGTTTATTTAATACTGACCTGAATAAGATATTTCACATAAAAGATGTTTACATATAGTCCAAAAATAATAATTGAATTCATAATAATGACCCATTTCAAAAGTTTATTCTTATATCCTTTTTAATGTGTTGTTACCTGAATGATCCACAGCTGTGTTTTTTTGTTTAGTGAGTCCCTTGTTTGTCCTGAACAGTTAAACTGCCTGCTGTTCTTTAGAAAAAGTCTTCAGCTCCCACAAATTCTTTGGTTTTCCAGCATTTTTGAGTATTTGAACTCTTTCCAACAATGACTGTATGATTTTGAAATCCATCTTTTCACACTGGTGACAACTAAGGGGCTCATATGCAACTATTACAGAAGGTTCAAAGACTCACTGATGTTCCAGAAGACAAAAAAACAAGCATTAAGAGCTGGGGGTGAAAACTTTTGAAAAGACTGGAGATGTGTACATTTTGCTTATTTTGTCTAAATTTTTTTCATTTAGTACTGCCCTTCAGATGCTACAGAAGATATTTACATGTTTCCCAGAAGGCAAAATAAATTAAATTGATCCGATCTTCAAATTCCAAAAGCTTTCACCCCCCGGCTCTTGCACTGTGTTTCCTTCTGGAGCTTTAGTGAGCGTTTGAACCTTTTGTTAGAGGGATGCAAACTTTTTTTTTTGGCCATTTTTCCATTTTATTTTGAAAGGACAGGGGAGCTGAGACAGGAAGTGAGCGGGAGCGAGAGGAGGGGGTGGGATCGGGAAAAGTCCACGAGGCAGGATTTGATCTCGGGACACTCGAAGTGCAACTGTACCGTATACTGGCGCACTGCTCAGGCTATTATCGCTGACAGGGAAATGCAAACTTTTGACCTCAACTGTATTTCATATAGTTTTGTGTCCTATCTGTTTTTCCCAAGTAAATGTTAACTACTACAAGAAAATGCATAAAATAATTTATTGCACTAAAAACATATGCAAAGGGTTGAATTAATTTGATAAAAATACATAAAAACGGTAATATTGTAAAATATTATTACAATTTAATATAATTGTTTTCTATGTGAATATATTGTAAAATATAATTTATTTCTGGGATCAAAGCTGAGGTTTCAGCATCATTACTCCAGTCTTTAGTGTCACATGATCCTTTAGAAATCATTCCAATATGCCGATCTGCCGCTCAATTGTTATTTGTGTTCAATTAGTAGTGCTTATTATTATCAATGCTTTATATATCACTAGATATTTAAACTGAAACACATTTTTAAAAAGTGATTATTTAATTATTTTGTTTATGTGAACATCTCTCAAATGCCTTCTTTTGATAACATTTATTTTGACTATTAAACACACTTGGAAAACGAATAATTTCCATTCAGTTCCAAGGCTATTTTATCTTGTCGAATGACAAAAGCAAGCGTGTCTGTCAAATATGGCAGAAGCGACTGCTAGCCTGCACCGTGTTGGTCATATTACTCGAGGTCCCGAACTACTGTAGAGCTCCGTCTCGGTGTGTGAAGGTCACATTTCCTGCTCTAATCTTGGAGGAAGGACCTGCTTTGTGCTCCCTTTCACAAACCAATCCCGTTATAGGCCTCCACATCCTCCCAGCAATTTACCTCTGATTAAGCAATTCATCTGCAAGAGCGTTTGTGAGCCATGCTTTCCCCAGCATAGCCGCTCTGTGTGCCCGGCTAAGTCCTGTTGCTTTGAATGCGTCTCCAGAGGGGAATTATCTAGGAGCAGAGAGCCTATGCAGGGAGAAAGGCCAGATTTCGCCGGCTTATCTTTACTCCCCTCGCCGATCCTGATGGGGCAGAAAAGGAGGAAGCCTTCGAAAGCCCTCCAGAAAACGCCGGACGATTAAACCCGAGTCCCAATCAATTTACCACCTTTGCTGGACAGAGAGCGTGGAGAGCAGAACAGCTTTCCTGAGGAGAATCTACACCTTTCCCAATCCGTTCGGGCAGGTGTTCTGGATTTCAGGGGGTTTGAGGTGCTATTCCGTTCCAAAACCTAGTGAGCTGACTACATGGGCAGCTTTAAAGGGGTAATTTGCACAAAAAATGAAATTTTTCATGTCGTTCCAAACCTGTACTTTCTTTCATGGACTTTCTTTGTGTTTTGTCTGTTCAGTTAAAACGGTCTAGTCAAAGTCACATTGTATGGACAAAAACTGATCAAACACAAAGGAATTTTCATTTTCATTATCCTTTTAAGGCACTGTCAATGCACAGGCTCACTGTAAAAAATTATTTGTTGAATCAACTTAAAATAATTTGTCACCTGGCTGCCTTAAAATTTTAAGTTAACTCAAAGTTTAGTCAACTTAAAATGTTAAGTTGTACTAAGTGACAACTTAGATATTTGAGTTGATTCAACTTAAAATTTTAAGGCAGCTGGGTAACTTACCAAGCTTTTTGATTTAAAAAATGCAGTGAAATCCTAAATTTTTAAAATATTATTACAACTTTAAATAACAGTTTTCTATGTGAATGTATTGTAAAATGTAATTTATTTCTGTGAATAAAACTAAATTTTCAGCATCATTACTCCAGTCTTCAGTGTCACATGATGCTTCAGAAATCTTCTTTCAAAAGCATTTAAAAAAAAAAAACTAAAATTTTTCCAAAACGTCTGACCAGCACTGTATTTTTTACTGCCTTACAAAGTAACTTTGCGCCCTGCGTAGGCAGCAGACAGCAGGGCACTTTGTGTGGAGGTTTTGTTCAACGTTATAATCAAGGTGCTTGAGAAAGTTGAAGAATTCTTTAATTCTTTTTTTTAAAGAACTTTGTTCATTACATTTAAGAAATAATCGTTTTATTTGGCTTATTGAATCATCAGTCAAAAGGAACGAAAGACATTCAGACCTTCAGAAGACGGAAATTCCTAGAAGTGTTCCAAATAATATTGTCCACTGTATGGGCTTATCAAGATTTCTTTGATCTTTTGAAATAAAACAGCTCATTATATAATGAAAACACATAGTGCTGGAATGTCTAGAACTCAAAACATCCCCAAAAGTGACCAGAGAGCATTCACTGAAAATTTGATTTGTCTAGATATAAAGAAGTTCACTTTCAGAACAAAAATGTACAGATAATGTACTCACCCCGTTGTCATGTTCATGCCTTTCTTCCTTCAGTCCAAAGAAATTATGTTTTTTGAGGAAAACATTTTAGGAATTATCTCTATATAGTGGACTTCTATGGTGCCTGTAAGATAGAACATCCAAAATGCAGTTTCAATGCAGCTTCAAAGGGCTCTAAAAGATCCCAGCTGAGAAATAAGAGTCTTATAGCAAATCGATCATTTTCTAAAAAAAAAAATGTAATTTATATACTCTATAACCTCAGATGCTCGTCTTGTCTAGCTCAGCAATGCACAAGCGTACTCTGTGTAATCCAGGGTCAATACAGTTAGGGTATGTAGGAAAACTCCCATCTCATTTTCTCACCCAACATCAAAATCATCCTACATCACTGTTTTACCTGTTTTTGTAAAGGGCGTTTGACCTTTTCTGCATGTTTACTTTGTAAACACTAGGTCGGTACTGCAGCGATGTAGGACAATTTTGAAGTTAGAGGAGAAAATGATATGGGAGTTTTCTGACATACCCTAACTGTATAGAACCGGAATGCACAGAGTTCATGCAGAGCTAGACAAGACAAGCATTTGAGGCTAAAAAGTATATACATTTTTCTTTTTATTTTTAGGAAATGACCGATCGTTTTGCTAGATAAGACCCTTATTCCTTGTCTGGGATCATTTAGAGACCTTTGAAGCTGCATTGAAACTGCATTTTGGATGTTCAAACTCGCAGGCATCACGGAAGTCCACTACATGGAGATAATTCATGAAATGTTAATATCTACTAAATAATAACATAATCAACCCAAGTGGCATTTTTGCAAAAAGCTTGCACAGCACACTTTTCAAGCAAAGAGTTTCGAAAACAAAATCCTGCAAGCTTTTCAAACGAGCGGAAAAGAAAAGTACTAGTTGTTTACAGGCATGGAAGTATCGCCCTGTGAGACTGTAGCATGAAGCAGCTGCTCCGCTGCCAACATCAATCATTATGAGACGCCACAGGGACGCTGGCACTGAACACACAGATACTTGTGCGCCATGAAAGACATTCAAAGCTTCTTCACGATAAACACATACACAAACTGAGCTCTTACTTGCCCATACAGCAAAATATTTTTTTTTCTCTTCAAAATATATTTGAAATGCATAGTAAATATGTAATTTTATTAAATAATAAATTACAATTGTATTTTGATTAAACAATTTAAAAAAAAAAATAAAATAAATAAAAATAAAAAAATCTATCTTTAAAGCCTTGAAGTAAGAAGTTAAATGTATATTTCAAATATTGTCCAGATATATCTAAAATATGTTTTTAAAATGTATAAAATATATTCAGAATACATGCATTTAAATCTATGGTGGGGAAAAAAAAACATTTATTTTTTTCATATTGGACTGTTTAAATTTGTGTGCTGCAAACGTTTTCTAAATCTCCCAAAGCACAAAGCTGTAGGAGTTTGTCTTTATGCTATGTGAGAAAGCAAGCGTGTGCATTTGTGTATTTGTGTTTATATAAATCGCTGACATGTTGTGATCAATGGTTAGTTGTGAGGGAACAGACAGCAGTCTAAACTACACCGTTTGTAATGCATTTCACAGCATATAAACAGCAGAATACATGTAGCACTATTTGTTTTCAGAGATATTGGATAGAAGTTATTGTTCGGGGAGTTGTACAGCTTTGGCTTTGATTCAATATTTAGAAATGTTACCCATGAAGAGCAACTGTATTGTTATGAAGACCACTTCAAATGAAGGCACCAGTCCCTTCAGTGTACAACTCAGTGAAACATAGAAATGAGACATGCAATAAACACAAAATATATAGTGTTTACACTAGATTTTTTTACCTTTTCTGAAGTAAATCTGAGTGGTGCTTACTCATGGAAAACTCAATGCATGATGCTGGATTGTTTCTTATGATCTTGCATGAAAAGAGTCCTCCTGCACCTTCCGTGAGTCCTGTTTTATTAGAAAAAATAATTAATTGTTAACAAAAGCAGCAACGAAACACATGATTTGAGGAATCATTCGGTCAAATTTGTAATTATCTAAATTCTGACATACTGATTATGAAATTAAAAATAAAAGTCAAAATTATGAGATAAAGTTGAAATTATGAAATCCATCATAATTATGAGATTGTCAAAATTCTAATTTAAAAAGTCAAAATTATGAGATAAAAAGTTAAAATTATGAAATACTGTCATAATTATGAGATTGTTGAAATCATGAAATAAAGGTTAAAATTATGAAATATTGTCATAATTATAAGGTTATCAAAATTATGAAATAAAAAGACAAAATTACAAAGTCATAATTGTGAGATGAAAAGGTAGTTATGAGATAAATAGTTAAAATTGTCAGTTAAAATTATGAAATGACAAAAGTTGTAATTATGAGATACAAACTCAAAATTAAATGTCAAAATGATGAGATAAAAAGTTGAAATTATGAAATCTGTCATAATTATGAGATTATAGATCATAATTATGAGATAAGAAGACACAATTATAACAAAGTCACAATTGTGAGATAAAAAGCTGAAATTATGAGATATAATAAATAAAGTCAGAATTATGAGAAAAAAATCTAAATTATGAAATGGTAAAATTAGGATAAAAAGTTGCAATTATGAGATAAAAACTCACAATTATGAAATGTCATAGTTATGAAATTGTCAGAATTCTGATATAAAAAGTCAAAATTATGAGATTAAAAGTCATAATTGTGAGAAAAAAGTTGAAATTATAACATAATTAAAATTTTGAGACATAATTCAAAATTATGAGATAAAAAGTGGAAATTATTAAATACTCTAATAATTCAGAAATTGTTCAAATATAAAAAGTCCAAATTATGAGATAAATTGTAATACTGCCATAATTATGAGATAAAAAGACAAAATTATGACATACTAAGACATAATTGTGAGATAAAAAGTTGAAATTATGAGATAAAGTTGTTTTATGACTTTTTATTATGTGGTGGAAATGGGCTTCCATACTGGTGACTCTTATTTTACCTTCTTTTATTTTGGCTTCTTTTGCATGATTGAAAGGGGGAAAAAAACCTGTGGAAGTGAGAGTTCTATAAAAAGCTTGCTGTGCTGTTTGCACTGGCCTTTTGTAACTTACCAGAATCCCAAAGACTCTTTTCTGTAAGGCTGCCATTGGCACAGAAACCATGATAAGAGCTCTGGAGGAGGAATTATTCATGTCTCGAGTGCAAATGCTGCTGGATGATGCAAATACCCAACTTTAATGCTTATGAGCAAATAGTACTAGTGATGTTTGACTTAGCAAGCACTACAAACTAGAGAATCTCTCTAAAGGAAATGCAGGCCTTCTTTTCACGACCGCATATTGTTAGTATGCGTGAGTAGCTATCATAGTTATGTAACATTAGATGGTCCGTCCACTGTTACCCAGCATCCTCTGCTGCAATCACATGTGTGTGGTCCAAGATAAAAGAGATCAAAGCATGCAGCACTAATTCTACAATAATGAAAGCAATATCTTAAAAGCTATGATGCGCCGCATAAAAAATCGATACGTTTCATTTTCGTGTCACGCAGCATTGCTCATTATGTCACACGCTGGGAAAAATTCACGGCGAGTTTGATCCGAGAGAGAAACAGTGGCAAGAATTCAAAGATTCAAAGAGGAATGAGATCAAGGTCTGAAAAGACTGAACATGTAAAGCGGCCCCCAAAACACTATTTTAACACTCTAGTCTTACTTAAAAATGTCTGAATGTCATTATATAACATAATAAAATATCAAAGCAAATGCTGCAGAATGTTTTCAGAGCTAATACATGTTTCTAGTCTTATTGTGACAGGCCCATCACTCGAAATCTTTCATCAAAATGTAATAATTCTGAAATAATATTACTTTTCAGCTGTCACCAAGGCTGTACGGGCTAAGGTTAATGTTAACCAACAGACAAAGAGCTATTTAGGCTGCTGTAAGTGTAGCCTTTCTAAAATCTTGACAATTAATCAGTAATTTAATGCCTCTTAACGTTAATATTATAAAGGTTACGGCAATAATAGCAAATTAGAAATAGCAGGGTTACCACTGGGATAAATGCTCTTGAGGGTGAACTTGACCTTTCAGTTTTGCATCAAGAGAATAAATTACATTTAAAATGCATTAAAATAGAAAACAGTTATTTTAAATTGTAATGATATTTCATAAAACTGCTGTTTTTACTGTATTTTTGATCAAATAAATGCAGCCTTGGTGAGCTTCAGATAAAAAACAAAAACCATCCCAAACATTTGAACTACAGAATTAATGTTTTGATCTTAATATCTCTTCTGGATCAGTAATGTTAAATATAGCTCCGTTCAGCCTCTTTAATCGAACACTGGAACCACAAATGACCAGAATCCCCTCACTGATCTGAGAACAGCTCAGAAACAGTACAAATGATAATGTCAATACAAACCGCTCCATGCTGAATTACTCTTCCAGTCTCTCATCTGTTGTGGTCCAGCCGGTTATCAATCACCGTTAAACAAGCTTAAACAAGCTTAAACAAGCAAACCAGCATAGGTTTCTTTACAAAAGACCATTTCTCAGGTTAACTCGGCTGGTTGTGGAACTAATCAAGTGATTAAAGGCTGATCGGAATGAAAACACAGCACTTGCATATATTATATATACTATATATACATATATATACATGCATGTGTGCTCCAGTCTATAGAAGCATGCTTTGTTAAATCATAATTATAAGACTAAAAAGTTGACATCATGACATATGATTCAAAATGACAACAAATTGAATTTTTTGTAAAAGTCAAAATTCTGACATACTAAGACCCTGGACCACAAAACCAGCCTTAAGGGTCAATTTTCTGAAATTGAGATTTACACATCATCTGAAAGCTGAATAAGTAAGCTTTTCATTGATGTATGGTTTGTTAGAATTGAACGATATTTGGCCGAGATTGTATCAATGTGAAAACCTGGGATTTGAGAGTGCAAAAAAATAAAAATATTGAGAAAATCGCCTTTAAAGTTGTCCAAATGAAGTTCTTAGCAATGCATATTACTAATCAAATATTAAGTTATGATATATTTATGGTAGGAAATTTACAAAACATCTTCTTGGAACATGATCTTTAATTAATATTCTAATGATTTTTGGCATAAAAGAAAATTCAATAATTTTGACCCATACAATGTATTGTTGGCTATTGCTACAAATATACCCACGCAACTTATGACTGGTTTTGTGGTCACAATTATGACAAAAAGAAATAAATAAAATAAGACAATCATAATTATGAGATAAAGGCAAAAGTATGAGATAAAAGGCACAGTTATGAGATAATCAATTATTAAATAAAAGGTTAAAATGACATAACTCATGATGAGAAAAGCCATAAGTCATGAGATAAATATGGTAAATCATGCTAAGTCAAAATTAAATTCTCACAATTCTAAAATATTAAAATTATGAGATAAATGCAAAAGTATGAGATAAAAAAAGACAAATTAATGAGAAAAAGTTAAAATTATGACAAAGTAAAAAAAAAGAGATTAAGAAGTTGATATATAAGTACGTATTTTTTTTTTATTTTTATTATTATTATTATGACTATGGCTCAATTATGAAATGCCATGTCATAATTTTGGCTTTTTTATCGCACAATTATTATTTTTATGAAATAAAAATCATAATTTTATTATGACATATAATAATGCCCATTTTCCACAAGTTGATATGATTTGTTAGGGTCTTAATGAGAAGTTTCTTAGTGGTAGTGTAAAAAACACCCATTTTACCTATTAGTAAATTAGTAATTAGTGCTTTTCAGAGCGAGCTGTTTTGTTGCATTTGCCTTTAAATGCTAATGAGCTCTGCTTGCCCCGCCCCTCTCTTCTGTGGAGTAGCAGTAGCAGTACTGTTTACTTTAGCCACATTTAGCTGCGTTTAGCCACGAAACTTGCTATAGCACATTATTAAGAAAGGTGATTTGCAAAGATGCATAAAAAACCCTTATATTCACTTTTGCTGTAGGTGAAGCTGGATTACGAATGATTTGTGTGAACATTGACACATTTATGTAGATATTACTTATAAATAAAAAAAAAATTTTTTTTCATTATAGGGTGGTTGTGTACACACACTGCCAACACACGTTTATGTTGAAACAACACGTAAAAGTGAGTTTTGTATCGGATGACCTCTTTAAATCAAACCATGATCTTTTTTCTCTCATACTGATGCCTCCTTTTTCATTTTTCTTTTATTTTCCATGACCAAAGAAAACAAAAAAACAACCTGTACATGTGATGAAATAAATTCGTATAAAAAGCCTGCACTGGCAACCTTTTACATCTTACAAAAAACCCAGAGACTCTTTTCTATGTGGCTGCTATTGGCATTGAAAACATGATAAAAGCCCTGGAGGAGTAAAAAGGCCAAAGAATAAAAACCCTTACAAGGTCCTTCAGCCAGTAACACTCTGTTAACACTTACTAACCTGCAACCACACTCTCCATCGTTTCCACCGGCCCTTAAGTAACACCTACAGCTAACTCTATGCTGACCGGCGCTGTCTCTATCGTGCTGCGGCCGCTTCACGCTCCCTGCTGGCTCACAGATGCTTCTGTTTCAGAAACACACACACATACACACTCATAAGCGCAGACATACAGACACATCCTCACGGCAGGCTCTTGACGGCTACCTCAAGTTCATCACCCCTGCCAGGCCGACCGACGCCAGCCTTTAGCACCATATGGTAAATCACGTTCACACTGGGCAGAGGCAGAATGACAGATTTAGCGCGGCAGAAACAGAAACATTCTACAGTAATGGGATATTAGATGTGGAACCGTCAAATATCCAATAGCGGGTCAGTGAACTGGCCTTCTGGTGAAGTATAGATAGCGCACGGCTGCTGCTCCAGAAAAACTGCTGGGCAAAACAGCATCTATCTACAAAGTGCCTCGCAGGAGGCGTTTGTTAAACGTCTGCGGTGGGAGCCTTACAGAGACTAGAGGGGAGAAATGGTTATACAAAACCTCAAAGATAGAAATAGCATCTGCAGGAACATATATAATTCTGGAATGGTGTATAATGATATTTTTTGCATTATTTTACTGTATCTTTAAGAAATAAGCTGCAGGGAAGGTCGTTAAACGAATAGATAAAGAATATTTAGTTTTGCATGCACAAACAGCATTTTCTAAATAAAAATCTCACAAGTTTTGCATGCAAACCAGCAGTTTCTTTTTAAATATAAAAACACAAGTTTTGCATGCACAAACAGCATTTTCTATATAAAAATCACATAAGATTTGCATGAACAAGCAGCATTGTCTTTATAAATATAAAAATCACCCAAGTTTTGCATGCACAAGCAGCATTTTCTAAATAAAAATCTCACAAGTTTTGCATGCAAACCAGCTGTTTCTTTTTAAATATAAAAACACAAGTTTTGCATGCAAACCACCTGTTTTTTTTAAAATATAAAAACAAGTTTTGCATGCAAACCAGCAATTTCTTTTTAAATATAAAAACACACAAGTTTTGCATGCACAAACAGCATTTTCTAAATAAAAAAAATCACACAAGTTTTGCTTTTTCACTTAAGTATTTGATTTTAATATTTAAAAAGAAACTGCTGCTTTTGCATGCAAAACTTATAAATTATAAGATTTTTGCTTAGAAAATGCTATTTGTGCATTTTCTAACCCTTACCCTAACCTTGTGTGTTTTTTTTATAGTTTATATATATAAAAACCTAACCCTAACCCAAAAACCCAAGTTTTGCATGCACAAGCAGCATGCTCTTTAAAAATAAATAATAATAATAATAATGAATAGAAAAAAGAAAAAAACAAAGTTTTGTATGCATAAATGGCAGACGGGTAGTTGACAAATAAAAACTGGACTTTGTCCTATGTAGAAAAAAAATCCTTAACATAAAAATAACATGAGAAAAATGTATCTTCATTCTTACAGTTACAAATAGCATGACAGAGGTTTATCTTCGTTGTTAGAGGTTTTGTTTCTTTGCTTGTTTGTTTGTTTTTCCATCACACCATAGGACACTTTTATTTTAAGGAAACATTTAAAACTGCATAGCAACAGCCTGGCAACCACCCAAAACACGCACATTTTTCACGAACACTTTTCATTTTCCTCATAAAACATAAAACTTTAGTTTTTAACATTAATTGCTCTCTCAAGACTCAAGTGCAATATGGAACTGTCAGTTTTCTCCTTCATCCATTTTTCCAATAGCAACATCCTGGCAACCACCCAAAACACACGAGTGTTGCATTCACAAGCAGCATTTTCTTTATAAAACATAAACATACAGTTTTAAAGTCAAGTATTGTCTCTATAAAATCGTGTGCAATATAAAAATGGCTAAAGATCCATTTTTTTGGACCAAACTTCTCTGAAAACTACTTTTTAAATCTCTGACTTCTCTCTTTTTCTCATTTCGCTCTTTCATTTGATAGGACAAATGGGTAGATTAAGCGGCGCGCTCTGCAAATGTAAATCAGCCCTGGAAAGATCAAACAAGGAGAGGCGGTTTCGCCCATCGGTCCACAGCGTTTAACTCCATATCTGAATTGAGAGCGTTACAGTGATTCCTCATAAAACCCTCCAAGAATAGTGAAATTTGCCTAAACACTGCTCTATCTTTTCATCACATTATCTTTCTCTCTCTGACTGTCTGAATCCACAAAACCGAAGAAACTGTCATATATTTCCACTGAATGTTGGGGAAAATGAGCATCACTTTCTGTTGCAAAATAAAGCAATGCAATGCAATGAAATAGATAAAGCATAATTATAAGTCTTGAGATAAGAAATGAAATTACATTAAATGAACAAAATAGACAATTTTAAGCAATTTTTTTTTTTTTTTGCAGTGCAATGCAATGCAATACTAGCATATGAACAACTCCTAGCATCACGGCGACAACTTTTGCACGACTCAAGCACTGTTTACTTGAGAAAATGTAAAAATGTACTTTATTTAGCATGTGCACACATATTATTCCTTTCATTTGGCACTTAAATAAATCAAACATGATTTTTTTCCCCTCGGCAGACTGTAAAATTAGGTGCTTCTGTATTTAACCATTCATTATAAATGGAAACGGCACACCAGCCAAAACTCCATCAGGTATTTCTCATTCGCTTGCGCACAGCTCTGAGAACATAGACTAATGCTTGCTGAAATATGAGCTATGAGATCCTTTTTATTAGGCGCCTGTCTGAAATAATTTACCTCTCTCTTTCATAAACTTTTGCCGTGCTTAACCGCCGCTGCGAAGAAAAATATAGTAAGTCGTTAAAAGTCTGTTACAAAAAGTGGCTGTAAAATGAAGGCTTGACCACTGAAGAATACAGGGCGGCAGAGGTCCTGATTTCATGTAAATCTGAGAATAACCCACTTGCGCGCCTCATAAAAATGAGAGCAGGTAGTGAATATCCAGCTGTATAATTGCTTAGTCAACAGACGTGGTTAAATGGAATATTCTGCCCGTCCTAAACAAACTTTTTATGTGCATTTTTCACAAGTGAACTTACAGATATGAGCTTAGATATACTGAAAGTTTACTACACTTTTTTTCACGTTTAGCAGTTTTTACACTGCCAGTATACTTGTTGTATACTGTGGTATTCGCCTGGTTCTTTAAACAATACTATGGTAATATGTCACGAAAAAAAAGTCATGGTAATACCATGGTACTTTTTGTAAGTGAAACAGAGAGCTGCTAAAGCGGATATGCTGATTTGTAATTCTTCATGGCCCAAATGACTAAACGCCCTCCAAATGTCCATTCAGCACTTCCATGCTTCAACAGGCAATTCATAACAGGTAAGAGTGTGTTTTAATTATTCTTATTCTGTGAAACTTCTGTCTGATTGCTTTTTCCTCTGATCCTTGTAAAAACATCTTTTTGCCTATTACCCAATTAAAATGGGGCTAAGAGGTTGAACGGCGAAACGTACGAGGAGCCCCGGAGGATTGCGTCCACCTATGAAAACTGGGATTTTAGAAGATTTCATTTGGATTTAGACTTCATGCTTCAGAGTCTATTCTAGGGAGACTGGGCTGTTTTGAGTCTAATTTCAGAGCACTAAGAAAATGATGTTCCATACTGCTGAATGTACTGTAGTCTGAAACGTCTGAGCCATTTTTTTTTAACCACATGAAGTTGGACAGCTAACATTAATCTTAAATGAATATATTCTTCCTAAACACTAATAGCAAGTAAATCACTATCATTTTGTCATGTCATCATGTCCCTGGATCAACATATTGCAATGCAATGTAATGCAATGCAATGCAATAATGAAATGAAATGAAATAAAATAAAATTAAATAGAAAACATTTTTAAATAAAATGTTAAAACAAAAACAAAAGCACAGTTTCAGGTAAAATCATTTCTTTTTGCAAAGTAAAATATAAAGTCTGCACTGCAATGCAGTGCAGTTAAATAAAATTTTATTTTATAAAATTAATAAAATAAAATAGTATAATTTTATAAAAATAATTTCTTTTTTTACATTCCAAGAAAATTATTTTATTATTTGCAATGCAATGCAATAAAATAAAATAAAAATAGCACAGTTTTTTGCAATGTATTAATAAAATAAATAAAATTGTATACATTTATAAAATAATTTCTTTACCATGCAATAAAATAATATGTAAAGTAAAATATAAAGTCTTTTTTTGCAATGCAATGCAGTTAAATTAAATTGTATTTTATAAAATTAATAAGATAGATTAAATTGTATACATTTATAAAATCATTTTTACAATCCAATAAAATAATAAAACAAATAAAATAAAAAATAGGCATAATTTTAAGTAAAATATAATTTATTTTTTGCAGTGCAATGCAATGCAATAAAATAAGTAGGTACCATTTGAATTAATATATAATTTCCTATTGTTTGATTGGTGAAATATAACCTGGGCATGTTTCTGTGAGATTCACTTGTTTCTAAATCACAGTCAGTTCAGTCAAGCAATATGTAAATGTCCAAGTATTTTTCCGCAGCTTTACCTATTCCCCTATGATAGCCTTGGCAAATTTGTCTTAAATGTGCTTGACAGGAGCATTAACCTCAATGTCAAGGCTCAGATTCACTACATGCAGTGAAAATATGCCTGAGACGAGAAAAAAAATCACCCCATTTAAATAATTAATGCGAGTCCTGGCCCGACCTTTCTCCTCAGGTTCGGGAGGTGATGTATGGTGCCCCGGCGGGGACACGCGGTACGGCTGGCTAAACCTGAACTGAGGCAGTCAAAGGAAGCTGATGAAAAGCTAAGCTGAAAGAAGCATGTCCTCTGACAAAAAGCCTCAAGTCTGAGTGAGATCGACTTTTATCTTCTACAAGTAGGAACATAGTCATTCAGAGGAACTGCGGCGGTCAGACACCAGATTAGGAAGGGAGTGAGGGAACGTAAAAGGACCAGGTCGGTCGATCTTTCGTATTTTCATCTGCTGCATCACTGTACCTTGCCACAATCACAGCACTTGTAGAGAAAGTGAATGTAATCAGATGACATCCCATCATGCATCTGGAAATCAAAGGCTTTCCGGTCAATGATAAATCGACGTTTCCACCTCATTTTACTTCCACAATCTGACATATTTTCAAATGAAACATGCTATTCAACAAGAAAAAAATGAATGAGAATTAATTAATTAATAATTAATAATAATAAAAATACAAATATAATAAAATAATTGAATAAAGCTGAAGAGGGTTTTTTCTTTAGACTAAATTCAAACTCAGTGTCACCTTTTCTATTTTTTGTTCTTGCCTTTTTTCTAAATAACATAATAATAATAACAACAAATAAAAATAAAAATAAATAAATATTAAAAATGTAAGCATAATAAAATATAATTAAGGTTGAAGTGTTTTTCCCCCTTAGACTTAGGTCCAACTCAACATTTTTATTATTTCAACATTTGTATTATTTTATAGAAAAATAAAATAAAATAGGATTTACTTTAGATAAAATAAAATGTCTTATCATTTCTTATAATGCAGTGCAATGCAATGAAATACATAATACAATAAAATAAAATAAAATAAAATAAAAATTACTTTAAGAATTTATAATTTATAACATTATCATTTCTTACAATGCAATAAAATTACTTTAAGTAAAATAATTTCTTATAAAGCAATGTAATACAATGCAATAAAATAAAACTTGTTTTAGGTAAAAAAAATATATATATAATTTCTTATATATATATATATATATATATATATATTTATAATTTCTTATAATGCAATGCAATAAACTAAAATAGGATTTACTTTAAGTAAAATAATTTCTTATAATTTCTTATAATACAATGTAATGCAATGCAATAAAATAAAACAGGATTTACTTTAAGTAAAATAATTTCTTATAATGCAATGCAATGCAATAAAATAAAATAGGATTTACTTTAAGTAAAGTATTTTCTTAGAATTTCTTATAACGCAATGCAACGCAATAAAATAGGATTTACTTTAAGTAAAATAATTTCTTATAATTTCTTATAATGCAATGTAATGCAATGCAATAAAATAAAACGTACTTTAAGTTTAAAAAAAAAAATAATAAAAAAAATAATAAAAAAAAAATAAATAAATAAATAAAAATAGAATTTTTATAATGCAATGTAATGCAATAAAATAAACTTTAAGTAAATGTCTTATTTTGGATAGTTAAAATACAACCTGTGCAAGTTTCTGTGAGATTCACCTTTTTCCTCAATCAGATAATATGTAAATGTTTAAACACACTTCCACAGCTTTACCCATTCCCCAATGAATTTAAATTCATCTTATTTACAAATAAAAAAATGGTGTTTAACAGGGAAAAAATGGGTGAGAATTAATTTCACCAATAAAGATTTGATTGGATTGTGAAAATATGCTGTTTTATACCAGAACATAATGAAATCTGAATGTCAGTTTGCAAAAACAACACAAAAATAGTTATTTGACTTCTGCTTAACATTATTCAAAAGCTGCATGACCTTTGCAAAAAGTTATTTCAGAAGCACAGCAATTTATTGCATTCTGATGAAAGATTAATCATTCTCAATAAAACTAGAAACATGCATTAAGAAGGTAAGCTCATTTTGATTTCACATTGACTTTTGTAAGTAAATAATGACTCATATATCAGTTCAGTATCATTTAATAACAGTGTTTTTGTTATTCGTGCATGTCTTTTTATGGTCTGCCACCTGTTCTGCGAGTGTCTAGAGTGTTTTAATTAAACTCTGTTGGGCGTTTGTCTGACATTGAGTTATAACGGCCCCACCGTTCACTGACGCACCATTCCATATTGATAAATAAATAATGAAAGTTTCCAGCCGCATATTTCTCTCCTTCTCTCAGCTAACCTTTGAGCAACAGTGAAATGTTTCTCTAATCACTCATTACACTTCTCAGTATTGAATTTCTGTTGCAATGTTCTCGCTTTGCATAGAAGCGGCCAATTAATCCAAACCCCCGGCCGCGGCCCACAAAAACAATACGAGAGACAGACGCCGGCTAATGCGATTAATGCGCCGCGGGCCGCCCGCAAGGAGTTTGGGTGACAACGTCCTGCTCTCTGAACGTCACATGGACGAATGGCGCTCTTCAAAACCTCGTCCAAGCAGGTGCGTGACATGTTAAGCTGCTTTTTGTTAAAGGCTTCACACAAGATAAAATTAGCTCTTTGCTGGGTGGAAGTGAAAACAGCACTGTGCAGTTGTCACAGAACGACTTTAATTGCAAGTTTTAACAATGCCAGTTTAACATTGCAAAGGCCACGGATAACGTACACTAATTTAAACTGTCTGAGGTTAATGATTCCATTAGTTTAAATGCAATGAGCTTTAATCATTTCCTGCATGTCAGACCTCACCATCGCTCTGCTTCCATGAAAACTCAGTTTTGCTCAATGCATTTGCTTAACACTAACTGGGGCTTCGAGTTCCAATTTTTAATGATTAATATTAGTAGCAGTAGTAGTATCAAAAATAATTAATAATAATAATAATAAATACATTTTTACTTTCTAATACATTTCCAATTAAATTATAATAATAATATAAAATTAAGATAATGAGATTAAAAATACAAATAAGAAATAAAATAAATAAATATATGAAAAAATAACATCATTATATTTAAGGTGGGTTTTGTTCTTTACACTAACCCACAAATTCTTTGTCACGTTTTCATTCTTTTTTTGTTTTTCTTTATAATAACATTATAATTTTTATTATTATTGTTTTACAATAATAATAATTTATTTAGTTATTATACATTTATTTATTATTATTATTATCTTATAATAATAATAGAATAAAAATTAAGAATGAAATTAAAAATATATAATAAATAATAAAGAATGAAAAACTATTCAAATAATACAAATATTTAAAAAACAGCAAACCCTCTCACTTTTTAAATTTTCTTGACTTTATAATTTTATTATTATTATTATTATTATATTAATATATATATATATATATATATATATATATATATATATATAAATTCAAAGTGGATTTTGTTCTTTAGAATAACACAATGTCATTTTGTAACAATTTTATATTTTTTGTTCTTGTCTTTATAATAAAGTTGTTATTATTATTATTGTTGTTGTTGTTGTTGTTGCTATTGTTGTGAAATTAAAATTATAAAATTGAATAAATAATATAAATTATTATTATTATTATTAATAATAAACTATTCAAAATAAATAATATACTATAATAATAAACTATTTAACATAATTTAATATAGCTGAAGTGTTTTTGCTATAAGAAGAAGAAGAAGAATATATGAAAAATATTAACAAAGCTTAAGTATCAAAGATTGACCACAGCAAACTTCTGAACGTCTGCTGTATGCTTCTAAAATAAAATAAACTAAACTCAAATAAAATAAAATAAACATTTTTTCAAATAAAATAAAATATAACTTTACAGAGTGCAAAAACTGCTGCACAACAGGAACCATGTTAAATGTTAAAAGCATAATTTAGGCCATTTCTCTAATGCTAAAAACCCTTTAGAGGCTACTAGGAGAGATACTGTCCTAAAACAACAATCATTAACATTCAAGCAAACATGCTTGCTAACTCCTGCTGACATTCATTACTAACCAAGGGCATGAATGGCTATAAATCTTTCCAGCCTTGACAACCAGCTCCGTTGCACCATCTCTAACATACATACCGACATCTTATAATTAAAAGGTGGAGAAAAACATTCCATTAAAAGGATGCGCATGTAGCGCGTTGGCACTCCGACGCCGTAGATTTAAAAGGGTCAATTACAAGATGCACAGCACAGAGCGAGAAGCAGCAAACCATTAGCAGTCTGGCACCATCTGTTCTTATAGCAGGACGTCTACATGCTTTGATGCTATAAAACTCTAGTGTGTTTTTTAAGGGTTGCGCTGCTGAGTTAGCGCTCTACGCCATAAAACCGCACGGTGGAGGAAGTACATTGAAGTAAGAGATGCTTTAATAGACTACAGGACCGAGGCCAAGACAAAGTAAGATTGAGGAATTGGAGAAGTGACAGTGGGCTGTTGCTGTGGACTCATTCCTGAAATACTGCCTAAGATACTAAACTCCTTTAAAAAGGTGACTGTTTATTAAGAAATATTACAGATGTTTCTTCATTTCATGTACACAAGCCATATAAAGGAATATAATTCAGCCAATTAAAATTTGCTGAGAAATTTGCTCACAGCATTCCATCACTTGCTCACCAATGGATCCTCTGCAGTGAATGGGTGCCGTCAGAATGAGAGTCCAAACAGCTGATAAAAACATCTCAATAATCCACAAGTAAAAAAATCTGCATGTTTTTAAGAAACAAATCCATCATTAAGACATTTTCAACTTCAAACCATTGCTTCTGGCTAAAATAGAGTCCATAATAAAGCTTTCTCTAGTGAAAGAAAAATCCATCTTCTGTGTCTCTCACATCAAAATCCGCCCACATATTTGTCTAGAGCTGTTTTGGCTTGTTAGCTTGTTAGTTTGATCTGTGCAGATTTCAGATGACTTTTCTCAAGATGTTAACTGATGGACTGGAGTGGTGTGGATTACTTGTGGATTATTGTAGTGTTTTAATCAGATGTTTGGACCCTCATTCTGACGGCACCCATTCACTGCAGAGGATCCATAGGTGAGCAAGTGATATATCTTCCAGGAAGTGACATCATTTTGGTGGGAAAACTTTATTACTTTTTGCGTTTGTTAGCTGATCTGTGTCTCTCTAAAACAAAACACATAAATCTGCTTGATATCAATATTTTAAAAATGATAAAAAAAAATTAACTTCAAGTTAAGACATTAAAATATTGTTACCAGTAATGGCTATTTTTATATAGACTAATTTATGTATTACGCGATTAATCTAAACGATTAATTTTCCACAAAAAAAAAAATATATATATATTATTATTATTTAGGAGAAAAATGTAAATACACAGTATTTCTGAAAATAATAATAATAATACATTCATTTTTGATTATTAAAACTTAATGGAATCCTTAAAATGGAATCCAGAAAAGTAATAGAAACAGAACTGGGTAAAAATAAATAAATAAATAAATAAATCAATCAATCTCTAAAACACTAAAACTCTTTTATTATTAAATTTAACCATTAAAACAGACTATAGAGAAAAATTAAATGGAAAAAACTGAATTTGGAAATAAACCGGATTTTCCTATAATTATAACTTATTTTTTGAGGTAATAAAAATAGATGCAAGTGAACAGCAGCCTTTAACATCACTTAAAAATACATGTATAATAGCAATGAGGCAATAATAATTAGTTTAAATATAGTACCATAAGCAAGAAAACATATGGTTTTATTGAACAAAACTGTTAAAATACATTATGTATTATAAACAATAGAGCTAATGTACATTAGGAATTACAACAAAGGTCTGCAGAGGGCGCCGACGGCCTGACGATAGTTTTTACACTTTACTGAGTGATCTAACCCTGGTTTAATATTGAATAAACAACATTTAAATCAAACGTCCACTTAATCTTTAATATGTGGCCATTTCCTTACGACATAAATGATATAGCCAATGTAATTTAATGAATATGTGGACATCAAAACGTGTAAACTCAGAGTGAGTTTGAGCTTTTATTTTGAAATCGCGATGAACAATTAGCATATTGAGATACTGATGTTTTTTCCTGTGTTTGCGTAGGTTTATAAATGATTTACCTTACAAATCTGATGAAATGGCGCACGTTGCGTTCCCAGATGAACGTTATAATAAACCCAAACTCACATCAACATGCAGAGATGGAGTTTGAGAGGCTCCACACATGTAAATGATAACAGTTTGTGTAACTAGCAGCGTTTACTGTGAACCGAGCCTCTCTGACAGGCACATACGTAACCTACAGCACATAAATTAAACCTGCATCGCATATATTTAACTGAAGAAAGTTTGTGAATTCACAATTATGCTTAATTATTAGTTTTAAACGGGTTTAACACATCATGGAGCCTTGGAAAACAGTCTAATAATGCCTTTCATGGATTCTCGTCCGTGAAATGCGCCACTTCCGGTATTTTGGCGGTTAATCCACGCTGACAAAATGCAGTCAAGGATTTTTAAAAATCAAATAGTCGACTAGGATCGATGAATCGCGACAACCGAACATTAAAATTTTATCTCTTTATGAACATCCTGCTCATTTTCTTGTTATCGCATGCTATAAATTATAATTAATAAAGTGCCTGAATTCAACCAGAGCACATTTCTGACAGTAATAGAAATGTAGAAATACTTCAAATGGAGCTGCGTAACAGGAATGACCAACGCAATAGTAGCTTGTACTCGTCTGATGGACTCACATCCACTCCTGAGACTACTAGCTGATGAACCAAAAACCCTGCTATCGTCATCCAGGTCAATGCAGATGTTTACTGCTTCCAGAAGAACGGCTGGCCTTTAAAGGTCAAATAAAGTGAGGGGGTTCAGAATAATTATTACTAACAGCTTTTCTTGCTTAGGTGTTCCCAGAATGCTGCTATTACTGATGTCAATTATGAAAACGACTATAGAATGAATTCCATTTTAAATGGAACTCTTTAAAATGCCTGACGAAGGATTTGAATGGCACATTGCTATACCACTAAGCTGCACATTTTCTGTTCTTTAAAGTAAAGCGTTTTGCCCGTCTGGAGGTGCGTTTACACTTATTAACCTGCCATTATTGGAAACAGTGCATCGCACCCTTTCAAACTGACTGTTGATTCTCATGCACAGACGTGATAGAAAACAAGATGCACTCATTATCAAAACACCAGCAACATTTAAGGAAGCTCTGACTGATAAAATCAATTAATACACAAACAAACAACATGAGGCTCTATTCACAACTACAATTGCTGTACTGTTGTTGCAATAGTTATGGTTATGAATGTCACTCCATGTTTGCATAGAATCAGTTTTTATGTCGCGTCGTTGTATATAAATTGCACCGGTGCATGATGCATCATATCAAAGACGAATTCAATCAACGCTTGCCCTTTTTCACCACAGCAATCTATCAATTAAAAGTCACCATCATTCACTGAAAACCAATTAGTTTGTTGATGCAAATTGCTGGGAACAAGGAATGCTGGAATTGAACAAAATACAAATCTTTATACCATTTTTTGGGGGATTTGGGGGATTTTGTCCTATTACTGAAGATTTTAGAGAGGTATACACATTGCCCTGCAAGATAATGTGTAATGCTGCTTAAAATTATACTGTGCCAATTAAATATATTTTTTCATTACGTTACAATGTATTGGTCCCAGATAGTTCACTTTTCCAGTTTGCCCTCTTGCACCATTTTTCACCATGTTTTAAACTTTTGTCTAAATGCTTACTAGACTTAAATTCACACACATTTCAGCTGGTTCTTTGTGCAATATGCTGTTCTACCTGTGACTTTTGTGATCAAGCTAATTTACATCATATCATCAATCAATCATATACACTTCAAACAATGCTAAAACTATGAAAGACTGTTAAAAAAAAAGTGAAATGCAACTTTTTACCTAAATTCAAGTTTCTCTCACAAATAACAGAATTGCAATATGTACACTTTTTGCAAGGGGAAAAAAATTAGTTTATATCTCACAACTCTGACTCTCATTTAAAACAAGCCACTATAAATGAAATATCCAGAGTTTGTCAATTTACAAGATAATAAAATAATTTCAACTCCAAAGAATTGAAAGATTTATTATATTTTTTAGTTTGCATTTACACTATACACTCGAAACTATGCTAGAACTATAGAAACCAGTTTAAAAAAGGTAAATGTAACCTTTTACCTTAATTCTAACTTTTTTCTTTTTCCTTCTGAGTTTCTATCTTATAATTGGGACACTTTAAAAAAACTCACAATTCAGAGAAGAAAAATCTGAATGAGTAACATATAAACTCTTTTTAAATTTTTTCTTCCGTGACGAAAACACAAAACCAACTACAAGATATAAACTCAAAATTCAGGGGAAAGAAAATGTCAGAACTTTTTTTTTCTGAGAATTGCAAGAAATTGCAAGTCTGAACTGTAAGAAAAAGGTGTCAAATACATTTTTTATGTTATATCCCATGGCAGAAAAAAAAATAAATAAATAAAAATCCAAATTCTAAGTTTATATCTCGCAACTCAGACTCTTGTTTCTGTTAGAATTTTTTTTAACATCTTTTTTTTTTTTTTTACATTAAGTTCACATCTCGCAATTCTGTTTTTTTTCTGCCATGTCAATTTACAAGATAATAAAATAATTTAAACTCAAAAGAATATTTAAGGTTTTTTCTTTTTACGTTTATACGCTTTACGTTTATGCATTTATACTATACATTCAAAACAATGCTAAAACTATGAACGCCTGTTTAAGAAAGGTAAATGCAACTCTTACCTCAATTTCAAAATCAACTTTTTTCTTTTTAGTAATTCTAAGTTTATATCTCACAAAGGAGACTTTCTCAGGTATAAACGCAGAACTGCAAGTTTGTAACTCAATTCAGAGAAGAAAAATCTAATTTGTGAGATACAAATAACCAAAAACCAACTATAAGATGCAAACTTAGAATTCAGAGAAAAAAAAAAACAGAATTGTGACATTAAATCTCGCAATTTTTTCTGAGAATTAAAGTAAAAAAGTCTCAGTTACCTTTTTTGAATGTTAATATTCCACAGAAAAAGATTATCACTGATTTGCAAAATGTAAACTTGAAGGTGCAAGGGAAAAAAAAGTTTATATCTCACATCTCTGAATCTTTTTTTCTCAAAACTGAAAACAAAACAAAGTCACAACTGTGAGATAAACAGCTTTCCATATAAAACGGTGTTGTCTCTAGCCACTATAAATAAAATACCCAGAGTTTGCCATTATTTGTCCAGATCTGAGCAAAGAATATGACTCTACCCGACGCTGGCTTTTCAGTGATGGATTCTCCGTGACTCTAGGTCTGAATGTTGGCGATAGTGTTCAGAAGCAGGTCTTAATCACAGTCCCCGGAGACTTCCACAACTAGACTTCATTCATACAATGCTACCCACAAAGCTAAAGAGTTTCTAATGGGAAGAGTTATAGGATCAATACTGTGATTAGCAACAGCCTTGTAGCTATTGTGTGTTGTTAGCAATCTATCGTATCAATGCTGATGCCTGTGGGGAAAGCTCACATGCTGCGAGAAGAAAAGGAGACTCATGGGCTTCACCGCGGCCTATTAGAAACTGCTTGGCAGCACCGCGGCAGTCAATAATGAATTTAGCAAGCGCGGGTTTTTAACAGCACACTCATTTCACCTTGAGAATATGCAGCGAGACTAAATATTTACATGCAGATTTCGCAAGTTTCCCGCTCGGGCGTGTTGCTCTGCGGTAGAGCTTCATTTCTGCAAGTTTGTTAGTTGCCGTAATTGAACGGAAGACCTAAGGAGGGCAATGCTCGTGTTAGCAGAAAAACTCAATAACTTACTGAGGGAAAAACATGACACAACCTTGATTTGATTCCAGATGAAATCCGCTCCACAAAGAGTCATTTACAGTCAGGACTGTATTGATTGTGGTTGACCTACGTGTAAGCAAAAGCCTGAATTGACAGCAGTAATTCCCGGCACACGCCTAGAGCATTCCCACTGTTTTGATTTCAAACGCGCCGCTAACTAGTCAAGCAATAGTCTGATATAAAGTTGAGAAATGCAATTTGGATTGAAAAACAAAGGAAATGCATCTGATTATTCTCCTTTAGGATGGCAACAAACATGCATATTTTTACTCTGATATTAGTAATAACTGTAAATATTGTGCATCATTATGCAGTCCACCACTCCAAGTGGGAATCATGCAATGTGTTGGCTTGGCTAAAAATAAACAGCTTAGGGCAAATTCAAGTGTAGACAACAGTGTGTAAACAAAAGCATTTCAGGGAATAAATATCAGAAATTTAAATGCGATATACATATAAACTCACATATTGTTTGGAGAAAAGCCTCAGCTGCATATATATGTTACAGGAACACTGACTGAATTAAGCTGCTTGATGCTTTTATGGGAGTTTTTGCAACACCTAAATAAACAGTTACATACCCACATTTAAAGATGCAAACACTTACTGTTATTTATAACTAAGTTTTGGTATTATTAACATTGGTCTAATCAGGACACTGCTAATAATAATAATAGTGTGAATTTCAAGATTTTTCTTAATTTTTTGTTTTGCAAGTGCAAAAAATAAATTTTACTACACTACAAATGTTTGCTGTTGTTGTTGTTTGTTTTACTTTGTATTTGTTTCTTGTTTTCCAATACAAATCATCAGACATTTCGAAGTAAAAATACATTTATAATCAAAATTAGGTGCGTTTATGGCTTTTAAAAAAGCCAAAACGTGGCAATGGGGTCAACTTTTTAAACTTAAACTTTCTTTTTCTTTTTTTTGCAGAAACACAATAATTTAATTACTTATTTATTTATTTATTCACCCAGAAAAAGGTCTACTTAGCTTAGGTGATTTTGTATCTCAAGTAAATGCATCTTGGCTTAAGTTATTTGTACTAGAAAACAAGCCAAGAATTACTTTTTTTGTGTAATCAATATGTATATTCATTGTTTTCAATCAATCAGTCAATCAATCAAACAAACCATCTTGGAAAAAAAAAACAACATACATTTACTCATATTAAAGCTTGTCTATTGTTGAATTAAGGTTGTTAATATATTTAATCTGAATTTTTACCCTGGACCACAAAAGCAGTCATAAGGGTCATTTTTTTTAAATTGAGACTTATAGTTAATCTGAAAGCTGAATAAATAAGCTTTCCACTGATGTATTGTTTGTTAGGATGGGACAATATGCTAACAAACAATAATGACCATAATACATGCTTTCATCTCTTTGCGACTCGATTATTGTAACTCGCTTTACTATGACCTGCCATTCTCATCTATACATCAACTTCAGTTGGTTCAAAATGCAATGCAAATGGGTACATATTACAGCTATCTTACGCTCGCTACATTGGTTACCGTTGCAGTACCGTATTGAGTTTAAAATTTTGCTCTTTGTGTACAAAGCTAGAAATGGGCTTGCTCCTCAATATCTTCAGATCTCAGGCTACACATATGTTGTGGGTTCCCAGAACTAGACTGAAATGTAGGGGAGACAGAGCCTTGTCTGTTGCTGGCCCCAAATTATGAAACACTCTGCCCCTATCTATCAGAACTGCCTCTACAGTGTCTGAATGTAAACGTTTGTTAAAAACTCATTTCTTCTCCTGTGCTTGTAATGATATGTGATTCTTTTGTTTTAAGGTTATATAGATTTTATTGTTGGGTGTAATACAAATGTAGTGATTGGGTCTGTGCGTTTTTAAATGCTGTAATTAGGTTTATGTACTGCACTTTGGTCAACTAAAGTTGTTTTAAATGTGCTTTATAAATAAATTGAAATTGACAATATTTGGCCGAGATAAAGCAATCTGGAATCTGAGGGTGCAAAAAAATCTAAATACTGAGAAAATCGCCTTTAAAGTTGTTCAAATGAAGCTCTTAGCAATGCATATTACTAATTAAAATTAAGTTTTGATATATTTACAGTAGGAAAGTCATATGCCCTTTACTTAAAGGCCTAATGATCTTTGGCATAAAAAGACAAAAAAAAATAATAATTTTGACCAATACAACAAATATACCCGTGCTACTTAAGACTGGTTTTGTCATCCAGGGTCACAATTATGCTTTTTCAAATAGTTGTCTTGTATAAAATCTCAAAGGCTTAAAATACTGTTTTTCTAGAGGGGGGTGAAAAATTAAGGTTACTAGTCCAAGTAAAGGATGTTTACATATTTTTGTTCTAGCAAAAAAGACAATTATTCCACACAACTGAGTCTTCAAGTGTGCACACGGCTGTAATGAGCGTTTGATCGAATTTCAAACCCCTGTGAAAACACACAGATATGGCCACTGATATATCATTGCATCCTCCTCATCAGTGCGTCTGCGGTTTGTTAACGCTGAAGAGCTTACGGGCTTATAGAAGAACTTCCTCGAGTAGAAGATGATGTAACTTTCCAGCAATAATAATCCACAGCTGCACCAAAACCTCATGCGCGCACCGACTGTTTCAGACATCAGCTGGACGGTTTTGAAGAGCACTGCGTCAGGAATTAAAGAGAATAAAAGACAAAAAAACACAAGGCAACCGGTTTTTAAGAAGGGTTAATCATTTTTTTGAAAAGTCACACGTCCATACGCACACAACTCTTCGTACACCTCCGACTCAATTAGAGGTCTCGGACTGTGACAGGCTGCTGGAATTCATTACCGCGTTCCATTACACGCCCATGCGGCCGAGGGATGAGAAGGGCCAATCAATACAGTCAGTATCTGCTGCTTCTAATCTCTGTAGCCTGTGTCAGTGGCGCTATCTGTAATAGATCTGCAGGATTATAGAAATTCCTAAGACACTACGCCAGTCGTCCAGGTTATGGGCTTGTCTGCGACCCGGCCGCCGGAGCTTTGCCTGTAGGCCCCGTCTAGCGTGAGGTGAATGCTGGCGGGAGTTTAACGACCCGGGGATGGAGGACGAGGGCGGATAAGCGTGGAGGGCATGCAAGCAAAGAGTCCATGTAATTTCTCTAATCCTCGTGGCATTTATACCTCCAGTGACAGATAATGAAAATGAAAAATATAAACGGTGGGGAAACTTCCCAAAAATGAACGTTTTAATCTGTTGCATGCTTAACACAGTCACTTTCCCGGTCAGCAAGCATCTGAGTGCTGACTCACACGAGACGTCATATTTAGTGCTGTCACAGGCAGTCTAGAATTGCGGCATGAAGTGTGCTCTAGAAAAAGACCATTTGACCGACATATAAAGTGACCAGCTTCTGCCATTTTGGAGACAGGTGCATAATAAATCCATCAAACCATCATTGCAAAAAAAACGAGTTCAATTATTGCACAGCAGTTTCAGTTGCATAGAAACCACTAAAGAAACTGAATGATTTTTTGACACAAACTTAAAGGAACAGTTCTCTCAAAAAGACAATTTGCTGAATATTTACTCACCCTCAGGTAAATTCATGATGTAGATGAGTTTGCTTCTTCATCAGATTTGGAGAAATGTAGCATTGCATCACTTGCTCACCAATGGATCCTCTGCAGTGAATGGGTGCCGTCAGAATGAGACTCCAAACAGCTAATAAAAACATCACAATAATCCATAAGTAACCACACCACTCCAGTGCAGCAGTTAATTGTGTGTTTGTAAGAAACAAATCAATCATTTAGACGTTTTAACCAGTGTTTGGCATGTTACTTTTAAAAAGTAATTAGTTATCGTTACTAGTTACTTCTCACAAATAGTAACTGAATTAGTTACATCATTATAAAAGTAACTCATTAACAGGGAAAGAAACTACTGTGTTACTTTTTTAAAAAAAAGTTCAAATATGTGACCCTGGACCACAAAACCAGTCATAAGTAGCACAGGTGTATTTGTAGCAATAGCCAACAATACATTGGATGATTATTGATTTTTCTTTTATGCCAAAAATCATTAGGATATTAAGTAAAGATTGTGTTCCAGGAAGATATTTTGTAAATTTTCTACTGCAAATATATCTAAACTTAATTTTTGATTAGTAATATCCATTGCTAAGAACTTCATGTGGACAACTTTAAAGGCGACTTTCTCAATACTTCTCAATAATCTGATTCCAGAATAGTTCAAACAGCTGAATCTCTGCCAAATATTCCTATCATAACAAACCATACATAAATGGAAAGCTTATTTATTCAGCTTTCAGATGGTGTATAAATCTCAATTTTTAAATAAATGACTCTTAAGACTGGTTTAGTAGTCCAGGGTTACATATGTCAAATAACCTGGATGCCCCCAGTATTAAATATGTTAAATGAATTAAGCTTAAATGAAAAGAATGAAACTGACACTTAGCATCAGTCAATGTAGTATTAAAGTAAGTAGAACTTTAGTAATTAGAATAACTACGCATGAATGCATATTTGTCATGTTGACTGAACTTAGGACTGGTGGTGTTGCTTAAGATTTAGTTTGTAACTCTAATTAATACTGATCAGATAACAAAACTACTGCGAATTTTACTACTAATAACAATATAAAACGTACCAAGAATTAATGAGTTGCTGGGTTCATGAATATTAATCACGTATTGTCTGCGTTCGCTCAAATTGATTTGATGAAATCAAAGCAGGGACGAAAATAGGTGTGCGCCAGCCAATGAGATTGCCGTTTGCGCATTAGTTCCGCCTACTACCGGAGAAACCGGCAGTTCTTAAAAGCGGAAGAATTCCAAAGGAACTCCATTATTTTGACAGGAAAATACAGCAATGAATATCATTTACATGTAGCGCGTCATTTCTGCATGGTATATAAGACTCTCTCGCTGTATCTAGGCATGCTTGTTTATGGTCCGTCAAATACAGGTACGCTGGGCATCCATTCAGATGAACTGAAAAATTAAATTGTAAAAATATTGTCAGTAACGGTAATAGCATTGTATCGAGGGAAATTAGTAACGCCGTTTGTTTATAACGCCGTTATTCCGGTCACTGGTTTTAACTTTAAACCATCGCTTCTGGCCAAAATTGTAGTCCATAATCCATAATAACACTTCCCCCAATTAAAAGTCTTGAAGTCTGAATCAGGAGAGAAATATGCACAGATCAAACATCATTTGTAAGTGGAAACAGTCCTAAACCTAATATGTGGGTGGATTTTGATTTGAGAAACAAGACTCTTGGAAATTTTGGTAAATCCACTGCTGTGATTCTTTCAAGCCCAGACTCCTGGAAGTCCTGCATTAAGCCTGATTGGAGCCTGAGATTGCCACAGGTGCTTTCCATTGATTGTGAACCTGTAAATATGTTACAGGTGGCAGTGCAACCACAGAAACCTAAGGATGAAAAAACATTAAGTTGAACATTGATATGCTTCAGATGCGAAAGCAAATCAAATATGAAAACCTAAAGCACACTTCTTTCATTCTGTTCGTTTCAGCAAACAGGACGATGAATGCAATGAATGCACGTGAAAGGTTGAGTGCATCTTATCGAAATGAAAAGGTAATTTAATGTAATTAATTGAAAAATGTGTCTGACGTGCCTGGTGGCGTGATTGAAATAATCAGATCCTTCAAGAGCTTCATACTTTAATGATTATTAAATCATAAAATATCAGTCACAGAAATAGTGAGTCTGGATAATCATAATTAATGAAGTGGAGATCATTCAGTCAGGCATTTAATAGCACTGCTATATAACTGAACTGCGAGTATCTTTGTTACCACAATATCAAATACTAGCTGCAACTTTTACATTTAGAAATATTTTTTAAAGAGATTTTTAATACCGTTATTTTCACAATTAAGCACAAATCTAGTTAACGTTATTATCATAGATACAGATTTATATAAAGCATCACAGACTGCTGGATAATATACTTTATTACCATTAGATTTGCCTTGTTTTTGTTTTTAACCTTTAAATACTGTAAAAATGCTGTCTCCATGTATGCATTTCATTATTTATGAAACTTTAATAAAAACACAAGTGGTTACACTTGTAAATAACTATAAATAAATTAATGCATTTAGAGGCAATTAAAATGCAGAGTACTTACTAGAGACTTATCTTTAGAGAGTTAGCCTTTGGAGTGGAAGATTACTTTAAAACTGAATTGCACACTGCGTTGTACACAAAGCACTTGACATCCGGTCCACAATCCTGACTTGGGCCAAAACTGTCCCTTTGCATAAGTACATTGCAATTAACCTCTCGCTGTAAAAGGTCAGCAAACCACTAAAACATTCAACCATCCAAAACCGCTGTTTTAATCATGCTAACTTTACGCAAGCTTCCTTGCTCATCTGAATTACTGCTAACGTTAAAATGGCTGGCTTTATGTGTCCTCTGATGCAGATGGACCCGAGGCTAATATAGCTATTAAAAGATAAAAGAATGAAACATAAACTTCATTGAGATGTAAGGGTTTTTTGTGGTGTTGAAAGTATTATGTATGTGGAGTAATTTAAGTGCATTATGCTCCGATTCAAGATATAATTATTTTTTTATTCATGAAGCAACATGTGAAGTAACACTTTCTCAAAACAAAATGTATATGTCCTGACTTTTTTTTTAATAAGCAACCTATAAAATTAAAAAAAAAAACTGTATGATATCAGATATTGCACCAATGCCTATTTCCTTAAAGAGCTCCTAAAACATGAAAGAGAACCTGCTGTAAGGAGTTTTATAGGGTGCAACAGCGTTGCTTTTTCATTGGCCTTGATTCTGGATGTATTTTCCCATTCATTTTTTCGAGAGGGATTTTGAAAACTCTTTGTTAAAGAATTATAAGCCATGAACTAAACCATCCAAGTGAATCACAACAAAACAAACTGATTCCAAGCAAAAAGTAGGCTATTTGAAAATCTGTCAAAAAGACAAAAGTGCAAGACTGTGTTCTTTTTAAAAAAAAAAATGAACTACAGTCCCACAAAGCATTGCGAAAAAACATTACTATTGACTATTTTATATTTTAAAAACATGTTTTCTTCTCTGCATTTCTCCTCTTTTGTAGCTTGCTTTCTAATCTGATTTTCCAATAAACTATTGTCCCAAAACCATTGGCACCAAATATTGCTGGCTCTTTGCTTTTAATGTTGTTGCTTTTGCTTCTATTTTATAAGTTGCTTTGGATATAAGCAACTGCTAAATGCATAACTGCAAATGTCAATTTAAAGATATTGATTTTGTCTGTAGTAACAATATTGTATGTTATATTATGCACACAAATATTTAAGTAGTTAGAGTGCATAGAGAGCATTTTACTTGTTTTAGGCTTAATTGCTTGTTTTGATTTTATTGCATGTAATTTTTCACCTTGAATTCCACTGTTAAACATGATTACATAAAGATATGTTGAATAAATGTGACCCGTATACCATCAATTAACCTTATAGTTTGTCTCGCTTTAAAGGTTTAAGTCACTGTTAACAATGAACTCCCCTACTGAGAAAATGAATGGGATTTTTAATTCCGGAAACTGGCCGCTGCGCTTTATTAGAGTGATCAGTCACATGACCTTTATGAGCGCAGTGATTGGCTCAAATAATGTTACAGGAACTGACTGCAGATGGAGCAAAGCTGGCAGCATTTATACATATACTGTGTGTTTTGTTTTTTAGCTAAAGAGCCAGATTTATAATAGCAATGTTATCAGATTTCCCCCATCATTTTAAAAATGTAAAAAAAAAATACAAAATTTAAAAACAGATAAAAAAAATAGTTTTCAAAAACTTGAGTTTGCAGTCTTTTCTCATTTAAGTAGATAAGAGCTGTACTTACAAGACTAGAAAAAGCTGCCTGAAGGCCTTAGCAAGATGCTCACCAATTGGACTGACCTGCCCTGAAGGGACTGGTTATGTCAGCCGAAAAAGAACATTTCAGAGCAGGTTATTACATTTTGATGAAAGATTATAAGCAATTTGATGAATCATGCACAAACATCATTCGTGAAGTCACGTTGACTTTCACTCAACAGATGAAAGGCTACACTGTTTTCTGTATTTTAGCAGAAATCAGTGCGTTTAACTCCACTGTCTGCCAGAAGGTTTCCTCCTGCGATGGCAGAATGAACAGGTGTCGCTTGACGAAACCTTCCCGGGCATCTGACTAATTGTAGGCAGATTGTTAGCAGATGTTGTTGACGTGATGCCACAGCAGGCTGAAGGGGCTTTGACAGGTCTCAGGTCAGCAGCGAGACGCTCTACCTTTCCTGTATTGCTCTCTCCCTTTGGCCCCTGCGCTGTCATGACACAATGTGACTATCTGTAGCCGTGCAGCTGTCGAAATTCATTCACCACGGCTGGCGGGAACCCGCGGGCGCAGGGCACCTCGCTCAGCTGATTTCAGAGAGAAGAACACGCTCCTGTACAGGAAGGCATATGCAGCATGCCATGACAAAACCAGAGGTCTGCGTGTGTCGGCCTTTTGTTTCACGGTGTGAAATTCCCTGCTGAGGATTGAGGAGCTTCATAATCTGCTCTGCTTTGTAGCTGTTTTCAGAATAACAGACTCAAAGGATGATCTGAAGAAACAAGAGTTTTCAGAAACTCTCGTTTTAGAAAGTGCATTATTTTAAATGCTTAAAGGAATAGTTCACCTAAAAATGAAGATTTGCTGGCAATGTGCTCACCCTTAGGCCATCCAAGATGTAGATGAGTTTTTTTCATCATCAGATTTACTTACTCACCACCGAATCCTCAGCAGTGAATGGGTGCCATCAGAATGAGTATCCAAACAGCTGATAAAAACATCACAATAATCCACAAGTAATCCTCGCCACTCCAGTCCATCAATTAACTTCTTGTGAACCAAAAATCTGAAACAAATCCATCAAGACATTTTAACTTCAGACCAGAGTCCATAATCCATAATAACACTTCCTATAGTGAAAAAGTGGTCCAACAAGTTTAAAACAAATATGCTCTAAACAAATATGTTGGTGGATCTTGATGTGAAAGACAACAGGAGATGGACTTTTACTGGAGGAAACATTATTATGGATTATGGATATTTTAATCAGAAGCAATGGTTTGAAGTTAAAAACATCTTAATAATGGATTTGTTTCTTACAAACAAGCAACTTTTGGCTTTACAAGTTGTTAATTGATGGACTGGTGTGGTGTGGATTACTTGTGGATTATTGTGATGTTTTTATCAGCTTTTTGGATTCTGACGGCACCCATTCACTGCAGAGGACTGGTTGGTGAGCAAATAATGGAATGCTCGATTTCTCCAAACCGGATGAAAAAACAAACTCATCTATGGCCTGAGGATTTTTTCAGCAGATTTTCATTTTTGGGTAAACTTCTTCAACTTTAAATCAACAGTCCTGGATGATTTCCTAGACTCGCAGGCAAATACAGTAAGCAGAACTGTCAACCTCTGCATGCTGTTTTCCCACACAAGCATCTGCAGACCGTGAAAGTGTCTGTGAGAATGGACTTATACACTCTGACATTTCACTTCAAGGTCTGACCAGATACACACCAGGGAAATGGTTATAATTCTAAACACTTTCAGTTTCATCCTTGCTTACTCATTTTATACCCAAAAGACTTGGTTGATTTCCCAAACTGAAAAACAATGTACACGTTTGCTTATTCAGTGCCTTTAAAAGGAATTGTTAGTGCATTTCTAATGAAAGCCTGAATAATGATAAGACTGATAATATACTTACACTGAAGAAAAAGGAATATGATCCATGTCTACTGTTTTTATAGTTCCATGAAGGACTTATAAAATCCACGCAGCCTTTTAATTGCACAAAGGTTCTTTGTAGAAGAATAAGGTTATTTAGATGATTGAAATTTACTGAAAGGTTCCAAAAATGGCTTTTCTATTAAACTAATCCAATTTACAGCTAATTTTGAGCACAAACGTAAGAAAGGCTCTTCAGCTCATATTCGAGATCTGCCACCTGCTGGTGTTGGATCCTGACGGAATTGGATCTAATAGGAATCGCAAGGCTTCTTCCAACCTTCTCAGCCAGCTGATCCTGATTGACTGAAATTATCCCACCTAAAATCAGCAGGGAACAACTAAGCAAATAATAAAATGCAACTAACCATATAATTGCACTGGCAAAATAAATAGAATTTTAAAGCAGAGGAGAAACACTTCACATGCCATTTGCTGTCGATGTCAAAAGTCATTTGTCCTATTAAACTCAAATCGCACTGGTTTCTTGCACTGTCACTTGGTAGACGCTCACTGAATCATGTCAACTTGGGTGGCACTCTCATACTCAAAACTTACACAAAAAAAAAAACCCAGACTGCATTACATATGCAGATTTGAATTGCATTGCATAATTAAACAACTGCACTGCATGAAATATGCTTAATAAAAGGTATATGCTGCAGTTTGCAAAACACAAATTTGGGAATCGCCGCTATAGGAAAACACCTATTTTGGCTGAAGACATGCAGGCCAATGTTCATGCATTCAAGGAAGTTCTCAATGTGCCAGGTGATACAAAACATTATTTTTAACAATATTTTTTCAGTTTCATCCTGTCTTATTCTTTTCCTTCTGCCAGCCCAAGATGAAATAATCACATAATGACATCCTGTCAGGTCAGCATCACATTAATCCTGACATAAACAGTGCTATCGACAGAGCCATTTTTAATGAAAGGCAGGGAAAAAGGGAGGCGAGGCGGCAGTAATTGTTCTAATTTGGAGTGGATCGATGGTTTTGGCAGAGCACAAATCACGCGGCTACACAGGCATATAAAAGCAGGCTGTCAGACGTCCCTCCCCCCCCCAGCTCGCTGCCAAACGTCCATTCAGCACACTTGGCACGTTGAAACGTCGGCCAAGGTGGCATGCCAAGATTTTCGGGTCTCTTTTCAAACAGAATGGCTTTCGCAGTGTTATATAGTGCACGGATGTCTTTTAACACATGACTCAAATGCCGGCAGGTTAAATTAAGGCAAAGCTGCTTCTGTGTCAAACCTGAGACGACAATCATATCCAGTACAAAGGCAGGTAGAAGCATTTCTTTTGCTCAAACTAGAGGATGATACCTCCACAATACATCAAATCATCAGCTTGTTAAGGAGAGCTGTGATACTACTTCTATAAGCTACCAATAAAACAGGTGGGAAAAAAATCCCTTATATTTACAATGAAACCTGAGCCTCTTTGGACAGCCACCTAGTGACAAACTATCAACCAAAAACCTGTATATATATCTATATCTTTATAAAAAAATGTACATATTAAAAAAAGAATCCATTAATGTATATGTAATGCATATAAATGTGTATGTATATGGATAAATACTTGTTTATTTACTATAATTAGAATTACCATACTGTTACATGAGCCGTTACGTATTTCAGTAAACTGTCTGAAATTGTAAGGAAGAGAACTGGTTCTCATTAGCTCCAGTTTCTTGGCTATGTTTCATTAAATGTGAAGTACCTGCACACATAATTGCCTATTTCAAAAAAGCACATATGGTGTCATATTGAAAATGCTGAATTGAATCCAGAGTTATGAAGCATTTCTCAGCCCAGCGCAGCAAAACGACTTAATGTCACTCACTAACTCAACCGCAGGTGCTCGAACAGTGAGCCGCCATTAGGTGAAATTGAGTTTTATACATTTATTCAAATCAGTTTAGAATCACACCTGAGTAAATATGCTTACCTGGGCAAAAAGGTGCTGGATTTTATTTACACGTCAAGAGAGTGGCAAGCGTCCTGTGATGAACAAAACTGCATTTACATTCAAAATGGCCTGTTAAATCACATTCTGGCCCTTGTTTCTAAATGACCGCAGAGGAACTCAGTGCAAACCCCATGCACTGAGTGAAGCGTGCATATCTGGTGACTTAAAAAAAGGCAATTAGTTGTACAATTACACCACTTTTGATCATTATTATGTGGAAAGACTCATGTACCTGTGTGACTCAGTCCCAAATTATCTACGTTCAGGTCTAATGGATTCAGCGTACATGAGGGTTTTCCACGTTGCAACTAAAGCTCTGTCAAGCTTCTAACATCTTAGAAAGAAAGTCATTCTGGTTTAAGAAATGTAAAGTAATGCATTATGCAGAGCATAACTTACAGTTGAACAAGGACAAAGTCTCTCGCATATACAGCCAGTCTATTAAACATACTATCAAACTAAATTGCCTCTTTCAAGCATTCGAAAGGCAAACATTTTACACTTAATTAGTTGCATTTTTTAAGTCAAGCATCAATAATCGTATGCTAAATCACTGGACTTTTTCACCTGCTGGATAAAAAAAGCATGCAGAAAAATCTAAATCTCATAGATGCAATTAAAGGAGAGATCCAAGTCATATATACAAACCAGATGTTCACAGAGACTAGTAACTGGAAAACAACCTACAATAAATAATAATGCACAAAAATCCATACAGAACAACTAGCAAATGAACAGCAATGACCTCTACCCACAAGACTTAAGAACCACTATTTTATCTCCCAAAAATGAAAGAAAGAAAAAAGTAAGAAAAACATCAACATTTAAAGCTGCAATTACAACTTACAATGTGTGTCCTTTGAGGGACCAAAAAATATTATTCTTATTAATCTTGACGCTCACACTTTCTCATCTTACAGCTTTGCCAGATTTTAATTGCAACTTTCAAATTCGCTCCTATCACAAAAAAGCATGTCGATGCATGTTTTTCTTTCACATGGCAAACAAGGCTTATTAAAAGCATGCTTTGCTGAGTCTGTAATTGGCAGTGGTTTTACAAAATACACTGGCAGAACCGATGCCAAGAAAGAGGGGAGGCACCAGAGAACTGGTCTTGATAAAAGACAAGAATGTGAGCCAAAGTGAAATCAGTTCAACAGGGAGCGAGGAATTAAGAAGCGTCTCAGTGGATGCAGGACTGGTGGTTTTAACAGCAGCCTATTAGTATTTTTTCCATCATGTTTAGTGAGAAATATGTTTCGTTCAGTGCTGAAATGTATTTAAATTATTTGCGTACACATTGTACGTAACAGAAGCGATCTGTTCTGGTTGAACTCAGATAAAGAATTCAAAACTGTTCATCTGCCATCAAAACAAAACCGCAATGAAAATGCCAAACCACATTGGATATTGGATTCATTCACAGTCTCAGGCATTATCTAAAAATGAACGTGAATTCTTGTTGCAACAAGCAGGTTTCGTAACGGATGCGTAAGTGGAGTAGATTAGGCAAGTTATTGCTGTCGTTTCTCATCAGGTTTGGAATGACAGAACCTATTAAGCAGGTTAATCTTTAAGCCACAGTTTTTTTTTCCCTATACTGTTCCCATTGGTAATTACATGATTAAAAGTTCAGAAATTTTCCACGTTTCATAAGACACTCCAAGACTCGACTTCCGATCACACCTCGTTACATGACAAACCTCCTTTTGAACATGAATCGGTGACTGTTCAAAGCACGTATAATCCAACATTAATTAAAGTAGCCGTACTGCAGGACACAAAAGTGGCTGGCGCTGAAATGAGACGGTCGAGCACACGTATAGAACAAGTCAAGAGCGAATAAGGCTTGATATATGCTTTTATGGTGAAGCTGTAACCTTACCAGATCTATATTTACACACCCACATTCACATTATTTCATGAAAGCATATAGCTGGTCACCACAGGACCCAATGAAATTTTAATCAGTTCGTTCCAACCAGGCAGGTTTGATAAATGTAATGCGGAAAACAGCCACAGATATCATAATGACGTGCACATCTACTGATGCTAACAGTGAGAACAATTTGCAGTCATTGAACAGATAAACCGCTGCTTCGCAGAGGATCACGCATTGCAAATTAGATCTATTTTTTATTCAATAGTTTCTCCTAGAAAGCGACGAGATTAAATGGAGAACTAGCCTTGAAGTTTTAATTATTTCTCCTCTAGAATTTAAGAAGAGATCTCAGTGTGTCTCAAAGTGTGCTCAGATTTTCTAAGATAGCAATATCTGCATTGAAAAACAAACCCAAGCATTTCTCATCAAATGCTTCAAATGATCCAAGTTGCTCTCCACATTCATTTTAAAGGTCAATAAACAATAACACAGCTATATTCTACTAAATTCCTAATGAAACAATACTAGAAACAATGCAAAATAAAACTAGCACATACCATAGTATATTTATGATACATACAGCCTACCATAGTACTGAATGATTACCATGTATACCAGGGTTTCCCAGCTTTTTTCTGCCTCAACATGATGAAACCTCTGAAAGGAACGTTTAAATAAACATAATGAATAATTGATTTAATTTACAATTTATGTAGCTCAAGCAAGTAAAACGTGGCAAACTAGCAAATTCCAATGTCAAAGACTTGATTTGATTTCCAGGGAATGCATAAAATGTACATATTTTATTATTTAAAAATATATATTATTATTTTATTCAGTTTAAAATAATTAATAACTACATTTGGTTTGGTTTAAATAATAATTGTTTTATTAATTATTATTTAATTAAACACTGCCGTATACCATATACCAAAAAACATAGTGTTACTATGTCAAAATGTGGTACATTTTGTTCTAACCACCTGGAATCATTTTCAACATGTGCCACATTCAACCAGAACCCTATGTTTCTTTCATCTACAGTCCTGTAACGTGTTTTTCTCCATTTGCATACTGAGGTACTTGAACCTTAATTAAATTAGCGTTCAGGATGGACAGCACGAGTTAGCGTGTGCTCATCTGCATCTCTGTGAACTCCGGCGTCCAATCGGTGTGACACCTAAACGATTCTCTCCATTAAACACAATGACTCATTGTGACGAACAACCATGCATAGACGCTCGATCCCTCCCCCAATCATGCGTCAGACTCGTGTCCTGTCCTGATCTGTCCTTGAATTTAAACAGAAAATAAAAGTCACATCCATAATGAGCAGATGAGTGTGAAGGCATTGAAAAATCGACTCCTGGAAACCGTAACCACACGCCAATTATGCATAAATCTGCCAAAATGCTGTGTTGATCTGTGGCGACAGTAAATGCTGTACAGCTAAATGAATAAATTGTATTAATTAGCAAAACAACTTCTGTCATCATCGTTCAGTGATTTATCGAACATCGCTGCTGGTGCACAAAAGCAATAAAAGCACTGAAAGATTGATTTTTACCAGAGTTAAGGGATGTTCTTAGGCACTCATGAAGCATTAAACTAACGCAAAAGAATGTGACATGTGAAATTGTGGCGTTTGCTTCACTTGCTTTTTTTTCGGGCCTATAAAATCACCAGCTGTAAATACTGTCTCTCAGAAATATGCTTAAACTTCTGCTTGCTTTTCCTTCGCATCCTGACACAACAGTTTTTGTCGTTGTTGTCGCTTCTCCACCCCACCCTTAGTTCCTGTGCAGAAAGTGCCGACTTTGCATTCGGGTTTATGTTATGACAGGACGACATTCATCACATAATGAACTGATGTAAGCTGCTGGGAAGCCTAAATGGAAGCCGTCCCAGCAGCTCACAGACTAGCCTCTGGACTCACTCGACTGCTGGTAATTTGGGCTGAGAGTTCGGGTAATGCTTTATTATGGGGCAGATATCAATGGAGCATAAACCTCCTGAAGTTGACAAAGACCAGTGTGTTTCTTGATGCAGGTCAGAGTCTGACCGTACATGAGAGAAAGCACAGCTTGGGTTATGGAAAGCACGCCGACTGAGAGAGTTGTTGATGATACACCGCTGCCACCTAGTGAAATCCAACCTAGTGAGGCCAAACACAACCATTAGTAGGGATATATTTGAAACCAAGGCCTCAAGTTGCTTTCATGAAAACATTAAGGACACATTTTCATTAAAACTTTATTTTATTAAGCATATATAAGTGCTATTCTTTTGTGACATAGTTTATAACATGTAAGCTACTGTTAATCGTTGATGTGCTCATTGGGTAGCATTGTGTATGTTAGCACATCTGAATCAAAGACAATTAAGTACATTAGCCATATTGCCCAATCAGCATTCAGGACCACGACTACCCATCTATTTTATAAGAATGATTACATACCGACCTCCTTAATTAGGAGCATGAATATGTTGCACTTAAACAAGAAAATGCTTATTTTATCACTGTTATAATAATTCAAGTTTTTAAAAGCTAATGAACTGAAATGTGTGGAGGATTTATTTTAACCAGGTTCCACATACCAAACATTAAATGTGAATAAAAACAGGCTTTGAGGAGTAAACAATGTGCAGTTCATTTAGCAGGCAGTAGCAATTATTTTGAGTCTTACGTCTGACATGAGCGAATCAAGTATGAGCTGCTCTTTTTTTAGATATTTTTTGTTAATGAAAAATCAAAATTTTAGCTAGGAAGTTGAGAATATAATGAGGATCAAAATTCAAGTTCATTAAGAGATTGCCTAGCTGTGCACATAAATGTACATACAAGCAAAAAAAAACAAAAAAAACAAAAAAAACCCAACAAAATTCTCTCAACATAGGTCAAACATAATGCAAAATACAATTTAATTCTCCCATCAGTGGCAAGCGTGGAGAAAAAAATTCATTTTGAAAGCTCCTGCTAACTTTTAAATGACTTCACAAAGGTGCAATTACATCCTTACCTCATTAAAAACAGCATTTCATTATTTGTGTTAACCAGATTAAAACCCTATCAGCAGTACTTAAGAATTTCAGAAGTCTTCAAAGTTTTCCAGGTCAAAGTTTGCCAAGTTGGCAGCATCTGACCAGGCACCATGCTCTGCGCCATCCATCTCAGTCGCCACAGCATTATCTTGAATGAGATTGTGATTAGTGCCTCCAATAGCAGCGTCGCATTCAGGACATTTGGCTTTTTCCATAGCACCCCCACATTCGCCGATTGCATACACGTGCCCGTTGGGACATTTGTACCAATGGCCTTTTCTCAAACCAACGGCTTTGAGTACCATCACCCTCTCCTCGTCAGTGATGCCCAGGCCACTGCGTGGCAGTTTGGTGTCCAGGTCCGTAAACATCTGCTTGACTGTACATTCCAGACCTTCGGAGAAAGGCAAATTGTCCTCCAGGATATCTCGTAATCGCTGGATCTCGGTGGCATAAACAATACTCTTGGTCAGCGACATGCCACAGCGCACATTGAGTTCAGCCAGGTAGGACAGTCTCTTCAATTCACGCTCAAGATCTGCAGCCTGCTGGTCTGAAAACCTCTGAGTCGGATTTAAGAGGAATCTAATGACTTCTTCAATTTTTTTAGAGAATGGCTGAGTTTTGTTCAGAATGGGTGTCATATGGTCTGCTTGCTTTGCTTTCAGTTTCCCAACGCTCTCGAGGAAGTTCATCAAGTTCTCGAGATGCCAAAGTTGTTGTAGTGAAGGGTCCTTTTTTTCGAGCCTCTCTGTAAGGATGGTAAACTCTTTGGGAAGATGCTTCCTCAAGTTCTTCTTCTCAAGAAGCTCCAAGATAAGGAATTCCTGCTGTTGTTCGATATCATGCGGCACACCGTTGATCTTCTCCTTGACCATCTCAATGGCTGCCAGGCTGCGATTGATGTGAGTGCCATACCGAAGGTTTCTACGAATGGGAGTGCGACACCTTGGACACTCCTTCAGTTTGATCGCCCTTTGATCCAATTCAGCATCTTGGTTTTCATCAAGATTCATATATTGATCCATTCCTGTAGTCTCGAACAGGTGGTTGCAATCTTCAAGCTGAATGAAACAAGCACCCGGGTCGTCTTCATTGCCGAAGAAGATCTCCATGACCTCATCTTTATGGCAAATGCGACACTTATTGGGACAACGGTCTCCGCAGAGACCTATGCAGCGGTGTCCGCAGGGCAAGGTGTTGTTGCAGGGAACAGAACAAGGCGGACGGTCGCATGGTTCGTGACACAGCTTGGTACAGCTGTGGTGAGGGCACTGCCACTCGCAGGGTTCCTTGCACGGGGCGCAAGGCTGACCGCAAGCCTTCTTGCAGATGCTGTGAACGCAACGGTTCTCGCAGGGAACCGAGCATGGTGGACAATCTCTTACGCAAGGCTCCCAACACTGATGAGAACACACGAGGATTTGCTGGCATTTGTGGGAGCATGCTTTGTGTAGGCGACCTTGACAACATCCATGGCAAGTTCCTGGGCAAGGATGGCCACATTTTAAGGTGGTGGCACATTTAGTTCTGCAGTGTGGCACCCCTCTGTGGTTTGTGGAAATGTAGCATGGTTCTTCCTGCATGTGCCCACATTTCAGCTGCATTTGAACTCTAACCATGCACTGAGTGATGCAGGACTCTCCACAAGCTGCCTTGCAGGGATGGCCGCATGGAAGGGTCTTTTGGCAATGCTCTTGACAGACAAATGTTGCAGGATCTTGGTGGCAAGGCACCTTCTGGATGTGCTGGCATGACGGAATTGTCTTGTCTAGGAGTACCCGGCATTTACCGCACTCTTGGTAACAGCGTTTGGTACATTTGTGTTCCAGTTCGCACAGCACCTTCTGGCAGTCCTTCATGCACTTGAATTTCTTGTGGTCTGCATCATATGGGTGGCACATACGGGTGCACACGTGACCACAATCCAGTCGAAATTGGCAGGGCTGATCGCAACCACCCTCAGGGGCACCTTTAAAGTCAGCGCTGCAGGACGCGAGGATCTGTTTATCCGGATGGTTTTGACAACTCAGCGTCAAAGCACGACCCACCTGATTATGCTCTCTCAGAGCGTGAAGGATGTTGCTCCACAGCTTAACGGAGCTGAGCATGTCCATATTTCCGATGCAATAGAGACCCATCTTAGCACGAGAAAGGGCAACGCAGACACGGTTTGATATGTTTAGGAAGCCGACTCTTTTCTGTAGATTGCTGCGCACCAGAGACAATATGATAATGTCGTTCTCCTCCCCTTGGTATTTGTCAACAACGTGGACTTTGACGCCAGAGAACTCCGTAGAGGGCATGAGCTTACGCAGACAGTGAAGCTGTCCGGTGTAGGTGGTGAGAATGGTGATCTGGGAAGGCTTGTAGTCCTGCAACAGCAAGTAGCGGCAAAGCGCGACAACAAAATGAGCCTCGTGAGTGTTCTGGTGGCTCCGTCCGTCCTTAATCTCTTCCTCGAGTTGGCAATGATCCACGAAATAGAGATTTTCCGAAAGCCCCTGCAGACCATAAGATGCAAGTGTCAAGTAGATAATTTTACATAAATTACTAAGTATCTACCAGGACTCATTATAAATAAAGGTTGTGTAATTTTATTTGCCTAAATTACTTACCTTAACATTTTCATACTCCAGTACAGAGGGGTGGTTTTCCAGAGTATCATATATATGAGGAGTCAACAGTCGAGCGATGCTTGGTCTCATGCGATGCTAGAAAGGCATTGCAAAAGAAATAAACAAAACAGGATTGTTGTTTAAGTATGTGATTCACTAGAGGAATGACTGACATCTGTGTTGCCAGATCAAGCTATTATAAGCGCCTTTGGGCTTGTCTTTTCCTATTAATTTGACACTTTAGAAGTTAACAAAGTGGGAAGTTGCAGTTTATGATTAGAGATGCCTTTATCTTATCTTATTTACAAACAGTTTTAACAAAATTTTGGTTATTTTTAGAGTATTTATTTATTTTCATAGCAATATCTGGCAACACTGACTGACACATGTAAATATGTAATCAAATGGGTTACACTTTATTTTAAAGTATGTGCACTTACCTATATTTACAGTGTTCTTATCTAAGAAAGTACTGATAATATCAGGTAACTAAATAGGTTAGGTTCAGGGTTAGTACCTAGTTATTACCCAAGTTCATGGTGTGCACATGCATAATTAGCCTGTAAAATAAAGTGCTACTTAAATGGCTGATGTGATAGTACAGAAACTAACCTGGTAGTTAAGGCGCACAAATGGAAAGTTCACTCCCACAAGCCTCTCAAACATCGACACTTCCAGATTGAAATTCTTGGCAAGTTCGTACACTGTTGCACTAGGCCTCAACTGTGCAGGTTGAAATGCATAAAGGCATCCGTTACCACATGAAGCATCATGGTATTTTATTATACAAGCATTTATTGTTTATGCAATAAATCAACCTAGTTAATTAACATGACCTAAAAACAACATATTAATAAAAATAAGCAATTAATTTAAATAAAAATAAATAATATATAAATGAAATGGATTATTTTTATTTTGTAAGTGCTGTCTACCTGTTGGTGATCTCCGATCAGTATGAGGTGCTGGCAGGCTTTGCTGAGGGTGGTGATGGTGTGCGCCTCCAACACCTCTGCCGCCTCCTCCACAATCACCAGCCTGGGCTGCAGCTCCTGCAGAGCCTGTCTGTATTTTGCCGCTCCTGTGGTGGTCATACCGACGACCTGAGCCTGTCGCAGCACGCACAGGTCCTCACGACGGCGGATTTCATTGAGTCGCTCCGCCGCGTCCTGATACACCAGTTCAGACGTGAGGGCCTTAGCGCGGAGTTCAGTCCGATAGCGCAAAATCCATAGCCTGAAGGACAAAACAAAGATGTTTATAGTACAAATCTAATCTAGTTGGTGTACATTTGGAACTAACAAGTTAGTTCACTGGTGCAGCTTAAAGGAGAAGTCCACTTCCAAAACAAAGATTCACATATAATGTACTCACCCCCTTGTCATCCAAGATGTTCATGTCTTTCTTTCTTCAGTCGTAAAGAAATTATGTTTTTTGAGGAAAACATTTCAGCATTTTTCTCCATGTAATAGACTGATATGGTACCCCAATCTGGAACTTCCAAAATGCAGTTTAAATGCGGCTTCAAACGATCCCAAATACTTTTTAATGTCACACGCTCGTCTTGCTCTCCCTGAACTCTGTGTATTCCGGTTTATGACAGTTAGGGTATGTCGAAAAACTCCCATCTCATGTTCTCCCTCAACTTCAAAATCTTCTTCTATCACTGTTTTACCTTTTTTTGAAAATATGATGTTTTTCGACATTCCCTAACTGTCTTGAGCCAAAATACAAAGAGTTCAAGGAGAGCAAGACAAAGCAAGATTAAAAAGTATTTAAATTGGATTTTTTTAATGAAAATAGCCAATCGTTACGCTAAATAAGACCCTTCTTCCTCGGCTGGGATCGCTTACAACCGCATTTGGGATCGTTTGAAGCCGCATTTAAACTGCATTTTGGAAGTTCAAAATCGGGGCACCATAACAGTCCATTATATGGAGAAAAATGCTGAAATGTTTTCCTCAAAAAACATAATTTCTTTACGACTGAAGAAAGAAAGACATGAACATCTTGGATGACAAGGGAGTGAGTACATTATATGTGAATCTTTGTTTTGGAAGTGGATTCTCCTTTAAGAAATTTGTAGGTAAATGCTGCCATCTGGTGCAAGGGAGCATGTTTGTGCATCTTACCGATACAGTCTCCATCGGTCTTTCAGACTGAGGCTCCAAATATCCCTGATTTGCCTTTCTTGTTGCTCACTCATGGCTGAAGTCTCCCTCAGCTCTTTTTTAGCCATTTGCTTCATTTTTTTCTTTTGGTGGCTTTGCGTCTGAACACAGATCAGTAGAACAGTAGCACTGAGATCACATCAGCAACATACACATGGCAAAAACACCATTTAACTTCTGTAACGTTGCATATTTCCAAATAAAACAGGTTAAATTATTGCATAACTCTGGCTTTTGTGATGCTTTTTTTATGCAGTTTTTGGAGTTGAAAAACCATTAATATTCATTGCATGCAAAAGAGAAGCATGAATTTTTTTTTTACTTTTTAATTGCAGTTTGCCTTCTCTAGTTTATTTGAAACAGTCCTGCGCTGTAAAAACTAAATTTTTAATATGCAAATTTTCCATGTAGTCCCAATTAAAGGAGAAGTCCACTTTCAGAGTAAAAATTGAAAGATAATCTACTCACCCCTTGTCATCCAAGATGTTCACGTCTTTCTTTCTTCAGTCGTAAAGAAATTACATTTTTTGAAGAAAACATTTCAGGATTTTATATGGTGCCCCAAATTTGAACTTCCAAAATGCAGTTTAAATGCGGCTTCAAACGATCCCAAATGCGGTTATAAATGATTCCATCCATGGAAGAAGGGTTTTATCTAGCGAAACGATTGGTTATTTTCATAAAAATAATACAATTTATATACTTTTAAATGTCAAAGGCTCGTCTTGTTTCGCTCTGCCTGAACTGTTTTCGTTCTGGTTCATGTCAGTTAGTGCATGTCAAAAAATTCCCATCTCATGTTCTCCCTCAACTTCGAAATCGTCCTATATCGCTGTTTTACCTTTTTTGTTAAGGGTGTTTGATCTTCTTTGCAGGAAGTTGCACGTTGCAAAGACTGGGTCTGTACTTCTGCTGCGATGTAGGATGATTTTGATATGATTTTTGAAGTGAAAATACGAGAAGCAAGACAAGATGAGCGTTTGAGATTAAAAAGTATTTAAATTGTATTTTTTAAATGAAAATAACTGATCGTTTCGCTAGATAAGACCCTTCTTTCATGGCTGGGATCGTTTACAACCACATTTGGGATCGTTTACAACCGCATTTAAACTGCATTTTGGAAGTTCAAAATCGGACTGATCAATATCCGATCAGAAAAATGCTGAAATGTTTTCCTCAAAAAACTATTTCTTTACAGCTGAAGAAAAAAAGATATGAATATCTTGGATGACAAGCGGGTGAGTACATTATGTGTACATTTTGGTTCTGGAAGTAGACTTCTCCTATAATATAAGCTCATAAATAATTTACATGATATTCATAAAAAAGTTGTTTTTTTAATATTTCTACATTTTTATAAATATTACGTAAACAGTTTTTATGAGCATATACATTATGTAAACAGTTCTAATTAAATATGAACGATTAAATAATGAATTCTCATACCTGCCATTCCTCTTGATTAGTCTGAGCCAGATTCTGGGCTGGTCCTTGTGGTTCAGTTTCGTTCAGGTTCATAGCCAGCATCAACTCAGCCATGTCAGCGATGTTTTTCTCCTCCCGTTTCAGCTTTTTCCAGTCTTTATCCCCATGATCTGCATCAACCACGATCCTCTCAGCCTGGATCAGATCGGCCTCTTCATCGATATCTATCAGTTCCTCATCGTCCAGCTGTGCTCTGTCTTCATCTGCCATCTCTGAAAATGTAAGAGAGAGAGGTTTGAAATGTTGCTAGATGACATTTGTAATGTAAGCCTTAATTTTTTGTTCTTTATCAACATGCAGTAATAAAATGATTTATTTCATGATGTGCTTGGTCATGAAAACTTGTGCTTGGTCACAAGAGGCACATTTGAGACACAAACAGATTACAAACAGGACTCAACTTGCAGGGGGCCCTGATATATTACTGTATTATTACCATACTATATTATAGCCCTGCTCCTGGAGAGCTACCATCCTGCAGACTTCAGTTTCAGCCTGCTCCAACACACCTGCCTGTAATTATCAAGAAACCCTGAACCCTTCATTAACTGGTTCAAGTGTGCTTGATTGGGGTTGGAGCTGAACTCTACAGGATGGTAGGCCAGTTTTACTACCGCTGTACTTATGCCAATAACTGAGAAATACTGAAGACTTTGTCTTATGAATAGTTTGGCAGTTGTTGCATTTATGACCAAATGATAATAAATACTGCATCTCAGCGGTGAGAGAAAATCATTGCGCATTAAAGAATGAAGGTAATGCCATAAAACAGCTCTTCCTTTATTTAATGAGCATGTGCTGAAAGAATGATGTTGTGGAGGATTTTTCCTTAAGGGAACAATCCACAGTTTAGCTTCCCTCATACAAAATATAATAAGATTAATTGTTGCTGATATTTTGGTTAGTGTATTAGAGTCTTCACCTGTTAGTTGTGGCCCCTGCATAAAAATGTTGGATCCGATGCCGAGCCACTCCGTTATCATCGAAGGCTTCTTTTTCCCCACAAACTCATATTCTTCCCACGCCTAACACAGAAAAAAGGATGTTTTGAAAAGTTACAAGATTCATTGCTTGGTGAAATAAATAATTAAATAAATGTTACTGATGTTTTAGAATAAACGTGAACATGAATTAATTCATCTCACTTGCACGAAAAAAACAGATTCAGTTTTCGTCAAAATGAATAAAAACAGTGAAATGCAACTCAGAATATGACAAAACCTGCATTAATTAAATGTTAAATAACACAAATATATCCTTTTTGTATTTAATCCCATTTTATTAACCAGTGTCTTTGGTGCTGACCTTTGATGATCCAATTCAACCACACTAATAAGCAAAAATTACGCTAGATAAACATTTGTGCTTCTTCTTTTTTATTGCTGAAGTGTGTTGAACTTTCTTCTTCTGCGTTCTACTGTACAGACGTGAATTTACTTTTCCTTCATCCTTATTGATTTCACTTTTGGTGTAAAAGAGCTTTTACGTTTGCCAAAAATAGAACTTTTTTATATTAAAAACAAACAAGCAAGCCCTGTCTAGATTTAAAAAGTAACGCAAAAGTAATGTAAGAATGAGTAACAAATAAAAACATGATAATACGTGTTATGCACATGCCTGATAGCACTTTAAATCTAATTATTAAATTAAACATTAATTAGATATTTATTGAGTTTTTTTCAGGAACAGTTTATGCACAAATAAAAAGGGTTTCATTTCAAACATTATGTCTTTCAAAACTTGAGTGTTTACAGAAGGGTTATTATGGTTAAATAAAAATAAATATAAATTATTTAGACATATTTTAATAGTAATAATTTGAATAATAATAATAATGATGATGATGATGATGATGAAAGACAAATTTACGAAAACTTTAAAGAAATTAAAAATGAAAAATAAAAATATTAACTAATATAAAATATTATTAAAAACTATAACAGCATAATAATAATATAATATAAATAATATAATTATATATATATATATATATATATCTTCTTTTTTTTTTAGCATGATATATTGTGAGAATATAGAGGTAAAAGAGCTCAGTTTTATTCAGAGACCCAAACTGAGCAAAAATATGAATTTTGGTGCAGTTCTTTAACAAATACTTCCATTTTAATTGGTCATGATTTTAATGGATATAAACCACCTAAAGGTTTAGCAAGGAAGCCAAAGTTGTTTTTGTTAGCTTGTGCTGTTGTTCGGCTCAGATGTTCAGGAAAAATACCAAAATGCAAAATATAGCTTTATCATGATCTGAATGCACTATTTATAGATGGCACGTCTGACAGCTGTAGCAAAGCTTTTCAGAGTCGGTGTATGTATCTCACACTCACTGGCTGTAGAGACAGACTGTCCCAGTGCTGCTCAGAGATGTATCTCTCCAGGAAGTCTTCTCTGAGGACGCCACGCAAGCTGCACTCGAGCTGAGCGGACTGTCTCCTTAAGCGCTCCTCTGCGACCTCCATCTCTGTGTAGATCTGAGGACATACAGCACAACCCATTAGAACATAATTGCCACATAATTGTTTTCAGAGAACTTTTGAGTATGTATTCTGGCATTTTTACAAGAATGAGTAACAAAAAAAAGTGATAATACATGTTATGCACATGCCCGATAGCACAGTCACACATTTGATGTAATTTTTAAATTAAACATTAATTTGATATTTATTGAGATCCTGATTTTTTTTTTTTTTAGAAACAGTTTATGCAAAAATCAAAGGGTTTTCATAATTTATTCATTCTTGTATCATTCCAAATATTTTTTTTTAAAAACTTGAGTATTTACAACAGGGTTATCGTGGTTAAATAAAAATAAAATCATTAAAAAAATCAAAAATAAAATGCTTTCATTACTTGAAAAGTACATTTTAACTAAAATAATATAAAATATAAAAGACAAACTTATTTTATTTAAGCTAGTTGCCAAGGTATAATTTCTTATTTTCATTTAGTTTAACTTAAAGTACTAAAATATAAAAAAAATAATAAAAAATTAACACTAAAATAATAAAAATTATTTCAATGTATTAAAAATGAATAAGAATGCTACTTATAAAAATGACAAAACACTAATTTACTAAAAAAAAATTTTAAAATTCTGAAAACAGAAATATAAAAATAATATACTAATATAATTAATATAAAATATTTAGAAATGTATAACTATATCAATAATACTAAAATTATTTTTATTCTATTGACAGTCCTAAGAAATAAAGGATTTGTATAAAAATAAAATAAAATAATAAATCTGAGTTATGTCCATTATATAGGACTCACCTCATGATGGGCTCTCCTCAGGTGCTGTGGCAAATTTTTGCGGAAATTTGATACCCTGGTCAGCTCCCTCAGACCGAAGGGCTTTAGAATTTCACTGTTACTTCGTCCTCCAACTCTTACAATGCCCGTTTTTAAAAATCTGTGGATGCCTGGGACAAAAGTTATAAAATATCTCATAAATTCATACATGAAGCTGTAGAGTTATTTTTTACTGGACTAGAATGAACTCTCTGGAGAAGCCATAAAGTTCAAAGTCCCTTAAATGCTTAAAAGACAATCTCTTCCCAGATTACTGGTATCTTTTTAATCACAAGCAAGAACTCAGAAGTAGGAGGCATTTGCTCTTTGCTTTCCATCTTATCTTATTGTTGGCTCTAAGAAACAACTGAGAGATCTCATTTGTGACCTACTTATGTTTGTCCCTGGTTTTATCTACAAAGTACTGAAAAACGCAACACAGGTATAGGTATTAGCACCATACCTTCCAGAAACTGGTCAAGAGCATGATTGGTATAGCAGACCACCAGCATAGGGCAACCGTTTGACCAGGCCGTATGGTTCTCTAGCAAAGCCTGAGCGATCCTCAGTCCTACATGCGTCTTCCCTGAAGAAGAAAATAAACAGGATCTTCAAATTTTCCAGTTTGGAAAATGAACCATCTTGCACAACAAAACCAGATGTCTTTATACTCCAGAAATAGGTTGCATCTATTATGCTTTTATATGCATATGGAACTTGATTTCGAGAGTACTACGTTGGTTCACAGCAATCTCTAGTCACCTGTTCCTGGTGGTCCCTGTATGATGGCCAGTTCATTGGTTAAGGCTAGTTTAAGTGCTTTAAGTTGGCTTTCATCAAGACCCATTTTTTCCTCATCAGGCCAAGCGTGTGGGGTCAAGGGGTTGAAGGATGGAATCTTCTCTTGTCCTTCTGCCATGATGCTAGACAGATCGTATGATCTTCCCTCCACTCGAAGGTAAGCCGGAGGATCTACATTTGTGTTGCACTGCACTATGTACCTAAAAAAACAAAAATGTAACATGACTATTATTAAGGCTCAGACATGGAACTGACAATACAAAGCCTTGGCGGTAAGTACTTTAGACATAAAACCACATAGGAACAACCAAGAACACCCAAGCAACCACAAAACAACACTCAGAATACCTTAGATAGCAATTCTCTAAAAACCAGCCACAAACTTTTGCGCAAGTAAATCTGCGTACCTTTCAAAGGGAACATCATTCTCGTCTTGCTCTTGGAGACCTTCTAGGACATATCGGTAGGCCTCAAAGTAAGCCGTAGTCTCGACCATCAGGAAGGAGTCTGAGGGTTGAACACTGGCCAGGCTGGCCCTGCTGTCAGAAGAAAAACAGAGATGCACCTGTCCCTTCCTCAGCAGCTTTGGATCCCGATCGGTAACAGTGGCGAACAGGAAGGTTTGGAAGTTGTCCATGGAGAGACAGACAAGGGATCCGTAAAGCAGGCGTTTGGAATTTTCCCACCTGACAAACTGTAAGAGAAGATACAATGGAATAAACCAACAGTAGGATCAATGGTAGCAGGTAGAGATGCACGATATTATCATAACGTTATTGGAATCGGCCGATAAAATGCAAATGCAAATAATGGCATCGACCCTATATGAAAACAATATGCTGATATGCCTTGGAAAGAGGAAGAGAGGCTGGCCAACCTGGCGCAGAACAGTTGAACAAGAACTAAGAAATAGCAATTACAACTAGGGCATGATAGACCTTCTGGCCCATGATAAACAAAAGTTTCCAACACCAAGTATGTATCGGTATCGCCAAAAAATATCGGCATATCGGATATTGGCAAAAATCCAATATCGTGCATACCTAGTAGGAGGACAAGGTTGGGAGCTACAGAGCACATGGAGTTCTCTCAGACAACTTGCAATTTGTTATTACCTGAAGAGGCCGTGGGTCAAACTGCACTTTGTAGGCAATTCCTGTTGGCGTGCAGAGTGGCAAAATCAATCTGGTGTCATGGTACAGTCTGATGTCATCAAACTGCCTCTTTTTCATCGGTATTCCATCAGTATTGTGCTGGCTCCTTAGGACCTCCTTGACTCCCTCTCGCAGCGGCCTCACGAAATCTTCCCGCAGAAGTCGGAAGTGTGTGTCTAGATAGATGCGAGCGTTAGGAAAGCTTTTAGACATTATGTTGGGTCTCAGGAACGGCTTTTGGTCTAGGTGGAACTCCTCAATGGTTGGATAGATGCTCATCGTCCTGAAGTCTTCCTCCCCAGGTGGTGCATCCTCGTCAGCCGCAAGGAAGGAGTAGTTGTCTGTCCGTAAGGTGCCTTCCCTTGATTTCTCTTGGAGATGGTTCACCAAACCCTGCACCCTCTCCAAGTCTTCATCTGTACTGTCGAGAATATCCACACCAGAAGCACGCAACTGATTGACGGTCGTTTTTAAAAGCGCTACCAACATGGAGACCGACTGGATAGAGCTTTGTGGAAACATGTTGAGAACTTCAGAGAGAAGGCTGATGATGTTGCTCAAATGCTGGGGATAGTGCTCCCTTCGAGCTTGCGTGTAATCCGTCATCATTCCAGTCACGTAATAGGGCAGAAAGTTACGGAAAAAGCGAGAGTCCTTGACGACGCGAGCCAAGTGCAGCACAGTCTTGCGGTCAATTCGAGACCCAAAGGCCTTGCAGAGAACTTGACAGACCAGCTGCACCAGGTCGCTTCTCATCGTATCGTCGTCAAGCAGATTCTTGAGACCAGTGCTGGTGGAAAGAGTGATGGCAACCTCGGACGCTTCTTTCTCCAGCAGGCCTTCAAGCATTTTATATCCCAGTCTGCGTACTTCAGGGGTGCCGTCTCTCCCTCTTCCTCTCCCTCTCCCATTTCCCCCTCTACCTCTCTGAGTTTCTACTCTTCCCCTTTGAGGTTCTTCAGCGCTTACATCAGTCATACTTCCACTGGCTTGTTGGTGATGTGGGTTTTCATTGCGGCTGCTTGAAATTAAAGGAGATGGAAGTAAATAATTGGTCAAATGCTGATGCATGAGCCCGTGAATAGGTCTCCCAAATCCTCGAGAGGGTGATGATGCATTACTAAAGCCTCCCTTCATCACAGGGCGGTGGGAGTTGTTCCCACTTGGCCTTCCGTGATGATGTTGCCCGCCTTCTCCTCTCCGCTGTCCTCTGCCCCTTCCATCTCCTCCCCCACCACCTCTTGTACCTTGAGCTCTTTCATCTGGCCATCTTTCCCTTTGGCTGTTTGAGCTTCCACTGGCTTGATGGTGACCTCGACCCCTTCCATCTCCTCCACCTCCTCTTCCACCTCTTCCTCCCCCCTCCCCTCGGCCATCTCTGCTGCTTCCTCTTCCTTGACTGGAAGACCTGCTTGCTTGTTTTTGACCAGGCACAGAACCATCTGTTGAAAAAAAAAATATGAAATGTGGTGTGTAAGTTATAAGGATGCATACTGAGTTAAAAGAGTAGTTCAATTCCAGAACAAAAATGTACAGATAATTTACTCACTCCCTTGTCATCCAAGATGTTACTGTCTGTCTTTCTTCAGTCGTAAAGAAATTATGTTTCTTGAGGAAAACATTTCAGGAATTATCTCCATATAGTGGACTTCAATGGTGCCCCCTAGTTTGAACTTCCAAAATGCAGTTTAAATGCAGGTTCAAAGGGCTCTAAACGATCCCAGCCGAGTCTTACGTAGCAAAACGATTGGTTATTTTCTAAAAACATGTACAATTTATAACTTTTTAACCTCAAATGCTCATCTTGTCTAGCTCTGTGATGCACATACATACTCTGTGTAATCCGGGTCAATACAGTTAGGGTATGTCGAAAAACTCCCATCTCATTTTCTCCTCCAACTTCAAAATCGTCCTGCCTCGCTGCAGAAGTACCGACCCAGTGTTTACCAGTGAATGTGCAGAGAAGGTCAAACACCCTTTACAAAAAATGGTAAAACAGCGATGTAGGATGGTTTTAAAGTTGAAGGAAGTTTTTTGACATACCCAAACTGTTTAAACCAGAGTGCACAGAGTATGCATGCGCATCACAGAGCTAGACAAGACAAGCATTTGAGGTTAAAAAGTATATATAGAAAATCGTTTTTATAACCGATCGTTTCGCTAGATAAGACCTTCTTCCTTGGCTGGGATCGTTTAGAGCCCTTTGAAGCTGCATTTAAACTGCATTTTAGAAGTTCAAACTCAGGGGCAATGGAGAGAAATCCTAAAATGTTTTCCTCAAAAATAATTTCTTTATGACTGCAGAGAGAAAGGCATGAACATCTTGACATCAGCATGACAAGGGGGTGAGTAAATTATTTGTACATTTCTGTTCTGAAAGTGAACTTCTCCTTTAAAGCTGCAGTCCGTAACCTTTGGCACACCATTTGTTAATAAAGAGAACTGCATGCATCTTGTGGAAGAACATTGTAGCCGGAGTTACTTTTCTTTGTTTATGTCTATGAAATATTAAATGAAATGTGCATGACTAAAAGAACCAGTCTAAAATAGTCTGAATAGAAAAAACTTCTTGTAGGTGAATCAAAGTGATTCAGGATAAACCAGGGGTGTCAAACTAAGAGTTTTGTTTCAACCTTGCTCCAACACACATACTATGCAGTTTTTAATTAAGCCTGAAGGACTTTAATTGGTTGGATCAGGTGTGTTTAATTAAAGTTGCATCTAAACTCTGCAGGGCTGCGGCCCTCCAGGACCAGAGTTGGACACCCCTGGGATAAACCAAAAACACGGTTTGGAAAATGGATTCATGATGTACTCACTTATTATATAAATTTTGTAAATTATGAACACACACATACACACAAAATAAATTATGGACTGCAACTTTAAATAAGGAAATGTAAAGAAGCAAAAAGATCTACACCTCTTCTGTGAGGGGCATTGAAGCCTCCTCTTCCTCTTTGCTGTCCTCCTCCTCTTGGATTGACCATTCTTCAGTGGTTAATATAGCTGCAGGGTGATTATACAGTTAACAGAAAAAAATTGAGAATAATTCTTCTCTGTACACATCCGCAATTCCTTCACTTCCCTCTAGGTGGACATCTGTTTCTACAAATCTACAATTTCTACAATCTACAATTGCTTTAATACATTTACGTTTTTGTACATTTCTTGAATCATCCTTAACACTTGCAAAACAGTAAGTGCATTTCTTAAAACATTGCATAAATACAAACCAACAAGCTTTGATACAAAGCATGGAACCTGTAACTCTGAAAAGTAAATGATTATGTCAATGAACATATCAGTACCATCAGACTGACATATTGTGCTATTGTCTATTTATTATATCTATCTATTTATTTTTAGTCTGATTAGTCAAGTAGAGCCAGTCTGAAACGGATACATCAATGAATTATTTATATGGCACTGTGAAATATCAGTTTCATTTCTCGTGAACTTACAGTGTATATATACAGCGTATATCAACGCAGACTATAGAACGTGATATCGCAAAGAACCACACACATATACACATATGCACATATACATACATACATACATATATATAGAAACACGCATACATATTTATATATGTATATATGTGTGTGTGTGTGGTTCTTTGCCTTTGCGATATCACGTTCTTTACACACACACATACATATATAAATATATAAAATGCAATAACATGTTTTTATCTTTTTTTTCAAATGCTTAATTATTGTTGTAATAATGTTACAACATATTACAATATAAAACGAGAATATTATATATTACTCGCCTTATTCTCTCTTTAAAAAAAAAATAAATAAAATTAAATAACTGCGTGCCAGTCTCATACCGGAAATGACCAGGCTAAAAAACAAACGCAAAACGGACTCATTGAGACGAGTGAAACAGCAGCGGCAAATGACACTAGATATAAAATAAAAACACAAGTGTGAACAAAGCGATTCTTATTTAATATGATCTTGACTCTAAGCACTCACCTGGTTATGATGTCTTCGGTAACACTGCGTCGTTCATTTCCTTGGTGGCTTTAAATACCGGTTTAGTTTCGTTTCTCGCGGCTGTGGGCGGATCATCAGCCGGTTTCTCTGACTCAGAACCGAAAGTGATGAACGGAAAACAAAAGTCGGTTGCTGTGGAGAGATACATCGGGGGAGACCGAGCTCAGCTGGCACAAACGATATATCTTAGTAACTATAAAGCAAGAAAAAAACCAAGAAAACAAAACAGCAACGTACTGCATTTGTCCTACCAGTAAACACTTCATCGGGAACAGTACGAATTTAAATGAAAATGAATGAAATCTATAAGAAAAGCAGGATTTCCCCACTATTATACAAGTTATTTTGATATTATATTAAAATTAAGTATGCATATCCTGAACTTTAAAGAAAACAACCTAAATTTAGTGTTATATTCATTGATCAATATTTTGCAAACGTGCGTTTTGCAGTATGTTTGCAAACAAACATTTAGATCTTTACAGACTTTCCTGTCTCTTCAGGAGGGTGACTGCATTGAAACACCTCCCCAAAGCCATTTCACAAAACTGAAACCTACTTGGAAATAAATGCAAAGCATCAAGGTAGATAGATGCAAAGCAAATGCAAGTCCAGGCAACAATGTGGTAGAAGTGGTAAGATCTGCAGATTGCTGTTCAACAACTCCATCTAATGTGGCAGAGCAATAAGGGAAAAAAAAATAGTCTAAAATCGACTTGAAATGTGTAAAGCTTCAAATCAAGACACTAGATGCAGATGTCCCCTTTAGCAACAATCACTAATAACTGCTCGTTGCACCTAGTATAATCATAATTCATACACAAACACTGCTAATTTCCCCTAAAGGGTAAAACACCAGCAGTTTCCATTTGGTTTGCCAAACCGGTTGGATGGGTGCCTTATTTGAGAAAATGATTTTTACAGAAAGTCATACGTGAACATACAAGGCAATTCTAACTAAAAACAGGCATTTATCTCGTTTTGCTTCTTCTGAGCTGACAGACACATTTACAGTGCAAAACAGTATCTATTATTAGTATTCTACTATTTACTATCGGCATTTAATATTTATATTTCAATTCTAGTAGTTTACTACATTCATCCATATTCTGTTACAATGTACTCTGTAAACATAATTACCACAATACATGATATTTACAGAAGCATAATTCACTCTGCATGTACTTATAAGTGTTACTTTAATTTTTAAATATTTTTTAAATATTTCAATGAAGTCAACACAGTCTCCAATCAGCAATTTTTATTCTTAAAGCAAAAAATAAAAATATTTAATAAAATTAGTAAATCAAATATATAAAATGGATTAATTTTTCTTATTAAACATTAAATATAAAAAAAATATCAAATGTTATTATATTATGCATCTTTCCTGTGCAGAATACTGTGAGAGCTTCACTCATTTTTATGGTGCTTCTCTCTGCATTATCTTTAAGATTGGCTGATAAAAGTGTTTCCCGTCAAGAACACCGATTCATTGTTTCATGTGGGCTGTAAAGTGGGTGTCTGATATTGTGGGCTCTCTAACATCTCTGATCGCCTTTCAGACGGCTGGCTGATCTCTAACAGGAGGAGCTTCACATCATCTCACTCTGCAGGAATCATTTGAAATTAATCTTATTTCTGACACTCATTATCCATTAATTCATATTTACTCTGCTCTACCATGACAAATGCATGGACATACAGAAGTACAGATTTTTGTTTGTAGTTTTTTATTTGAAGGGTTTATGTTGGGGAAGGGTTTGGAGGGAGGATGATGATAAAATGATAAAGAAGCTAATGTTACGCTGAAGTTTTGCTTCATACGTGTCAGGCGCGGCTTCACTTTCTTCTGTATCTGAAAAGACAAAAAAAACTTGAGATGAGACAGCAGGCAAACATTATGTTTCATCCCACCCCATTCACTCATATACATATAAAAATATATTTGTACATAAAACTAAAATAAATGTTTTCTTACTTAAATAATTGCAAACGTTTAAATTCAGAGTACATACATTTTTCTGTATGTAAACTTGGAAAAAGATATTCTGAATGCAGGGATTCACCAGGCTTAAATATATTAATACATTATTAATTACATAATGGAATGTAGAAGTACAACAAAACATAAATCAAAGACATAAATACATTTCATAAATACAAAAATATTTTTTTGTATTTATACAAATAATTTTTTGTACTTATAACTTCAATTATGTATTTTAATATTTTTTGGATACAATGATTTGTTGTTTTATGTTGTCTGCTACATTTTAATTCAATGTGTACTTTACTTCGTATTTCGTTAGTTTTTTTAATATAATATATAATTTTTTTTAATATATATTTTATATATTATATAAAATATTCTGAAATATTACACGCATTTTACACCTTATTTATGCTTACATTTTCTTGTACTTTTGTATATTTAATCGCAACATTCCTTATGTATGCTTTTATTCATTTTTATTATATATTTATACAATTTAGTTTTAAATCTCAACCAATGCATTATTTATTTTTTTTAATCAAAATTGACAAAAATTCTGATATTGCTCTGTTAAATGAAATTAAAGTTTGACAATACTTAATGTGTACATTTATATACATATATACATACACACAGTAAGTATTGTCAAACTTTAATTTCATTTAACAGAATGAAAGAGTTCAGATGCAAAACCAACTAAAAGCCATCTCGGTCAAAAATGAGATGATACGGAGTGAATGCTCCTGACAAATAGTACCATCCATCAAATACTTTTACTTCAAACTCGCTAAATTCCAGCCTCAGCCCGATCAGAAGTGCCAGTACTTACATAGAAACCTACACAAAGTAGCCAGAAACAAATGCTCATTTTAAAGAAAAATGACAGATGGATTTAGCTGGTTTTGCTTCATATCTCTTCATATATATACACATTTAATGAGTCTAATGAGAATGTGTTTTAGGGAGTTGATTGTAATAAATCTTACCTGGCCTTTGACTTGAACTGTCCTCCTTTCTTGTTTGGAATGCCGAGTCTCTTCCTGTCCTCGAAGGACGGCCTAGACAGAGTAAATCACTGTTAGACTCGGAGACAAGAACACAAAACCCACATTCTCTTCAGTATCACATGTAACGACACACACCCCGCTCTGTACTGCTTCAGAGTTTTCTTGCTGGTGTTTGTGAGCTCCTTATCAAACACAGACTTCTTTTTGACAACCTTGTCTTTGACAACTGAAAGAAGAAAGTTTAAAAAGTCAGAATTTGAATCCAAATAAATTTAAACACACATTTTCAAACGATCAGGTTTAAGTGTATTTGCTGACCTTTCTTCACGGGCTCGTCTTCAGGAATGGCTCTGGCTCTCTTCTGCTTGCGTTCACGTTTGGCCACTCGTTCAGCGTACATCTGAGACTTCAGCACCTCGAACTGAGCTCTCTCCTCCGCCTGGGGTACAAGAAACACACACGTTGAGCATTAAAATACAAAAGAGCATCTGATGCTTCATACAGTGCTGATTGAGTGGATTCTATACAAAGAGCTTATTTTATTTCAGATGCTACAGTGATGTACAAAAGTAGTTCATAAAAGCATGAAGAAAAAAAGAGTTTGATTAAATAATCTTACCGTTAACTCTTTCTTCTTGCCCTGTTTCAGGAACTGTGCACGTTTCTTCTTTCCTCTCAGAGCCAAATCAAAATCTTGTAGTGCTTTCGCCACTACGACAAGGTAAATGAGAAAAAAAAAAATTCCATAATGTAAAGAGACACACAAACAATTACTGAATTCTAAAGAATGAGAATTTATTGCAAATCTGAGGTGTTAACGTTAATGACAAACTGATTAAATTGTTCTTTTGAACATTCTATTCAAAGAATCTTAAAATGTATCACAGTTTCCACAAAAATATTTAGCAGCACAACTGTTTTTAACATTGATAATAATCAGAAAAGTTTCCTGAGCAAAATCAGCATATCAGAATGATTTCTGAAGGATCATGTGACACTGAAGATTGGAGTAATGATGCTGAAAATTCAGCATTAACTAATGTAAATAAATTACATTTTATCAGATATTCACATAGAAAAGAGTCATTTTAAGTTGTAATAATATTTCACAATTTTACTGTATGTTTGATCAAATAAATGCAGCTTTGTTTCCCCCCCCAAGATTTTCTTTCATGAAAGATCACAAATTCAACTCACTCCGGTCTTTCTTTCTCTCCTCGTGTGTTTGGAACCACGTCCTGGGTGCCTGTTTTTCGTCTGCGCTCTGCGTTAACCTCTTCTGAGCTGAACTGATCTGGAACCCGACAGAAAGATGAAACACACACACACACACATACGGTTTACTACAGGAGTCTAAGTGTGTTTCATCACTCATGATGTAAGTGAATATTTCAAACAAACATGAGAGGCAGACCTGCGCTTCTGAATGAACCATTTCCTTTTCCTCCTTCTCCAAGCGTAACACTGCATACACGTCCTTCTCCAACTTCTCAATCAGATCCCGAAACTTGAGGATGACCTCTGAGAGACGTCCAGAAACACACACTTCATTAATAGAGTCATCTTCATTAACAGCAATGTTTTAAATCATTTTGATTTACTGAGTTTCTGCAGGATTTATGAAGACAAATGTGAGACTTTAAGACCTTTTTCAGAGCAAGTAAAGACATTTCAAGGAACACAACGAGTTGCATTAGCAAAACTTCCGACCAATCTCCATTACTTTTTAAATCTTTCTACAAAAAAAAAAAAAAATTAAAATGGAAATGACATTTAAATGTACTGAGCTCACTGCAAAAACTTTGCTTCCCTTTAGAAGCAAAATTACATAATCTTTTCAGTTTCTGTTTTATGAGAAGTTGCTCAAAATTAAGTGATTTATGACTGAAAAATAACACAGCTGCCAATAGTCTGAAAAAACGTAATTCAAAGGGAAGCAAATATTCATACCCCATTGACATATTTCTTCCTATTTTAAATTTCTCAGAAAAAAAGACTATAATTTTGCATCTAAAGTAAATGTATGTTGATTTAAGGATGTTTAGATGTTTGTATTGAAAAACAGTGAAAAATATATTCATTTTTAGCAATAAATGCAACTTATGAACATGAGTTTAAGACTTTCTGCTCCAATTTAATACCTTGTTAAGGCTTTAATTTGTGGAAGAACAAATTAAACATTAAAACCAGACCAGCAGAAGCCCTGGATTTAGATGGATGTGCAAAGAATCGGTTTTATGAATCTTTTTGACAGATTAATCAGAAATAACCAACTGAGAAGATTTGTCCTAAATTTGAATATAATTGTGAGCAGGTTTTACTTGAGAGAAAAAGCAAACATCTCTACCTTGGGGAATGACTCGAGCTTTGACGGTTGTTTTGGCTTTTTTAACAATCTCTTTCAGCATCTTCCTCTCAGTCTCACCCACGAGAGACACGGATCGGCCCACCTTCCCCGCACGAGCCGTTCGTCCAACCCTGTGCACGTAATGCTTCACTGTGTTGGGCATAGTGAAGTTTATCACCTGCAAACAAACACACATACATTCAGACAGTGTTCTTTGATGCTCATGTTTTTACTAACACAGATATTATGTGCAGACTGATAAGAACTCACAGTTTTCACTCCCTCTATATCCAGACCTCTGGCAGCCACATCGGTGGCCACTAAAATATCAATCTGTTCATCCTTGAAACGCCTGAAACACAAAGACGCCTTTCATGTGGCAACTTATCAAAGTCGAATATTTGTTTTATTATTGCATGAAACTCACCTCAGACTCTCCAATCTCTGCGTCTGCGACAGGTTTCCGTGAAGCTCGCCGACCTTTAATCCCATCAATCCTAGCAGGATGTGCATGCGGTGAGCCTGCTTCTTTGTCTGAGTAAAGAGCATCACGTGATCCTGAAACGTTCTGGTCAAGAGAGCTGCGGACAGACACAGTAACTGGATTTAATACAAGCGTTTCAGAATGAAATGCACTCCAAGAACAATCTGGACTCTTCCCAATTTTTTTTTACATTTAAATACCTCAAAGCCAATATTGCATGCATCCTTTATGGATATGCAATCCCAGAATGCCCTGCAATCAGTGTTGTTATCGTTCAAAACCAAATCTATTCAAATATTTTGACTTTAATTTATATATATATATATATATATATATATATATATATATATATATATATATATACATATATAAATAATCAATGTGCGTGTGTGTGTGTGTGTGTGTGTGTGTGTGTGTGTGTGTATATATATATATATATATATAAAAAACCCACAAAATTCTAAAAATATAAATATTAGATTTAAAAAAATGATAAACATGGTATATATAATATAAAAATAAACATAAGCTAATTAAAAAGAATGCCAAACACTATAACAGTATATGATTAATACTAAAATAACGCTGGCTGCAATTACCAAAAATTATTTCCTTCAAAGATGGTGGACGGTTTTGCACATTTATGTGTGATTATGCTTATTTTGTGCTTATTAGAAAAACACACTACCGCCAAACTCTACTGGAATCATTATGAGTGACTATTTACAGTGTTACTATTAATGAAAAAACACTTGAAATCAGTCAGAACACCCTATGTAGACAGCAGACTAACAACTCCACTCATTACCTGCGACTATAGCCTCTCTGTCTCCTTCTTTGTTCGGTCTGATCCTCACAAACTCTTGTCTGAGATACGGCGCCACATCTGTATTACTGTTCACAAAAATCCTCACCGGCTGCTTCAGAGACACAGAGGCCAGATCCTTCACCTGTAGGAAAATAATAACACAAACACCCTTTTAAATATGTTTACTGTACTAACAGTTACAGCCAAAAATTATATATATGGCATACAACGGCTAATATGTTTTGTCTACAAGCACAAATTATTGTGCAAATTGTTAAAATATACCCTGATTTCATCTATTGCTGATGTCGGCCTAATCAAACTGATGCCAAAAAATAAAGTGCATCCAGAGTCTGGAACGGAATGACTTTTTTTTTGTACAGCAAAATGAGAGGATTTTAACTGTTTTTTGCCAATAAAGAATTTGTTTGCATAACAAGTAATTATTTTATGTAGTTCATAGTTTTTTTGGTAAATGTATAATGTATCATTTAATGTATTTAATTTATTTATTTATTTTCATGTGTTTGTTTTGATTCACTTATTTATTATCCAATTTTTATGGATAAACAAGATCTCAATTGTTTTTGCCAGAAAAGAAATGTTAAAAAAAAAAAAAAAACTTAGAAACTATGGTTTTATGGTATTTTTACTTTATGCTTTTCTTAACTTGAACATTTATTCATGTCTTTTTTTTTTAAGTATTTATTTTAGATATTTATGTAAAAGTATTTCATGTATTCATTTTAATGCATTTATTAATTTTTGTAAATGCATTTTTGTATATATTATTCATATCTATCTATCTATCTCTTTATTACTTGCACAACATAATCTGATTTGAACACTGGATACATAAAGCATCAATAAAGCTGAAGGTCAGCAGCATCACCTCCTCACTCATGGTGGCTGAGAACAGCATGGTCTGTCTCTGATAGGAGCACATCCTGATGATCTCCTTCATCTGCTCCTCAAAGTACTCATCCAACATCCTGAGCCAAAGACACACGTCTGAACAAATGGGCACACTTTGAGCAAGTCTCAGCTGTAGTTCTATAGGTTTCGCTCTCACCTGTCGGCCTCGTCCAGGATGAGGATCTCGATCTGACTGAGCTCAAACGATGGTGTGTTGTGTAAGTGGTCGATCAGACGTCCCGGTGTGGCAATCAGGACGTCTGGCCCCGCCCTCAAAGCGGCCTCCTGAGACTTCAGGTCCAACCCACCTGACAGACGTGTCACAAACTTGTTACAATACTTCCTGTTTTCCTTTCCAACAGTACATCCATTGCTTCATTCTATTTTAAAACCTACAAATGTCTTATTTTAATGCAATGACAAAAAACAGATTGAGAAAGACAGATCCGAAGCAACAGATCCACTCCTAACCTGTGCTGTTATTTTAAACTAAAACTAGTTTGAATTAGTTCGAATTTTTATTGAAAGGATAGCCATTTGAGATGGGGACAATGTAAAAGAGAAAAAAAAAACCCCTAATAAAACCAAAAAAAAAATTGTGCATAAAATTAATAAAATAAAAAAGAAATAAAATAACATTATTAGAAAAACTTTGCAACATTTCTCATTTTCAGCTGAAGTACTAAAATTAATATTACTAAAAGTACTACAATTTCTATGTTAGGTTAAAGTACTAAAATAATTAAAAAACAAATAAAAATGAAAAATATTTAAAAAATAAACATGACAAGCACATAATTGCTAATACTTTAAAACTAAAACATTTAAAAATTGTTTAAAAATAAATAAACCTAAAAAAAAAGTATTAGATGAAAAACTTCATTTAAAAGTTTACCTGGCAACTAAAGACAGATGGAAACAAAATAAAAAAAATAGAAATATTAAAATAAAAATGCCAAAAATACATAATTGTGACCTTGGACCCTCGACCCTTATGACTGGTTTTGTTTTGTTTAATTTTATATTAAATTGTTAGATTCTCTCTCTCTCTCTCTCTCTCTCTCTTTCTATATAATATATATATATATATATATAAATAAATGAAAATACAAGCCAATGCAAAATATGAATACATACTACAGTAAATAAATAATACTAAAGCGGCACTGCTCTTACCCACGGCCAGGCATGTGCTGATGTTGGTGAACTGTGCCAGCTGGCGGGCGACGGTGTGCACCTGGATGCCCAGCTCTCTGGTTGGCACCAGAACCAGCACACGCGTCACCTGCGTCTCTCTCGGCTTGTAGATCAGACGCTCCAGGACGGGCAACATAAAGGCCGCCGTCTTACCTGCGCCACACAACAGATGAGACAAAGAGTCATTTAATCGTGTCACACAGACATTCATTTACAACCTCAGCTTCTCATTCGTTAAAACACAAAGTATTTCATATTCATACTCACCAGTTCCAGTGGCGGCACAAGCACAGATGTCTTTTCCCAGCAGCCCCACAGGGACGCAGGCTTTCTGAATTGGAGTGGGCTGCTTAAAGCCCATAGTAGTGATGGCCTGGGCAAAACACAGGGAAAATAAACACATACTGGCTTTAGAAACACAGTGCATCCTATTAAAGGCTCATGTTACATATACAATGTTTAAAGCAGTTTTATTTGGATGCAAATTGTTTCTCAGCTGACAACAGACCATTAAAACATTAAAAATGTAATGTACAATTGGTCAGTTTTTCCATTTACAACATGCACATGTATTTATCTCAGGAAATTCCAGGACATCATCATGAAAGCACTTGTACAAGCTAAAGTAATTCTTTTACACTGAAGCCTACACTGACATTCCTAGGTCAAAAATGTCAGTAAATGATCACTAACATTACATGATTACTATATATTAGTCAATATATATTAAAACTACATTATATGAAATTATAATTATCATAATTTGTCAATCAACCACCATTTAAAAACTGGTCATCAAGGCTACACATTTGATCAAAAAATAAACACAGTAAAACTGTGAAATATTATTCCAATTCAAAATAGCTGTTTTCTGTGTGAATATATTGTAAAATGTAATTTATTCCTGTGATCAAAGCTGAATTTTCAGCATTATTACTCCAGTCTTCAGTGTCACATGATCCTTCAGAAAATCATTCTAATATGCTGATTTGCTGTTCAACAAACATTTATGATTATCAATGCTGAAAACGCATGTGCTGCCCAATATTTTTGTGAAAACTGTCATACATTTTAATTTTCAGGATTTAAAGATGAATAGAAAGTTCAAAATAACATTCTTACATTGTTACAAATCTTTTGTAACACTATAAACATCTTTACTGCTACTTTTGATCAATTTAAGGCATCCTAAATGCATTTAAAAATAAAAAATAAAAATAAATAAATAAATAAATATCTAAGCTTACACTTTTAAAATGCTGGTCACTTTCAGAAAATAAAAAGGTAATTTAAGAACAAAGAAATAAACACGATACAAAGAACATAAAAGGCTGAAAAACATCAAGTTTTAGTTTTATCAATCCTCTGCATATGCAGTATTTTTATGATGAATGTGACGTCAGTCTCACCTTTAGTAAAGGTCTGGACAGATTCATATCCTGGAAGGTGAGATTCTCATCATACTGTGAGGCATCTTCAAAAAATGCTTCAGCCTGGAAGAGACAGCAGGAGTAAAACACTGATCCAACCCCACTCATATATAATACAGAATCAGTTTATATCATAAACAACAACAGCAGCTCAAGAAAACAGATCCATACTCACACTTTCTGTTGTTTTCTTCTTGCCCTTCTTCTGTTTTTCTCTCAAAGTGTCTAGAAGAAGAAGAAAAAAAAGAATATGGCATATCAAATCTGTTCATAAAGAACAATAATAAAGGATGTTTGATTGACCGTTAAGACACACCTGCTTTTTTGAGCACCTCTTCATCACCTGACGTGAACTCATCTTCTTCCACCTCTTCATTACCATCATCATCATCATCATCATCATCATCTCCACCTGATTCTTCATCATTGTCATTTTCATCATCTTCGTTATCATCCTCTTCATCATCATTGTCGTTTTCCAGTTTAGATGCTGAAGCTTCTGTTTTCTTGCTTTCTTTTTTCTCCTGCAAAACACACATATAAATATGTCAGAAATATTTCTTAATTTGTTGCATGTACATAAAAAAAATTAACGTAAGAATAACATAGAATAAAATATTTTACTGCATTTATATAATCAAAGCAAGAACAGTAATATTGTGAAGTATTTTTACATTGTAAAATGTAATTTATTGCTGTGAATTTTCAGCATCATTCCAGTCTTCAGCATCACATGATCCTTAAGAAATCACTCAAGAGACATTTCCAAACTATGAAAGAAACATCTTTCAAACACATTAAAAATGGTCTGCTCACCGAGGCTGCCTTTATTTGATCAAAAATACAGTAAACAGTAGTGTAATGTGAAATCTTATTACGACGCAGATGAACTGCTTTCCATTTAAATAACTTTTAAAATGTCGCACACATTGTCTTACCTCAATTTTGCGCTTTTTCCGCACTTTCTCAATCTTTTCGTCCAGTGTAGTGGGTGCTCTCTGGAAATAAAGTTAAAGGAGGAATGAAAATTATTCAACATGATCAACTGCCCAGTAGAATCCAGAGCTGTGATGTGAGAATTCAACATACTCTCTTTTTGAGCTGTGCCATCACGTCTGCCATGGCCCAGTCCTCACTGTACAGCCCGTCCCGCTCGCCGAACTCAAAATCAGCGCTGAAGTCTCCATTGTTGCGGCCCTTCAGGGCGCGCTTCTCCTTACTCAACACGATGGGCTGGTCCTGTTGATACACACCAACATCATCTCACTATAACAACCGTACCATGATGCAGTGATGCCATCAGATGGTAATACTATAGTACTTAGAAATACACCATTCACATGCCATGGTATTTACATGGTGCACCAAGGTACTTCCAAGAAAACCATGGTACATGTTCAACATACTACAATAATATCACGTGCCAAAAAAAAAGTAGTATTTGTAAACTACCAGTCAAAAGTTTTGGACAGTAAGATTTTTAACGTTTTTTAAACAAGTCTGCTTAACAAACCTGCATTTATTTGATCCAAAGTACAGCAAAACAGTAAAATGTAGAAATATTTTTACCATTTAAAATAAGTGTTTTCTATTTGAATATATTTTAAAATGTAATTTATTCCTGTGATTCAAAGCTGAATTTTTAGCATCATTACTCCAGTCTCATGACAACATGTATTATTATGTTGAAAACAGCTGAGTAGAACTTTTTTCACGTCTCTTTGATAAACAGAAAGTTCAGAAGAGCAGTATTTATCCGAAATAGAAATCTTTTGTAACATTATAAATGTCTTTATCATTATTTTTGACCATTTTAAAACATCCTTGATGAATAAAAGTATTCATTTCTGTAACTAAAAACATGGTATCACTGTGGTACAAGTTCAAAAACAGTATTACCGTGGTATGCAAAACATTAAATTACCATAGCACGAGGCTCAAAACACATTTTTTATACAGTATATGAACAGAGAGCATATCATTATTATGATGCACATCAAAACACATGGCATTACCACACCACTGTGGTATATCACTAAATAACAAACTTAGCACAATGCACATCACAAAACGTGGAATTACCACAGTATGAGGCTTAAAAACATAATAGTACCACATTACATCCCCAGATAGCATAGAATCACCATGATAAACCATTAAAAACTTGGCACATTCCCGCACAGCACAGTATTAACATGGTAATTCACAACTCAACTCATAGTATTACCATGGTACGGGGGAAAAACATGGTGACACCAATATTTTTTTGTTTTTTTTTTTAACTTACGACTTCATCGTCAGACGCTGAGTCTGGCTCCTCAGGCACATCATCATTATCATCAATAGTTCCGATCAGATCCAGATCTGAAAACATTTTTGTGCTGCACTCACAAAATAAAGTTCACAGACTCGTTGACGATTAATAACTATTATTAATAATTATATATAGTGTATATATTCACTTATACAGCTATAAATATATCAGAAACATAAAATTGTGCCCCTTTGACACACTACCAGCGTTAAAAACTCATTTACACACGTGTGTAGCTGAAGCAACGGATCTGCGTCATTCTCACACGTTGTTATTTAGTGGCTGCGGCGGCCTAATGAAACCGCACTGACACCTACAGGCGCGGAGGACGACACTAGTGATGTGGACGCCGCTCATATTGCTTTTTTTTTTCAGATAAAGCATCGTGAAATGTAAAATTTAGCACAAAATTACATTAATACAATTATATGAAGTCAGTTGAGACTGCAGATGACTGCGGCCACAATAAACAGTCTCTGAACAAAATATGACGTAAAAAAAAAAAATTTAAAGATTGATCACAGCCATCCTTTCAGAGAAAATATTTTGATGGTTTTTGGACTCCCAAGCCTTATTTTACAACCTGGCAGGGGGGAAGAAAGCCAACAATACATTGTACGGATTAAAAGGATTGATTTTTCTTTTATGCAAAAAAATCATCAGGATATTAAGTAATGATCATGTTCTATGAAGATGTTTGTAAATTTTCTACTGTAAATATATCAAAACTTAATTTTTGCACCCACAAACACTGTCCTATCCTAACAAACCATACACCTATGGAAAGCTTTGGCTTTCAAATAATGTATAAACCTCCTTTTAAAAAAAAAAAATATTGACCCTTATTACTGGTTTTGTGGTCCAGTGTCACACACACATATAATATGTGATTATTCATTCATATATATATATATATATATATATATATATATATATACTTTACACAAACTCTAAATCATAGTACAAAATTAATAAATCAATAACCTAATTTAAATGAAAGCAATTATTATTTACTATTGGTTTACAAAAAAAAACCACTTCTGGAAATATGTAACAATTTTTAACATGATAATCACCTTAAATATGGTTATATTTCTCTACTTTCAGTTCTTGAATGCAACAACCTTAGATAAAAAGGGGGGTCTCTAAATTAACTATATGCAGCACCCAAACATGTCATTGCATCACTCTATATTCTACAAGAGGCAAAATGTATAAATTATACTTTTCATAGAAGTGCAAATTACACACCATTTAAGAAAGCTCAAGTTTAGGAGAGATGCTTTGTAGAAACTCTCAGATACTATTAATGCATGTTTTTGATCCAAAGTCAAATTGATTGAAGTCAAATAAGCTCAGGATTTGATTTACTGGATGTTTAATTGGCATCAACTGAAAGCAAAACAGGAGTCATATTAAAACATAACTGTCAATTAGACACTTTATTTAAAAAAGGAAAGGAATGACAAAATACAAAAAAAAACTATACAAGAACTTGCAGCCAAACTTTCCTATACAAGGAAAAGATGCATTTTAGACATCTCAGTCCAGTGCGGTGGTTTAAGGTCTGGGAGGACGCATGCCTGGAGGAGGAGGACCTGGTGAAACGTGCGAGAGAAATTAAAAATCAGACAAAAAGGAAACATTTGCATATATGCATTTAAATCAAATCCATTTAAACCAATGGAACAGGCCTTACCTCTCATACCAGGCGGTGGTGGCCTCATGCCAGGAGGCGGCATTCCCATCGGAGCTCCGCGGCCGGGCGGCATTCCCATCGGTGGTCCCATGGGTGGCCGCATGCCTGGAGGAGGACCCATCATACCTGCGGCAGAGGGAGAAGTGAGCACGAGGGTGAACATCAAACATTATACAGCAGGATGAGTGTTTGTTACACAGCCATGTGATTCTGAGCTCAGGGTAATCCTGCTACCACTCAAGCAGATTCGTCAGACTCAGAAAACATTGATGTCATCAAAGCCGTCAGAAAGACGGAGTGATAGAGAGACAGACAGACAAAGACTCACCTGGAGGAGGTGCTCCTCTGCCCATCGGAGGAGGAGGTCCACCCCGGCCCGGAGGATACTGTGTGGGTGCTCCGGCTATACTGGCACCTGCAGCGGCAGCCGCAACCGTGCCTCGTCCCTGAGGGGTCATGACCTGAGATAAAGAGAGACAATGTTTTATTTAAAAAAAAAAAAAAAGCGCAACTTGTTTACATTCAAATAGCACAAAACAACAAAATAAATCAATTGTAAATAAACATTACATTTTAAATAGTAATGTTACCATTAAATTATTATTTTTTTAATTATTTTTAAATTATTAAATAATTAAAATAACTAAAGAATTGAAAAAGTTTAAAATTGTAACAAACTTAACTAAAATCATTAAAATATAATAATAAACTATTTATAAATACATTTGTATTAATTAGGGATGCACCGAAACGTATCGGCCGAAATGCTTGTGCGTTTTGTCAGTAAAGCCGGTTCTGTAATCAGCGGTAAATGCCATCAGGTGCGTGATTTCACGTTGAGCCGTATATACTACACACAGCCGTTGTTCACTGACGAGCTGCGCAAATTCACACTGATAATGAACATGGATTTGCGCAGCTCGCTGTGTGTAGTATATACGGCTCAACGTGAAATCACGCACCTGATGGCATTTACCGCTGATTACAGAACCGGCTTTACTGACAAAACGCGCAAGCATTTCGGCCGATACGTTTCGGTGCATCCCTAGTATTAATATAAAAATTAAAACAAAAACCAGCATATTTGCATCACAATCAGATGTTGTATAATTTTATACTATACTATATACACATGACTATTTGTAAGCTCAGTCTTGATTGCTCTCATTAAAACAGTTCTGGAATTGTATTATACTGCCCAATTTCTCTGAATTTTTATTAACATATTAGTGAATTTAATTAACTAGAATAGCATTAAATTGTTCTAAAAGTCCAAAAACTGAGAAACAATGACCCATAATTTACAAGAGAAAAAAAGGGAATAAATAAAGTCTCAAAGTTAATCCATGAGGAGGAGAAAGAAAAAATAAATAAATAAAAAAGGCAGCAAAACTGCTTTTAAATTCTGTACCTGCTGTGATGGGCCACCAACTCCCCTTACAGGCCCAGCGAGTCCAGCGGGAGCCTGTGCCATTGGAGCGCCAGCAGGAACACCTCGACCTGCAGCTCTGCCGACACCTGGACCTCCAGCCACTCCTGCCAGCGGCACACGGGCAATGCCAGTCTGCGACCAGACACAAATACAGCACGTCATTATCCGCATTTAAAATAACAAACCACTCAAAAGACCCAGAAAGTGGACTCACGTCTTTAGGAGGGGGTCCTTCCACAGTCATAGAAACCAGATTCTCTCCTCTGAGCAAAACCAGACCCAAAACCCTCTTCTCCTCTCGCTCCGGCTGCTTGGAGTTCTTGGGTCTGTGAAGGACATAGACAGGTAAATACTGATTGTAAAATACGAATGGTAATAATGGACAGAGTTGGGTTCACGAGGACTTACTTGATCTTTCTGAACTCATCACAATCGCACAGAATCAGGTTCATGTGTTTGTCGAACGCTTTGAACGTGCCAATGAAGATTCGCCCGTCCTGCAGGATACAGCGCATCCGATAGTCGATGTGCTGCAACATCTTACTGCTCTTACCGACCGTCTGAAAAACAAGCAAGGAGGAGATAAAAACAACTTTGAAGTTACAGAAGCATCACATGAACAGCAACCAGCAAATACTGGTAAGAGATAAAATAAGGACTTTTATTTTGCAATTCACTCCATTGAAGGTACGTAATTTATCAGTGCGTTTTAGGGTCCGTTGTGTTTTGAGGGCTGATTTAGAAAGAATAGATGTAACATTTAATGTGAATATCTAAAGCATGCAATTCTATTTTTTTAGAATAGAAAAACATAAAAGGCATTAGAGGCCAAGACGGAAGTAATCGGAGACCAAAATAAAAGTCTTCTTCCTTATTGCGCTGCATAACCAAACAGCTTTATTCTTTCTTACTGGAGAAGGCAAATGACGTAAACAATAGACTTAAACTCCTCAAAATGCGCAGCAAAATATAATTTCTTAGTTTGCATTAAGGCTTATGTAATAAGGCACAATAACATGATTTAAATCCAACTCTGAGCTGCAAGAGCAAACAAACGACGCTCACCATTAGCGCTCATTCATTCTCCAGACTGGATTTTACAGAAAGATTTCTGCATTTTGCTTCAGAAACGTTTCAGTAACAAACTACCATTTCTAACGCGTTTAAAAATCTTATTTTAGTTAGTTTTTTGGCCGCTTTCTCTTTTAAAATCGCAAGCGGTTTTGCTCTACGTATCAACAACGTAATGATAACGTACACAGTTTTAATTCAAAATCTTCACTGAACAACAGAAATATTAAGGTGATTGTTTAATCATACACGAATAAACCAAATAATGAAATCTTACCATGGTTGCTGTTCGGATGGCTCCGATTAATATCGGATTCTACCAAACAAGTTTTAAAAATTGACCCGCGAACCGCCGCTGAGTCTTTTAATGGAGGCGAAGCGGAAAAGAGTGCGACAAGACAGGAGTCCGACCGGAAACACGGAACACGATCTAACTGTCCGGTTCCGTAAACTGCGCCTTCTGCTTGTAATTTTTTCCGAAAAACAATTTAATTAAAAAATCAGCATACTTTTAATAAAATGAAAGCAAAACCGAACACAAAATATGATCCAATAAAAAAAAAAATAAATAAGAAGGGAAAAAATATAACATTAGAAAACATCGCAGAATTCGTTATTGATTTCTTGAAATAGTCCTCTCAAAGTTTTAATGTACTGCCTGATTTTATTGCAATTTTTAACGTAAATAAAGTAAGGATTAAATTGTGGGCAACTGTCCTTGGTTATTTTGAAAAAAAAAATATATATATATATATATATATATATATATATATATATGAATATTAATCAATAGCACACTGAGTATATAAAGTAATGAATAATTCTAATACAACAATCCATTACAAGACACATTTTTACTATTTCACATATTTATTATTATTAAGATTTATTATTCCTATTTTTCTTATAACCCTCTGAATTACTACCTTTTATTTACTTTATTCATCAAAACCATTTAACAGCATGTTTATTTTTAAATTATTAACTCTTTTAATTCATTTTAAATCAATTTATAAATCACTTTAAAATGTTTAAATTCCTTGTTTTTATTGCTGTGATTATTTTTATTTTAATTCTGTTTATATGTAAAGCATTTTGAATTACGATTGTGAATGAAATGAGCTGTTAAAATTGCATTGTCTTGCCTAGAGAATAAAAGAAGCAACACATTTTAATGTATTTTTTTTTTTTATTTATTTGAGAATAAATTGGTATCATTATGTTAATCATCCAACTGTACACATTCACTTAAGAAAAATAAATATGATTCAAATCATTAAACCCAGTCTAATCGATGTTATGTTATAGATCACAGGCTAATTGTTACATGATTTACAGTGTTAAGAAAATAACATATAATAATAATAAAGAGGTAAGCCACTCATCTGGCCTTCACATATTCAGAGCTAGAAAACGCTTTAAGACATGACAACACATAACATCAGACATGAGGCGTTTAGCTGGACAGTTTCCATTGGTGACGTTTATTTGTCAGTTCACTTTAAATCAAACAATCTGGCAATTAGAAAATATGACCTAAAATAAAGTGCCGTGTAGCGAGACATCCTAATGAAAATAACAGATGCTGATCCAAGCACCCAAAGGATTCAATTCATGATATGTACTCATTTACTGAAGAAATCAAATCACTTTCAAATACTTCAGAAAAGCATGTTTTGGAAAGAAATGCATACAGCTCCTATCACATTCATGATGAAACATCCTCTTAGAATCAGAATGTGTTAAACCGAACACAAGAAACTCCTCTTTGACATCTGTAAGTTATTCTTTGTACCTTGGTATTTACAGTCCTGGTTTTGTGTTTTGCATCTGAATCAGAAGTCTTTGAAATACACAGAAAGTCCATGAGTTCAGTGTTAAATCTTCAGCATAACAACAAAAGGTGTCAACCAAATGCTATAACATCTGTAAAGCACACACACAATTTTTTTTCCCCCAAAATAAAGCACATTTCTTCAGTTTTGCACTAATTCCTCCTGTACATTTTGTGATTTTTTTCACATTAAAGGTATAAAAGGATCTATATTTCTAGCTGCGGATTTGATCATACTAAAACAGCTAACATTATAGCTTCAGTCATGTGGTTTATGAATTGAAGATAGGTGGGAAAGTCAATATTTTGACTACGGCATGTGGAGATGACATCAGATGGCATTTTGGGCTATTGCTATATGTTTATATCCAACCATATGTGCATATTTATACTCTTAGTGGGCATTTCCAGCTCACAGCTCACCTGAAATCAAAAGAAAATATATTTTGCATGAAGAACATTAAACCTATTCTTTGCAACTATTTCTTTTATTAATGAAAATGAGATTTTCTTGCACTACAGTACTCAATTTTAAGAGAAAATGTGCTTGATTTACATTAAACTAACACTTTTCTTCATACAAAATCATATTTCTCTTGATTTCTGAGGTGAAGTATAGTCTGTTGCATGCTTCATATTAGCCGTTATCACTCTGCCAGTGTTTTCACTAATAAAGTGCAACCCTTTTCAATTGGTAAACCCATATCTTCAAATGCTTAATATCTGTATGAACACATTAAAAAACTGTATGAAATTGCATCTTGCACTCCTCTTGACATGTACGCACAACAGAACAGACTCAATCAGACACATACCATGCAAACTCAAACTTCAAGTTCTAGAGGAAACGTCTGTTGCATGTGCATTACTACAGTAAAGACGGGCGGCAGTCATTAACGGGTTAATACGAGGATCACACAGTGTGCATAGAGTGAGCCGAGGTGTGCGGATCATCAGTCCGGCTGCAGTGCTGTGTATCCATCATCGACTAAGGCAGCGTAAAATCAGAAGTGGATGGTAAGAAAATGGGAAATGGAAGCCTAAGGTAACCGATAGTGAGTAGCAGCAGCGGTAGCGTTCGATATGACGGTGAAAGCTGATGTGTGTTGTCGTGGAAAGGCGTTTAAAGACGCTGTGGTGTGCATCATGCATCACTCCTGACCGAAGCCTTCCGTTTCCTCGATGGCAAACAGCAGCTTCTCCTTTAACTGCTCGTAGCTTTTATAGGGCGGCAGATCCAGACGGTTAAAGCTGGTGGGGTAAAAAATAAAATCAACACTGTTCAAGTTGTGTTTGTGCATATTACACACCCTTGCACCTTTTGCCTGATCAAGTTATATACAAATATCAGCTTTAATGCACTTAAAATAACAAATTAGTCCAAATGTCAAAAATTTCAGAAAAAAGCAGAAATGAGGATTAAACGTAAACAATGTCTTCGGAATCATTCATACATGTTAAAAATTGGCTGAGAATTGATCAAATCATTGTAATCATGTATTTTTCATCTTGATTTGAATGTAATCATTTTAGCGATTTATATAAAACTCCATAAACATGATTTAAAAGCTTATTTCTTACTCTTATCTTAATGAAATCTGTGTATTTTCTCACACACAGTGTTGACAGGGCTTTAGGGAGCGCTGTATAGTGTACATTATCAGAGTCAAATACGATTTCTGATCTTACCATGTGTGGCTCCTCGGCAGCCAGTTTTCTTTTCCCACTTTCTCAATGCAAAACTTCTGCGGCCCATTGCTCCCTACAGAAATTAAAACATACTTTCTAATAAAAACATATTCTTTAAAGTGCAATAGAAAGGACTGGCATTGCATGTAAACCAATAGGTTATATTAAGAAATTTTATTTACTTGCTTCCATACTTTGTAAGGGGAAGATACCATTTTATTTTGATGAATTTTAAACACTAAATTTGAATTTAAACACTTTTTAAATATCTGCTTTAAGTTCTCCTAAGTTTTTAAGCTAATATTTCAAAAATGCAACAACACTTTCCAATGTTCACAAGACATGCAGGTAAGCAAATTGTTCTTTTTATTTTAGATTGCTTTTAATCTAATTTTTTGTTATAGTAATTTTGTTATGGTTTTGCATTTTTGCACTTTTTTATTTTGTTTTATTTGTTTTAAATGTTTTAAATATGTCTATATAGTTTTCATCTAGTTCTATTGTAGTATTAGTTATTTTAGTAAATCAGAAAATGAGAAATATTTCCATAGCAATTAGTTACAAAAAATTTGACTCTTACCCATAAGGTCAGCGAAACCCCCGACAGGAAGTCGGCACGTGCCGGTCACAAACTGCAGCAGACGCATGCGCTTCTCATTGTCGATCTCCTTCACGAACTAAACAAAGACGGACAACAGACGATGGATCACTGATACCAATATGGTAGCATCTCCACATTTATGAACATCTGGGTTTGATTCAACCAGTGGTCTGATGCTGAAGTGTGAAATTAACAGCTACTGGTTAGACCAACCTGCCAAAACCAGACGATCTGTTTGCTGCTGCGAGCGTAGTGTCTGTAGATGGTGTTCCTCTGCCAGTCGCCCAGATCGATCTCCTGCATCCCGCAGAGCATCACCTATACCATAAATACACATTCAGAACATACAAAAATAGTGTGTTTACATTTAGAGAAACTATGGCTTTATTTAATCTGATATTAACAGCAGATACAAAAAAACAAAAAAAACAAAAAAAACAGTTGAAAAAGTCTTGCGACATTTAAAGGTCAGAGATGCATTTGAACATATTGCATTAGTATAAAAAAGCCTCAGAACTTTCTGAAGCATAGTTTCTACCTCCAGTTCTTTGGCATCAAAGTATTGCAGGTACTGCTGCGGCAAGACCTCATTAAAGCCCTCGAGAAACGCCTGAGTCTGTTCCTCAACCCCTCTGGACAACCTCCACTCAGCAACCAACCTGCAACATGTTTGTTTTCACAGTCACTAATATTATGGCTAATAGTGATGTAACTATATGCAGATTGTCAAGATTCTTTACAAAATAATGCAATGCATCATGCAATCTAAAATTTGGTCTGTTATGATTATGTTGTTATACCAATTATAATTATTTAAAAATATATATGCTTAAGACACAAGTGTAAAACAAGGGACAAATAATCAATACTTTGAACTTTCATTTAATTTTCACAAGATATTTTTACAGTCCTAGTGGGTTAAATAAAACAAAAAAAATATATAATATTTAATATAGTTATATTATTTTTTAAAAATATAATTATATATTAAGAAGAGCTCATTAGCAAAAACAGATCATTCCGTTTTTAACGATTTTCAAATATCATGTTTTTTCATTGTGCATTTCAATTAAATCTGCAGTTGGGTTATTTTGATTAAGTAAAAATAACAAAAATTAAATAAAAAAAAAAACAGCTAACTAACAATAAAAACATGATAGCATAATACAAAACATGAAAACATTCTGAAAATTACAAAAAAGGAATTATCTGTTTTTGCAAATAAACTCTTCATATTTTACATATAATGCTTCTAATATAACATTTTAAAATATAAAATATATCTAAAAATATTGTATATAATACTACATAAAGAGAATGTTAAATTATATCTTAATATTTATATTAAAATACTAATATATTTTCAATATAAATATGGTCTGTATTTTATCTGTGGCGTCTGAACTCTTACCTGATATACTCCTCTTTATTTTCTTCTGTCACCTGAATGTTTCCTCCATCAGGTTTGAGTTCATGCGTGGTGACTTCTCCTAAAATCTCCTTATCCACTGAGAAAAACATTTCCAAGCCACATTCCTCTATATTATTATCCCTATAGAAAAACATTTCGGTTAGGACCAATTGGGCTTCATAATCTCCTAGTAATTCATATCCCTAATTATCACAGTTTTAATCCCAAGCCCTCGCTATTGTCTCTGTAACTTGTTCAGCTCATTCTCACTCACTTGATCCAGATGAGCGAGTTGTAAAATTCCGGGTCGATGGACTCCAGGTCTTTCAGAGCCAGAGGTTTGTTCAGGATGCGCTTATAAAAAGGCAAAGAGAAGCCCGTGTCTATGAACTTCCCATGAAACAGAGCCTGTGTGAGAGAGAATGCACATATAATACTCAGAAACCTTTACTGCATTTCAAACTAAGATCCTTCAGTGACTCCACTGTCCAGTTCAGTCATACCATAGCGATGAATCGGCCAATGAACTTGAAGTATTTGAGGTGGTCAGGGTTGATGGAGGAGGCAGGGTTAATCTGGAGGCAGTAGTTGTCTTTGCCGGCGTACTCGAACAGACAGTACATGGGGTTCAAGACCTCGTGAGACAGCAGGAAGAACCATTCCCTATGACATAAACACAACATTATTGTATGTATGTTTGTGTGTGTGTGTGTGTGTGTGTGTGTGTTGTATATCAATGAATAAACCATGCAATATACCTGGCCACGCCTCCATAGTCAAGTCCCTCCTCCCCTGGGAAAATAATCCACAATCTCCGCCTCAGATCTTGCGGGTGGCAACTCACGATCTAAACAAATCAATTCACAAACATTTCATTTCTTTCTGCATGCAACATGATTACACAGGTAAACCAGAAATATGTCAAATATGAACAACAAAAAGCATCATTTACCTGTTGAAACGAGTCCTCGAACAGTGTTTTGCGACTGACGTGGATCTTAATGTGCTGAGGCATTGCTAGTTGCTTTGGTATTAAAAACAAAATGTATTATAAAATAAATCACATGTGCAAATACTTTTTGTTTACTTTGATACTATTTTCATAAGCCATTCATTTTCAAAACTCTTTAAAAGTACTCACATCTAAACATCCATTTTTCAAATGCTAATGCATATTTACAAAACAAATTATTATTATTTTTTTTAATCACACCTTAAAACATTTTGCATAATAGTTTTATAATGAATTAATTTATTAAAATAACATTTAATAATTGTTGTGTTATAATTATACAAATTATTCGTAATTATCATGATTATTAATTATATATAATACATTCATTTAAAAATCTACATTTTAAATATGTATCTTCACTGACAATACTGCAAAATGTTTCTTGCACTGTCTGCTACTGAAATAACAATCATTAAAAAGACTACATTTATTCTGTTGTGTTCAATCACTATTGTAAAACTTAAAGCAATGAAGATTTTAACACTGAAAACAAACATTTACAAGCCTAATGACAGAACGATAGCAGGCTTTAACAAAAAGCCTGATTGGTTTTGTAGAGTTCTGAAGATTAATGAAAAGCAACTAAGAAAACTGTAATTTAATGAGCATTTCTAATCAGTGCCAGTTATATGAGGTCCTACCTGACACCAGAAGCGGAAATAGTGCACTTTGGCTTTAAAGTCCCGTACGTATGTGATCTGAGGCCCATTCTCACTGCAGGTTCACAAAGACAGAAACAGACTGTAAAATTGCACCACAACATCAATACTACAGTATTTAAAACAGCATTAAACTTTTAAACTTTGCAACATATATCTATTTCCATTTGAACATATTTGTAGCCTAAGACAAGAACAACCCTTCTAAGTCTTGCATTTTGAATGTCTGCATATGAGGATGCCACAAAAGACCTTCTCTTTACATATGAAGCTATTAAAAGGACTCACAGGGAGGATTTTCCTGTACGAGGATCAATATATGTCGTCGTTCTCCTATTGTGATCAACAAAATAGGGAATCCCGTCCACTGTAAACCTCATCTCCCAACCCTCCGGCAAAGGCTTCTCATTCAACAACCTAACGCACAAAAAACATTTAACTCCAGCAATTACAATAAAACCACAATGCTGCATGTCAGCTCATCCTGTTAAGTTCACATGATTAAAAAAATATTATACATTAAGGAGACAATTTCAGGCTATTATAGTGAACTAAAAGTATCAAAAATATTTTGTTATTTAAAAAGAAGCTGAAATAAAATATATATTTTAGATGAAGAACTGAACAGAAATGAGAAATGTTGCTTTGGAAATTAATTAAAAATTATTAAATGGAAATGTAAACTGAAACTGAAAAAAAAAAATCCCCAACAAGAGAAAAAAGAAATATAAAATATAAAAAAGCTATTTCAAAATATTAATAAAAACAACAATAGTGTGTAAATAATTAATAAAATAGCGCTGGCTGTGATTTGTGATTGTGTCGCACCCTTGTGTTCGAGGGTCTTCCCATTGTGTGGATCTTGTAGGATGATGAACGAAATACATCCTCCTATTACTGTCAGTCCGTTTCTCTGTGGGCAAAACCAGCAGACGCACGCAGGTTTAAGAAATGACAGCGTGAGCTGCTTTATTATGAGGGTAAAATGTGATTTCCTCTTTCTGCCGCATAAAAATGAAAGTGACTCACCCCATCCCGGCGGCAGAGGACCCAGAGGGTCAAACTCTTTATTAGCTGTAGGCGCAAGCTGCTCTTGCAGCTGAAGAGATGAGCAGATAGAAAGAGCAAGGACAGCTCGGGTTATAGAGGAAATCCTTCCATTTTAAATCCCTTGAAAAGAGTCTAACTGGCTGACTGTACATTCTCTTTTATGTATTTACTCACTCCATAGATGAATCTCTGGTTGAAGCGCTGCATGGCTCCCTGCAGCTGACTGCGCTGGTTCTGCCACTCCTCGTAGTTCCGGACCGACTCTATTGTGGGTCTTTGCCATGTGGTGGTTCTGTTTATATGATCCACATAGTACACGCGGCCCATTGGGTCCAAACGACGCTCCCAACTAACACAAAAGAACACACAAGATTCTCTAAACAACTGCCTGTCAAATGACCTTGGGTTTTATTCACTGGCAAGTTTTACATTTAAAATACATTTTTAAATAATAATAATCATAATAATAACACTATTATTGTTAATATTATTACTATTATTATTCGTATTTAAAAATGAACAATGATCAGTTTTGATGATGACTGATGACAACTTTATTATTAAAGGAAAATTATAACTGCTTAGCATTTATTTTAAAATTAAACTTAAACCTGAATTAAACTTAAATTAAAGGTAAAAAAAAATTATTTTAAAAAAGAAATCATGCAAAATTCAGCTAAAAGGTCAGAGGTCACATGTAAAAAAACATTTATTGTGACAATATTTATATAGTAATAACAATATGTATCTTTGTTATTATGTTATCAATAATATCATTTAAAACGTAAGAATGATAATTACTGATAACACCAAAAACAACAACAATAATTATTATAATAATTTAATCAAAAATTATAATTATTGTAATTACTGTTATTATTCAAATTTATTTAAATATAATATTATCTTTCATACAAATAATTCAGCTAGAATGCCACAGGTAAAAAAAAAAACAAAAACAAAAATAAAAAACACCTAACATTTGGTAACCTGGCCATAATTTTTATGCATTTTATTGAAACTGAATTAAACTTAAAAATAAAAAATAAATTAAAGCTAAAAACATATAATTAAGCTAAAAGGTCAAAGGTCAGAAAATAATTTTAAAAACCTTTAGAAAGCATAAAAACAATAAAATCATGACATTAAAAATGACAATAAAAATACATTAACTAAAAAGGGTTAAAATATACTAATCCAAAGTCAGCAGAGAGCTTGGTTACGCATAAAAGCATCTATTTAGGTAACTTAATCAGTACATACTTTACTCTCTTTGTACTCAACATGCAACTGAATATCTATTAGCAGCAAATTGATGAATCTGCAAAACTGAAAAGTGATCTCTAAAGAAGACAGCATGGTTACCCTGGTGGTAGTGGTTCCGGTCTTTCCCATGTGGTTCTTTTCTCAATGTGATCCACGTAGTAAACACGGCCATTCTGATCCACTCTTTGCTCCCAGCTACACAAACGCACCACGAAACAAAAAGAAAACATATCAGACTAAATTCATACAAGCTTAAAATGTAAAATTACTTTATTTGTATCCATTCATTCTGACATGCATCTGCTCTTAATAAAGGCCTCACATGGAATCATATGGGAGCTTGATATAGCTAGTAAACACGGACTTTTCTTTACTGTAATTGTATGACGTACCCAGGAGGAAGAGGGCCGTTACTGATCAGTGAAGCTCTGGGTGGTGTTGGACTGGCTCTGGGGGCCTGATTTGACCCTGAACCTGAGCTTGACCCCTGACTCTCCGTTTCTCCATTCACACACACCCGTGGAGACGTTTCCGGGCTGGGAACGCTGCTGCCGTGAGTGGGAGTCGAGCCAGCAGAGGACGCTGAAAAAACAATACAGTGAACAGTTTGGGAACTTTGCCTTAAACAAGCCACCCCGACTAAATACAACGCTATGAAAAACCAGGATGTGACTCCTTTGATAATGTGCTCTACCTGTGGAGGAAGTAGGTTTATGAGGTGAAGCGGGCGGTGGCCGCTGGGGTCTAGGTGGGCGTGGTCTCAGAGCCCCCGCAGATGGAGAGGCAGACCCCGTACTTCCCACTGCGTGACCGTTGGGCAGCGGCGCTTCATCAGCGATGTCACTGGATGGGGAAGAATCTCGACTAGACCAATGACAAACAGACACAAATGTCAAAATTTAATTAGTGCAGGTGACAGGTGATTTTCAACTTAGACAATAGCTAAGTTAATAAAAAATACATATTTTCAATGTCTAGAACATTTCTGTTTAAGTGCATGACATACAAGCTTCATATTCCATAATTTAACAGTTAACATAAAATATCTGGTCATAATTGTTATGCACCTAAAAAATATATTAACATTCAGTAATCTGGCCATCATTTTTGTGTATCTTATTGAAACTGAATTAAACTAAAAAAAAATCTAAAAAATTAAAGCTAAAAAGAAATAATAAAAAAGTACACTGCAGTTTTATGAGCAAGACATAGAAGTTTTCTTTTCTACAATTAATCTGCTAACATTCAATAACCCGCCCATAATTTGTTATGCACCTTATTAAAATTGAATCAAACTGAAATAAAAATAAATTACAGATAAAAAGACATTCAACTGTGTGTGTGTGAGACACACACACACACACACAATATATACACTAAAAATTGTATATTTTTTACACTAAAAATTGTATATTTTTTATATTTAATCTAGAACATTCCTGTTTTTTATTTCCACAATTCAACTGTTAACATTTAATAATCTGGCCATAACTTTTATGCATCTTGTTTAAATCATAATAATGAGAACATATAAGAACAGATAAAATGAAAAAGGATTTTTTTTTTTTAGCTTTTATTATCAATAAACCACGCATCATGATCTCTAAAATGTCAAGTGCACTGAGTAGGCAGTCAAGAGATTTCCCTGGAGAACTAATTTCACCAAGAACACAAACAAAAGCAAGGAAGAAAGATTCAAGCTCTTTCTACACATATTATGTTAATATTCCCTCAGAAATGGCATAGCAATTTTTACATTACCTTCCTGCTACGTCCCCGTTCAGTTTGGATTCTCCATTTACAACAGCGTCTGTGATTGAAGAGAAACATTACACCAAATAGCACATGTGGGAAGTCTTTATTTTAAACAGCAAATAATCTAAATCTCTAAACTGTTGTTGGAAATAAGCTGAATATGTTTTGTAAGGATAAAGAAGGTCTCAACTGTGCTTTTGTTCCTCAGAAGCAAAAGTCTCAGGATCCACCTGCAATCCATCCAGACACACTGAGAGATCTCCAACCACGTCCGGCCGCTCTCTGTCTGAACTTAACTGCAGCGTTTGCACCACCTCACAAACTGAGACACATACATACACATGTGATTTTTAACATAACGCTGCTTACAAAACTGAAAAATGATTATTAACACCAGCATCCTGATTGATCATTGCATTTTCATGATGTTTCTAGGATTTACTGAATAATGATTTTTTTTTTTTAAAAATTCATCCTGTTTCATAACTGATTTCATGAATGACTCATCAAGACTGAGGTATGAACTGATTTAAAAGACACACTGAAAAGAACATATGAGGCATCACTACTGCAATTTGCAAGCATGTTTTACCACAAGAATAGCACTATAAAGCTGATTATATAAATGTAAGCTTTTAAAGCATATGCACAGAAGCTGACCTGGAAGGCTAAATTGGCTTCAGGTAAACAAGCTCACAGTGACACTTCAGGTCACAGGAAAAGGAAATGGTAACCTGGATGTGGGCTACTCAATGCCACAGTTTGCATTCACTCTATCTGCAGTTCTGTAATTCACATTAGCTGTGAGTGGTCACATGATTCCCACGTGACAGAAGTATCTGAAAAGACTCTTTGTTTGGTGCTACGAGTCAGTTCACCTGCCTTTCTCCATTACAAAGACGGAATAAAACACAAAAACACTCTAACACACACTATAGAGACTGAACTCTAACTAATGAGATTCACACAAGTGGAGAATATGGAAACTCACTCTTCATATTGTTGGCTTTTAAGGTCTCGCTGACCTCCAGAGCGGCCATACCCAGCAAAATGTCAGATTTAAGTGTCTGGTGACTCCAAACCCGGAAAATTAACTTGCTGAAAGGGGTGACGATCCTACAACAAAATATAATTAACAGAGCAGTGTTGTTATTGTTAACCAAAACTATAACTATTAAAATGACAATTTTATGTAATTCAAATAAAGCTGAAATAAAATATAAATATTTAAAAAAAAAGCAAATGCCAATGAGAAATATTTATGTAAGCTGAAATACTAAAATTACTCAAAATACAATACAAATTTATTTAAGCTTAAAAAAAATAAAAGTGACAAAAGCACAAAAGTATTCAAATGAAAAAATATATTGCTTTAAATTTAAGTTGAAATACTAAAATGACTAAAATTAAAATAAAATAAAAAAAAAATCATATAAATGACAAAACACAAAAAAATTATTAAAACAGAAAACATAAATGAAAACTAGAAATAAAATAAAAAAGCCAGTTTGGACTATTAATAAACACTACCAAAGTATATACATAAAAGTATGTAAATAATAACTGCAAAAGAGTCAGTACACTTTAATATCATATATTAATTTTTGTCCAGAGAGTGAATATAAAATAATAAACACTGATCTTAGTGACTTATTTCAGTATTTATTTCACTCTTACACAGTGAGAGACTGTTTCCATTTGGGACTGTGAGTGTTGGTGCATTTCTCCGTCTTCTTGGACTGGCCATCCACACACACCTCAACATAAGGACTGGGCCCAAACCAATTCTTCTTATTGTCCCGCAGCTTAGCGGACAGAACTGATAAAAGATGACAAATATAATGACAGATCTATTAAAAGTATTCATCTGAAGATATGACAGCAAATAGCAATTCAGCTGACATCTCAAAATGTTAAGGCTACATTACAAACAAAAAACAGTAAACAAACGTGAAGTTCTGCAATAACATAACATTAGGTTTTCCTAAATTTTAGGAATTTAGTTTTTTGTGTAAGACTTTATTTTAAGGTATCCTTGTTACACAAGTTACATGTGCGTACTATTATAATAAGCAATTAATTATGCATAATTACAAGGACAAGGATAACAAGGACAAATTAAAATAAAGTGTAACTGTTTTATGTAAAGCTCACCTGTTATCTGAAGTTGAGCCTTCATTGTGCAGCCATTAAAAACACTTGTTGTGGCTCGAATCTGAAACAAATAAGCATGTAGATCAATATTTATTGTTAATTCTCATCATCATCACAAGAACTCATGACCCAGGATAAAAGTAAATAGCGAAAAAAGGTCAGCTCACTTCATCAACATGTAACAGCATTCGCAACCAATTTTACTTCTGTAACGTGCCCCATTTATGAGCGAAACGCTCATATGATGTCATGTTGACTAAGCCAACAAAACCCACTGTCTTGCATGGCTCTTACTGGCTGATCTGTCACTAAATGCACTCCACTGACACATCTGATCCCTAAACAGTGCTGTACGTCGTTTAGTGCTGGTGTGTGATGCATGTCCTCGTTCAGTCTGCGGTAACAGCTAATCTCACAACAGAAGTCTCGAGTAATCCTTGGCAGATTACAGATGATGCAATTTCAAGAGACTTCCACGTCTCTCAGTCACTATAGGAGTCAGTCTGTCCACACACACACAGACATTTACAACGAGCCCAAAGACATTCTACTGATGAACCGAAGAGAACAAACAGAACTTGACGGGAGAAACGGTAAATGTCAACATGAAATGCTGGTTGCAAATCATTTTACTTCTTCAAGTCAGTAATTTAATCAGAAATCAATAAGAACTACTTGTTCAGATTTTTACTTGCTCTGCTGATATCTGCCACCACCACAATATAATTCTTTCCCATACAATGAAAGTTAAAGGGCACTGGAGATGTCAAACTCCAATAAGAACATAAAAGTATCACAGCAGTCATCCATACTCACATATGCAATTCCCATTCTCAGTGACTTAAAGATGAGTAAAGTTTTGTGAGAAATACTTGATTAAAAAGTCTAAACTCTGTCAAGATGCCTGATAAACATTCATCCATCAGTTCCTCGGCGATGCCAGCAGCAGAGCTAAAGGCTTTATCAATAAACCAATACACTATTAGTCATTACAACAGTTTTGATATTCCTCTAATCCATCTTTAGTATTTTCTGCCTTAATTCTGACGGCCAGTGCATTATGATAAAAGCTCACATCAGCACACTGTCAGAGGTTAGTTGACCACATGAAAAATAATGATGAACGAAGTGAGGTCTCACTTTTAATAAGGCAAGACACTACAGGCAAAACCATAGTGTTTTCATGCACTGGCCAATTTTGAGATCTATTATAAAGAAAACATCCTAAATACACATTCAGTTTTTTTTTTTAGTACATTTTACCTATATGCATTTGTAGATTCCCAATACTTATCACATACAGTACATATCTAATACATACCTCACTTTCATACAACAAACTTTACAGTTTTATTCCTATCTAAATTGTGAAGGGTGTTGCAGAAGGGTTTGTTCATATGTCCTTCACTTGATTCATCTTATTTTTTTTCTAAAAACATGGTAAAAATGTCTTTTTTCCAGCTGTTGACAGTATCTATGGAGTGATAAAAAGAGAAATCCAAAACCGCCTCTGGAAATGCTTTCAACTCTAACGTATCTACAAAATCAAACAATGATTTTGAACCTGGCTTTATCCAAAGTTCAGGTTTCTGTTCTGGAAATGTATGCAAATTAGTGCATATTTATTTATATAATGCCTATTTGCATTTGTGAACATGACATTTCAGAAAACTTGTAATTGAAGACTGTCTCAATGTAGTGAAATTTTACCCTATTCACCCGTGGTATCTTGCCTTAATAGTTTGTAAAATGCAATGCAATAAGGCACTGTGGTTTTACCATGGTACAAAAGTGATATCAGATGGTAACAGCACGATACTTTGACATACACCACAGAAATAAACAATTCCATGGTATTCTAACCATCTTGGTGTAGCATGTAAATTTCGTGGCACGTAATTTTCCGTACCATGGTGTCAGATAGTTTTAAACACCATCACTGTTATGATACTGTAATAAGTACATAAGTGACGTCACGTAGCGTTTCTGACTGACGGTGTCGCAGCTACAAAAATCAGCAAGACGTCAGACGGACGTTTACGAGTCAACTAAATGCATATATGTCTTGGAAACTAAAACTGATAGGTTAGAATCGTTTCAGACTACCATTTTCGTACAGTAATCAATGAGCTGTCAAAACATCACCCGCCACACAGTCTAACAGTCAGTCACCGGTCAAACGAGCTAACGCGTTATCAAAACACGGCTGTTTTTCTTCCATATTGTCCTCTGTAGGCGTGTGTCGCTTATGTCTTACCGTCTTATGATCACGGGAAATGTTTCTAGATCTCGGTTTTAACCGGATCTGAGGTCAACTTCTTGTCGTTTGGATAAACTTTGGTCCATCTCAACCGGGTGACCAAAGGTCCGCCGCCAGCACTGGCTCCATGTCAGAGTGACGTCACTGCGCGACCTCGTCACGTGACGCGACGCGCGTCCATTTGGATAATGTAACATTTGTTTGTACAGGGTGGGTGTGTACAGTGTTTTATTTTACCAGTGTAAAGCCTGAAACATCAGGTGGGTGTGAGTACTTCAGAATGAGCAGAAAGTGGATTTATTCACATTATTTAAGGACTGTTCTTCCACGAGATGGCGCTGTTTCTTTTGGAATACATTGGTAATCATGGCACAGTGATGGTACAATTACAATTTTGCGTTACTGCCTAAAAAGTAACAAATTACGTTACTTGGTTATTTTTTATGGAAAGTAATGTGTTGCGTTACATTTATATTACTTGCCTTACTTTTAAAATCTGGGCAGGGCTTGCTTTCTTTTAATATAAAAAGTTCAAAAAACAGTAGAATGCAGGAGAAAAAAGTTCAACACTCTTCAGTGAAGCACAAATGTTAGTTTCCCTAAAGTAATTTTTGCTCATTAGTATTGTTGAATTGAATAATGGTCGGTCAGCAGCAAAGACAATGGTTAAAAATATGGGATTAAATCTTTTTTTTACTCCCGATTTCTCTCAACATGGGGACATGAGAGCTGTTAGTCAAATGGGAAAACAAAGTAACTGCTGTTACTTATTTGAAAAAGTAACTCAATATTTCACGATAATTTCTTGTAAATGAAAACTATTGTGTTACTTTACTAGTTACTTAAAATAAGTAATCTGATTACATAACTCGCGTTACTTGTAATGCGTTATACTGACGGTATAGGTATCTCCTCGTAATACTACGGTAATATAAGCCAGTACTATAATACAAAAACATGGTGTATTTGTTATTACTACGGTACATGAATACCATGCGTTTTTGGATATACCAGTGAGTACAAGGGTTTTGGCACATTTTTGAAAATGAAACTTTGGTTTACAGTGTGATTACCTTGAATATGTATTTTATATAAGGGTCGTTCTCAATGGATGTTGGCCCTTAGGTAATCTGTGGACATTTAAATACTGTTTCAAAGACATTATAACAATTTTTATTTAATGTTTAATCTTTAATGTTAAATGTTAATGTTGATTCATTCATTGTAATATCATGTCATATCATTTAATAAATTGCTGTAAATAATATAAATAGATTTGTCCAAGCAAAAGCGAGTCAAGGGAGTGATGTTGAACTACTGGACCAATCAGCATCCGAGGAGGTGGAGAAACGGAGAGCAAGTACTTCCTCAGTGGCTCCTGGAAGTCTGAATCATTTCTGCGAATCGCTTCGTTCGGAGGATTCATTTCAGTAAAACGCCACAAAAAAGATGCATGGATTCGTTTTGTCCACCGGTCAAAACTATCCCCTTATGGCAAGACACATGTTATTAGGGTGAAAATGAATACTAATCTGAAATTACGTAAATAAATGATATAAATAATATGACATTTAAAATAAATGTGTTAAATAAGTATATAAACAAATCAGCCAATATCTGTTTAAATATACACATATTTCCAGAACAGAAATCTGAACTTTTTAAATATTGCACGTTTTTTACAGAGAATATTTTGGATATATCTTTTCATCACTCCAAAAATCATGTCAACAGACAAAAAAATCCACAAAGCTTCACACGCGCTTTTCGACTCAGTACGTCCGAATCATTCAAAAGAACCGTTTCAGTTAAAAGAATGATTCTTTGGCGTTCACTAGTATTGCTCAGCATCAGCAGCATTCGCCCAGAAGACAAGCGCCGTACTGCTGTTCACACCCCGGTTCCGACCTCATTACCTCCGAGATCTGCTTATATATCGGTGTCGTTAAGAGCATACTCTTCTTTCTAAATTTTTGAACAGCTTGTTTAAAGATGTTGGCGTGCACCGAAATGATCACGATGTGTCTCCAGTCGGCGAAGCGCGAGCATCTCCGCTCCAAACAGCAGCAGCAGCAGCAGCATCAGATCCAGGATGCGGTTCACGGACTGTCCATCTTTCACGATGTAAGTAGACAAACGTTCGGTCAGTGAACCCAGCAAGGTGACAATGCAAACATTAACCTTGAACCCAAGAGCACAAGTCATTGTGTCACTTCTATTAATGTAGGACACAGAGAGAGGTTGGTTGTGCACATATGAAAATATAGTCTTAAAATAGGTTATGCTATAAAGCATTGATTGTTATAGGGACAGTTCGAGGAACAAATAATGCAGACGCTTATGCGCTTATTATGAAGCACAGGAAGATAATCCAAATGCATTGCCATGTCTTATTTTTAGTCTCCCATTGGAACATCAGATAAATAGTATACAGTATATACAGCTCATTTGCATATTTAAATATAGGCCTAAGGCATATGTAATGTAGAGGTTTCGATATGCATATGAACATAAATTGTCATCTCTTTTTATTGTAGTGAGAATGCCTTTCTTTGTCACTCTCCCAGAATTGTCATTCATGCTTAATGATTTTGATGTTTGCGTGCATTTATGCTGTACAATTAAACAATTGCAGCAGCCACTGGTGAATCACATTTGCAGGAATCGGCTGTCATGATTTCACAAATGCAATGTGATATATTCTCTACAAATGGATAGATGTTCACATGTTTGTTTTTTGTGCTCATATGCATGAAATATTATAGAGTTTTTAGAGATTGTTTCAAATTCTAAACAAACAAACAAAATATTAATACTAATAATAATTAAGGATCAATTTTGCATTGCATTATATAATCTTCCTGTATTGCATTTTTATTGCATGTATTGTGGATGTGTTTAATGTACAAGCAGTACCTGCTTCAGCACCTTTAAGGCTGTGTGCAGTCGTGTTAGTGACAGATAAAAAGTTGCAGATGTTCTCTCAGCAGGGTTAAGTAAGCTGTCATAGAGGGGGTCTGACAACAGAGAGGATGTGTGTGTGTGTGTGTGTGTGTGTGTGTGTTTGTGTGTATGTGCGTGCTTGTCCTTAAAGTCAACCTGAAATCAAAACTGACCTTATTTAGCACACGCTCCTGGTCTTATTTTGCATGATTCATTAGTGCAATCTTTAATTAAAAAGCATTAACTTGCTTCCTCTCTGAGACAACTTCTTTTTTGGCCACAGGCATTTAGTTAATGTTAATCACTAGCCAAATACTCAAAAGTCATTGTTTTAGACTGCTGTTGTAGATGCTTTCTAAAATCTATGATTCGAATTGGAGAAGCTCTGTAGAGAGTGAAATTGATCTTCCATTGTAATCCACATTTGGATCTGGCATTGTGATATAAAACGCTCACTTTTCTTAATCCAATCGATTCCAGCTGGATAAAATCAAGTCCCATCCTACATTTTTTCCTCTTTCACATCACATTAGACATTTTATGTTGACTTTACACACAGCTCCAGCTTTTGTTGTCTGTAAATTAAGAGCTCAGCGTGTGCATTTGGGAGATATAAAAACTCCAAGCATTGTGTTTGTATCTTAAGCTTTCATCCTTTAGCGTGCACTTGGGAAAGAGAAGTTGCATGTCTTTGATCACCACAGCAAATACAGCAAAGTTTTCTGACAGTTCTGATGTGCATCATGATTAATGTTGCTGCGCTGCTTGAAAGAATTCAGTCTGTTCAAGTGCAGGCTGATCTCAGCATGTGATTCTGTCATATATTCTCATAGTTTCATTAAAGAGACCATTGGTAATGTTGCTGTCTTTTGCTGTTGCATTATCTCTTATTTATGAATTTATCTTCAGGATGTAGAATTATGCATGAAATTAAATATTGCAGGAAGTACTACTGAGCCTTCTCATATTGGTTTCTGCACAACATCAAACTAGAGTTTTACATTTTACGAACTTGCAGGTACTTGCAAGTGCAAAAGCTCACAGCCAGATTCTAGAGTGTTTTAGTGTGTTTCTAGAATGTTCTAGGTGGCTGCTATGGTGTAAAAATAGCAGAATAATATGGAGATATATGACATATATTGCCCTATATCAGAAGTGATATTGCTTATATCTATAAGGCTATATTTCATTTTCACACACAATATATATATATACACCCTGGACCACAAAACCAATCATATGGGTCATTTTTTAAAAAAAATTGAGATTTATGCATCATAAATGTGCTGAATATATAAGCTTTCCATTGATGTGTGATTTGTTAGGACAGGACGATATTTGGACAAATTATAAATACTTGAAAATCTGGAATCTGAGGGTGCAAAAAACCGAAATACTGAGAAAATCACCTTTAAAGTTGTCCAAATGAAGTTCTTAGCAATGCAAATTACTAATCAAAAATTAAGTTTTGATATATGTACGGTAAAATCTTCATGGAACATGATCTTTACTTAATATCCTAATGGTATTTGGCATAAAAGAAGAATCGATAACTACTTATATGTCCATGTATGGACAGGTTTTAGGATGGATATACAGATACATGTCAGAAATCTCAAAAACTGTATTGCACATACATAGACATGCATATTTGTATGAACTAGATATATATGTCAATATATGAAATTGCTCCAAATTTGAATAGGTTTCAGATAAGATTTAATATATGTATATCAGATTGAGCTTATTAGCAGAAAAATATGTCCCCTAGAGATAAATGACTCATATTGAAAGAAATGAGGTACATGACCTGCTAATTCAAACATTAAATTACATTAAAAGTTGTGTTTGTCAATAAAATAGGCCGTGAGTCTCAAGTGTTGAAATAATCACTTTTCGCATCGTGTCGGACAGAGGCTGTGTTTGTGGGAGGTATTTATTCGCTCCCCGAGGCGATAATTGCTAATCATCTTTCCCGGGTCCGTATCCTCGAAATTTCTAAAGCCGACTGACATGAGAAGAGCGAACAGCTACTTATAATTCCCCCGGCCCGCGTTTGAAGCTCTTGTGCACTGATACTGAACCGTGGGCTCTGAAGGAGAAAGAGATTTGGATTAACTAAGATGCTGTCAGGCCTATTTATAAACCGTGACTCAACTGATATTGTGCTTTGTGAATCGTTTGTTCTCTTTCTAGTGAACGGAGTCAGTAGGACCCGTGTCTCCCCACTGGCTCAACACCTGCCAGAGAGCCATTGGAAACGATCTCTCGGCAGGAAGCTCAGATGACCTTTAAAGGACATTGTTAATGATGCATTATCCTACACTTATCTTTTGGCAATGCGCTATTGCACATCTGGCTTTTACAAACCTTATTGTGTCATATAAAGCTGAAGAATCAACAGACGTGCGACCTGCTCATCATAAACAAAGTATATTTCACCATTTAATCTCCGGTGTCGTTTTGCTTAGATTAATCTGCTCTGAAGGGCTTAGTCAGCTCTGGTTTGATTGTTTGTGTGGCTTTTAGCCAAATGCACATAGTGTGGGAATCCAACTATTGGTCTTAGTTAATACCATCTGTCTAAATGACATTTTAATGCTGCAAGCCAGTTAGCTGTGTTTTAAAGTTGTTTGTATTTTATTAAGCTTGTGAAACTGCGCCTTCAATTAGAAATGTTAAAGAAATTGTTCATTAAAAATTGAAAATTTACTCGCCCTCAATCCATCCGAGATGCAGATGAGTTTATTTCTTTATCAGATTTGGAGAAATGTAGCATTGCATCACTTGCTCTCCAGTGGATCCTTTGCAGTGAATGGGTGCCGTCAGAATGAGAGTCCAAACAGCTGATAAAAACACACCAATCCAGTCCATCAATTAACATCCATAATGTTGCTTTCAGAAGTGAAAAAGTGGTCTGGTCTGAATCAGGAGAAAAAATCTGCACAGATTAAGCACCTATCAAGAGCAATACTCTTATACTTTTTACTTTTATACTTTTTTTCAAGTATTTAAGTTTTGTCTGTGCATGAACTTGAATGAGATTTTATAGAACAGATTATCATAACAACATGAGAATAAATAAAAACAGAATTTAAATTTTTGCATGCACCATTTCTTTAAATCTCATAAAGATCCAGTTCTCATCCATTTGCACAGAGTTTGCTTTTATAAAAGGTTATGTTGTCAATATGAGGCCTAGACAGAAAAGAGCGTAGTAATTCTGAAGGTGACACGCTACCTTAGTTCTCCTTTGTTCTGCTTGATTTTGCTGTATTGTCTTGTAAAATTCAACCACTTGCAGCTGTTTTATATGATATCATAAACAAGCCACCTAACAATGTAAATGTAGATCCTAGAGGAGAAATTCAACTCTCACAGTGGTGCTTACAAAGACCAGAACTACATAAAAGAAGTAAACAGAAATGACTTTAAAAACTGCTGATGAAAAAAATGAGGAATATTAGCAAGCATATGAAAAATGTATTCTTAAGATTTGACATTCATATGAAAACAAGCAAACTGGTTTTAGATCCGTTCATCCAAATTAAATTCAGTAATTTAAAGACACTTTTATGGAACGAACAGAAGTCATTGACACACATAGGAAATAAAATACATTGCTATCAATGATACATATGATATTTGATAATCTGACAAAATAATTTTATTTAAAATGGACAGGTGGGAAAAAAGCTAGCTGAATGTGAGTTTATTCCCAGAAGCTTTGATTTATATTGGAAATATATCAGTCTTATACAACCATCAGAGACCTGCAGGTAATGTGATATAATTGAAGAAGGAGGCTTGTAAACAGATACTAGAACAAAGCCTGGTGGGCATCGACTTGTATTGACAGTAACTTGGCCATCAGAAGTGAAGGCCAGATGGTGTTAAAAGCACTTGAGGAGTAAAAAAAAAAAACTATAACAGTGTGGTGACCCGTCCAGGTGTGAAGGAGCCGTGTTTAGCCACTAGATGATTGTACTGTCAACACCTATATAATCCTCAAAGGCAAACTGTCCAGAAACGTTCGCACCCTGAATCTCAGATGAGTCTCAGACCTTCACAATCTGATGTTTGCACTACAGGCCTGAGGAACCAGGAGTGGTAAAAAAGGCTCGAGAGAATTTGACAGATAACAGGATTAGTTGCCCTTGAGAATATAGCAACCATTTTCTGTTATGATGATTCTGAGTGTGTGCGCAACAGAAGAATTTTTGCTTTTCACGATTTTACAAATGTTTTGATCTAAAGGCTTCTGCTGAAATGCTTGAAATTAGTTTTTAGGCAAAAATAAATTGTACCTACATATGAATTTATTTTACAAAACTACAATACCTTTCAAAAGTTTGGGGACAGAAAGTTTGTTTAAGAAATAAATATTTTTATTAATCATAGATGCAATAAATTTACCGTAAAGTCAGTTTATTTTTTGAAAAGTGATAGGACATTTATAATGTTAAAAATGATTTCTATTTGAAATTAATGCTGCTCTTTTGAACTTTCTATTCATCTGTGAATCTTTAAAGATAAAATGTATCACAGTTTCCTTAAAAATATTGGGCAACACAGCTGTTTTCAACACTGAGCAGCAAATCAGCATATTAGAATGATTTCTGAAGGATCATGTGACACTGGAGTAAAAATGCTGAAAATTCAGCTTTGATCACATGAATACATTCATTCACATAGAAAACAGTTAATTAAAATTAAAATAATAATTAACAATTGCTGTTTTTACTGTAATATTGGTAAAACAATTTTGTGCAATTTTGTTATGAATTAGTTAGAGCAGATAGTACATGAAAAGCATCATGAAATGTGCAGCATACATGTTCCTCAAATATATTGTTAAAAAGCATCCCAGGACGCAGCTCAGCTTATTCAAGTGCAAGTCTGTGGTTATAGCACCACTATAGCAATTGCACATTTGCCTCAATAAAAGATGTGTGGTTTCTGCATGTGGATGGTTTTTGAGAACATGTCTTGTTTGTTTGTGTGCCTAACAGGCTTTATAAAGGCATCTCAGTTATAATGTCACGTTCCATCAGTGTTGAAGAAGGAACACAGCAAAGCTCTAAAGGGGCAGTTCATTAAAGACATTCAGGCCAAATTATATTCAGTATTGATCAGCACTGAGCATTTCCGCCAGTCCTCTACGCTTCTGAATGCTGCTCGCGTTAATAAACTGCCCATTGACTGTTTTTTCATCTTTATCTCTTTACAGATTTTCCGTCGAGCTGACAAAAACGGTGAGTGTGACCTTTTGCTATGTCACATTTAAAGTGTTTCTCTTGTTACTTTTGCACAGCACCTCAGTTGCAAGTCTTATTTTTAAATTCAAATCAATGAAACGAAACATTTTTCTAGATTTCTGCTTACTCACTGTAAATAAATCATTTGCATAGCGATTTTGCTACAATATCCTGATGCATTGTTTGACAATCTCTCTGGACGTGCATGAATTTGAAAATACCTAGAAGATTTATTACTCAGAGTACAAGAAAGTGGATTTTCAGCTGAAACCGTGGGACTTAGTAATTCATAAAATGCAAGTCAGCGACTGCCTGTTTTTGAGAATAAAAAACGTATCAAAGATTACAAATTGAATACCAGTGACTCCTGTTGATATATTGAGGTCTTATGAAGCGAAATGATTGGTTTGTGCAAGAAACTGAACATTATTTACAACATTATCACCTGTAATCCAGAGCCTCAGGCAAATGTTCCTGAGTGATGACCGGTTCACAAATGATTCATTCTTGTGAATCGGTTCTTTTTAATGAACTAGTTGAACCAGTTCATCAAATCGGACTGAAGCGTCAGAAACATTTTGCGACTTGAGCAGCACAGATCTACAAGTTATTCAATCAAAACTCACTTTTAGATGCCTGACAGTCACTCCAACTTGAAATCTGACCCTGTGATGATTGAACTGATTCAGCGCTCCAGTTCATCCAACAGTCACTAAACTAAGGAAACAGGTCAACCGAATTTGTTTAAGACCTGTTTATTTACTTCATATGCTTTAGACATACAAAACATCCACATTTTGTATAATTATTGTATTTTATTTATATAATTACATATATGTTATGTCATTGTGTGATTACATAAACAAACTAGTGAACTGAATCAGTTTGTTGAATCAGACTGTCCGAAAGAACCAGTTTACGGAAAAGAATCGTATTTCCATGTTTGTCTGAGGCTCTGGATTACAGGTAATAATGTTGTAAATAATGTTCAGTTTCTTGCACAGACCAATTGTTTCTCTTCATAAGACTTCAATATATCGTCTGGAGCCATGGGTATTAATTTTGTGTTTCTTGATATGCTTTTTTATTCTCTAAAGTAGCTGACTTGAATTTAATAAATCACCAAGGAGCACGCTTTCAGCTAAAAACCTTCTTTTAGAAGGAAAATAGTGGCCTACATCCTGGATGGCCTGAGGGTGAGTAAATTATTAGCAAATTTTCATTTTTGGATGGACTTTTCCTTTAATCTTGCTGTTGCAGATCTTCTTCAGACATTTTGATTGCCTCTCAGACTTGAGCACAGTTTGAGACGCTGTTGAGATCTTTATTTGCCTCTCAGTTAATCTTATTGCTGTCTAGGATACAATTGTGATGTTAATCAGGTCACATCTTTCTTTCCTGTGAGTGCTGAACACAATTTGCTTTGTAATTTCTGAGAATGCTAATGTAGGCTGTTGCAAAAAAACTTTTCATTTTTATTCAGAACGCATAATATCTGTGAGAGTTTGAAGCCTGAGAGCAATCGGAGTCCCTCAGGCACATGCGCGGGTGGCCCGCTGCTTAATCTGAGCCGGAGCCAATGACCAGCCTGTCACGAAATGCCTGTTTATTCTTCAAAGGCCTATAATGCACAAGGAGGGAGAGGGTGAAATGAACAGAACGATGCGCTGTCCAAACACATCAGAAATGAGTGGCTGTCACTGGGGCAGCACAGTCCTTTCAGAGGTCATTACCATTGTTCCAGAATGCCAATTACTTTCTTGCCACTTCAATCATGCTCTCATCATTGCCAAGGACGGAGAGATATAGAAAGAAAAGTGGAGTGGGAGAATATAAGAGCCTGCGTTTGTGCTGTGGAAAAGCCATAATTAGTGGACTTTGCTAAAGCTGCGTCAATATTACTGTTGATCTTACTGAGTTAGTGTTAGTGATTTGACCAAACTCCTAACATTACATGTTATCTAGTGACCAATCAGAACACCCTAACAACCACCTAAATGAACCAGCAACCACCCAGAGCACCCTAGCAACCACTTAGGACAGCATAACAACCACTTACATCATCATTGGAATCACGTATAACACCAGAGCAACCACCTACAACACCCTAGAAACCAACTATGACATCCTAGCAACCACCTGCAACACCCTAGAAACCACCTATGACATCCTAGCAACCAAATACATCATCATTGGAATCATTTATGACACTACAACGCTCTAGAAAACACCTAAGGCATCCTAACAACCATCCAGAACATCATTACAACTTTCTAGGACACCATAGCAACCATCTACAACACCCTAGAAACCACCCATGGCATCCTAGCAACCACCTACAACACCCTAGAAACCACCTAGGTAATCCTAACAACCATCTAGAACATCATTACAACTTTGTAGGACACCATAGCAAACACCTACAACACCCTAGAAACCGCCCATGACATTCTAGCAACCACCTATATTATCAGTGGAATCACCAGAGCAACCACCTGAAACGCCCTAGAAAACACCTAGGCCATCCTAACAACCATCTACAACATCATTACAACCATCTAGGACACCATAGCAACCACCTACAACACTCTAGAAACCACCTATGACATCCTAGCAACCACCTACAACACCTAGAAACCACCTAGGCAATCCTAACAACCATCTAGGAACGCCATTACAACTTTCTAGGACACCATAGCAACCACCTACAACACCCTAGAAACCACCCAGGGCATTATAGCAACCATCTAGAACATGATTTCAACCTTCTAGGACATCATAACAACAACTCACAACATAGCAACCACCGAAAACACCCTAAAAGCCACCTTTGATTTCCTAGCAACCAGCTACAACAGCCTAGAAACCACCTAGCACATCCTAGCAATCATCTAGAACATCATTAAACTATCTAGGACACCATGGCAACCAGCAACAACACCCTAGCAACTTCCTACAATACCATAGCAACCACCCACAACACCGTAGAAACCATCTGGGCACCCTAGCAACCATCTAGAACATGATTACAGCCATCTAGGACACCATAGCAAGCACTCACAACACCCTAGCAACAACTTACAACAATATAGCAACCAACCACTACACCCTAGAAACCACCTACGAAGTCCTAGCAAAAACCTACAACACCCTAGAAACCACCTGACATCATTACAACCACCTACAACACAACCATCTGGAACATCATCACAACCATCTAGACCACCATAGCAATTACCTTAACAACTACCTACAGCACCATAGCAACCACCCACAAAACCCTAGAAATCACCTATGATGTACTAGCAACCACTTACAACAAACTAGAAACCACCTAGAGCACCCTAACAACCATCTAGAACACCATAGCAACCACCTACAACACCCTGGCAACCACCTACAACACCATAGAAACCACTTAGGGCATCATAACAACCATCTAGAAAACCATAGCAACCACTCACAACACCTTAACAACTACTTATAACAAAATAGCAACCACCCACAACATGACATGACATGACATGACATGTGTCATCCTAGCAACCACCTACAACACCCTAGAAACATCCTAGGGCATCCTAAAAACCTGAGATATCATAGCAACTGTTCACAACACCCTAGCAACCACTTACATGTCCTTAATTTACTTTTAAATGTAATTATTTTTAAATTTTTAATTTAATTTATATTTAATTTTTTTCTGTTCATTTTCAGTTGTAGTATTTTTTGTGTATTTCTTTATGAGTACATTTTTATGTTGTATAAACAAATATTGTTTTTTTATTATTATTATTATTTCAGTTTTAGTATATTAAGTTAAACTAAATTAAACTAAATCAATTTTTTTCAGAAATCTAGTTTTTAAACATTTCCCAAGTTGAGTTGCACTTGATCAGCTAATGACAAATCAGACAGTGTCTATGCAGTGACCTTTCTTGTCAAACTAGAGCGCGGTTGCTAAGTAGACCACTGAGTTAGACGGGTGGGAAATAAAAACAGAGTTTGGCTGCTATTCTCCTCTTGAGAATAAACTGAGCTTTTATTCGAGCTTTAGCTCCCCTGTGAGGATTTTGAGCTCAGTGACTTGAAGGGAGATTATTTAAAGATTAGAAACTGAGTTAAAACCAGCCCGTCCAGCCTCGCACTAACCTAGTTAATAAACTCTCTCCCACAGGACCGTGGTACCGAGATGATGTGTGAGTGGATTTGTGCCCACGGTCCTTTACAAAGCCAACTCTTCTGGGTTGTGGTTGTTAAACTTTGAAATTTCACTTTGAGGAAGGGATTATACTGATTAGGGCTGCCTAATTAACTTTAGAGTATTAATTAAATATTTCTGGTATTCATTTAAAGCATTAAATTTGTATGTGAATGTGAAATACCACCTTTAAGCAGTTGTTCTGTTTTCTGTCCTACCAAGATAGGCTGTTCACAACCCATTTTACTCCCATAATCACATTATATGCAAAAAAAGAAAAGAAAAAGAAAAAGAAAAAAATGTTATTTTAGTATAATGAAAAGTGTAATTTTAAAAAGTTTTATATAGTTATATAGTATTTATTAATATTTTTTCAGATTCATTTTAATTTCAAGTTATAATGTAGTTTTTATTTATTTATTTATTGTCATCGTTATTTAATTGTAATTAAATAGTATTTCTGTGTGCCATTTATTATTTCTTTATTTATTTATTTAATAATTTCAGTATTTCAGCTTAAACTTGTTTTATTTCTTATATTTGCCAAGGCTACATTTCTAGTTATCATTTCATTTTAAAAATATTTTTAAAATTGAATGTAATATTTATATTTATTTTACTTTACTTCAGTTAATAATAATTATATTAACATTGGCAAAAACTATTTTTGATCAAATGGCAGGACTAATAATAATGAATAATTTACTAAATTATTTTAGTATATGTTTAAAACTATGTATTGTGTAGGAAAATAAATTTATGGGCAGGAAACCATTAGTGGCAGATTTAGAGCACTGCTTGTTGATTTTAACGCTGTAATAACCGCATACTCAACTAGTTAACAGTTATGTGTAGTTGTATGAACTTTCAAAATGTTTCCGCTGTGTTTAGAGCCACTACCAACCAATGGTGTGGATTTGGGGCGGAGCTAGTGGATTGACTGGCCAATAACAGACAGGGAGCAGGCTAGATGGGGCGGTGCTTGTGAAACCTGTTTAAACAGTCATTATTTGTCTTTTTTGCCCCTAATTGCAAATACATGCTGCAGCTTTAAGTGCTTTTATATTCTGGTTGTAGTTTGTATTTCTACTAACTGTGTCACCCCACAGTCGTCCGTGTTACGCAACGGAACCGTATCGCCTGAAAGAAGGTCAGTTTCAGCATCTGCCTGAGCCCATCGCTGCCGGCCAATCGAATGACAAACGGCACGTCAAGCGTGTCTGACGGCCCCTTCGGCGGGGCCCGAAATACTGGAGCTGTCAGCACAGACACACAGAGAGAATGAGAATGTGGGGGAATGTAATGAAAAAGGCCTAAGAGAGACAAAACAGGCTGTGAACGCCCACTGCGACTGTCTCTTCACATACAGCCACCACAATCCCTTCTGCTCTTCTGCGTCTTCCTTCCCCAAATCAGGCGGTTTGCAAATGCTCTAGCTTTCTGTCTGTATATTCATCATTTCTCCATCCTTTCTCATCCTCATCCTGCTGTCTCCCCTCAATCCCTTCTTTATTCCTCCCTCTTTCACTGTTTTTCTCGCTGCTCAGACAAACAGACAGATTGGGTCGTGCTTCAGAGTGTTTGTCTGCTCGCGTTGCATCTGTTGACTCAATCTGACGGCGCTGCTGGTCGAGTTATAGCGGAGAAAACCTCTCAGAATTGGAGAGGAAAGATGAGTGTGTTTATGAGGATGCAGAGGCTGAAAGTAGGGGCGTGTGACAGTATTTTTTTTTCTATAATATTGATTAAACAGTATTTTGCTGAGTTTGGCTGGTTTAGGCCTGTCATCATGAAGAAATAAATGTAACACTAAAACAAAGGTTTTAGTGAATTATTAATTGAATCATTTATTCAAACGATTCAAAATGTTCAAAATAGCTTATTCACTTAGAAACGACTCGACTGTCATAATGATCGGATCATTGAATCACTGACGAAAATGATTCATTAAAAAAGGCTGATTCATTTAGAAAGAAAGCAAGTGATTGTCATTAAGAATGGATCATTGAATCACTGACTCAAATGATTCATCTAAAAAAGGCAGATTCATTGAGAAACATTGCAAGTGACTCTTAATGAGTGGATCACTGAATCATGACTCAAATGATTTTTTGCAAACACTGATTCATGAGAAACAAAGCAAGTGGCTGTCTTTATAAATGGATCGTTGAATCACTGACCCAAATGATTCTTCCAAAAAAGGCAGATTCATATAGAAACACTGCAAGTGACTCTTAATGGGTGGATCATTGAATCACGACTCAAATGATTTGTTGAAAACGGCCAATTCATTTAGAAGCGATGCAAGTGACTGTCATAATGAATGGATCATTGAATCACCGAGTCAAATGATTTATTCAGAATGGCTGATTCATTTAGAAAGAATGCAAGTGGCTATTATAAAAATGGGTCATTGAATCACTGACACAAATGATTAATTTAAAACAGCAGTTTCATTTGGAAAAAAAAATAACTGTCTTTATGCATGGATCATTGAATCACTAATGCAAATGGTTTGTTTAAAACGGCTGATTCATTAGAAATGAATCAAGCGATTGTCTTTATAAATGGATCATTGGATCACTAACTCAAATGATTCATTCAGAAACAATGCAAGTGGCTGTCATAAAAATGGGTCATTGAATCACTGACACAGATGATTCATTTAAAACGGCGGATTCATTTGGAAACATGGACTATGCATGGATCATTGAATCACTAACGCAAATGATTTTTTTAAAACGGCTGATTCATTAGAAATGAAGCAAGTGATAGTCTTTATGAATCATATGGTTGATTCAAAAACGGATACATTCAGGAACAAATATGCAGTGTTTTTTTGACAAATGTTCACAAATGTTCTGCTCTGGCTTCGTTCGAAAGCATTTTTATTGGTGGAACAGAAAAAAAACAGCCAATATTGTGTCTTAAATGTAACTCGGTCAATATTAACTTCTTGTTTATGGAACTGTTATATAAAATCAATATCACATTTCCAACTGCACTGACAAACAGCACTCTTCCCTGTGTGTGATATTATGTAACTATATCATATCTTATAAAATACAAGTTATGCTTTCATAACTTATATTTTAATGGTATTCCAGTTTGGACTCTAAAGACGTGTTTTTGTTTGTTTTTTGCAAAGTGAGTGACATACGCAATAATATATTATATTATCACAGACAAAAAATATTGCACACCCTTAGATGAAAGTAGGCGATGAGACAATTATATTAAAAGATAAGTGAATCATGTTACAAATAGTTTGGTGTTTTTGGGTCAAGCATCATGAAAGATTCCTCAAACCATGTGAAGAAAATATTATTGGCTGATGAGACTTGGGACCGGTGAGAAACCATCTATAACACTGGCAAACATCCTTGCACATCACGTAATGTTTTTATTTTAATTTGTCAAGGTACCACCTCTCTTACCTTAGCTTGAACTGAATTAACTGTAAAAATGACCCTTTTTTCAAATCTGGTTTGAGTAGTAAAGGTTATCCGACAGCCGTACTGAGATGAAAAATTACATGTAAAAAACTGCAATTCTCCAGTGAGAGCCACCAAATGAGAAAGAGCTTAAAGAAGCAAATGACTGGAGGTTTTGTTCTGAAATAAAGCATCGCCTTGACAGCTCTCACAGAAGCCAGAGACTGTCCTGTGAAAACCAAATCTAACTTTGTCTCACTGCCGTTTCATATGAAAGAATTTCCTTTGAACCACAGATTCAGGGGGAAAAAAAGCAGTACAAAAGAAGAAGTGCCTCTTTTAAAATGTGCTTTTAACTACTGAAATTCAGTCTTTTTTGTCTCATGTGGAAATAAATTTACTTTAGGCATGAAATATTTATTTGGAATATCATCACTGGTTGTTGTGTGCAGTGTCTCGTTACTGCAGGGTAATTGTGTCACTCATACATAAATGAATCATTCTGCATTCACACTGCTCATAAACTATTTAAATTTTGTCATCTTGAACGTTAATATATGCATTTAATGCACGCATAATACATGCATTTAAATAGCTTTAAGTTTGACCACCTGCTGCATATTTATTTGGACACGCTCTTGATGATTTACTGATGCTTTGAGCTTGTCTTCATGCGGAGATCAGGAATGAATTATAATTTTCTCAGTATTATTCTGTCAGACCTTCATCGTACAAAATGAGTTTCTCAGAAATCTCCTTCATACTGACATTCAGCCATTTTTCCCATTGTGGCAGCTGTGAGATGAAATATATGTTTTAGCCTCAAAGAAACTCTTGGCAATTATTTTGGATCCTTACAGCGAGGGACAGACGTGGGCAAGAGAAAAGAGTCGTTTGTCTGCTATTGACCCGCAGGGCAGGTTCTGGATGGACTGCTGGGTCGGTCCCCAGTGAACACCTGGTGACTTTTGACAGAATCGCTCATGGAGATTTTGACTCTTTTTAAGGTATATTTAGCTCCAGGCCGTTGGAGGGCAAATTTGCCAGTGTGAAAAATATTAAATTGTGGTGCAGTACAAAAATACCTGATAATTTTGTCACACCATGTGATATAATTAAACTGTAAGTTAAAGCAATAAGCTATGACATAATTGCACAGCACAACAGTTAGATTTTTTTTTAGTGTTAAAGCAATAGTTCACCCACAAATGAAAACGTTCTGAATATTTATTCATCCTCTGGCCATCCATTGTGCAGACGAGTTTGTTTCTTCAACTGATTTTGAGAAATGTGTCATTCCATCACTTGCTCACCAGTGGATCCTCTGCAGCGAATGGGTGCTGTCAGAATGAGAGTCCAAACAGCTGATAAAAATCCACAAGTAATCCACACTACTCCAGTCCATCAGTTGAAGGAGAAGTCCACTTCCAGAACAACAATTTACAAATAATGTACTCACCCCCTTCTCATCTAAGATGTTCATGTCTTTCTTTCTTCAGTCGTAAAGAAATTATGTTTTTTTGAGGAAAACATTTCAGCTTTTTTCTCCATATAATGGACTGATATGGTGCGTCGAATTTGAACTTCCAAAATGCAGTTTAAATACGGCTTCAAGCGATCACAAATGTGGTTGTAAACGATCCCAGCCGAGGAAGAAGGGTCTTATCTAGTGAAACGATCGGTTATTTTAATAAAAATAATACAATTTATATACTTTTAATGCCAAACGCTCGTCTTGTTTCTCTCTGCCTGGACTGTTTTTGTTCCGGTTCATGACAGTTAGTGTATGTCGAAAAACTCCCATCTCATGTTCTCCCTCAACTTTAAAATTGTCCTATATCGCTGTTTTACCTTTTTTGTTAAGGGTGTTTGATCTTCTTTGCATGTTCACTTTGCAAAGACTGGGTTGGTACTTCTGCAGCGATGTAGGATGATTTTAAAATGATTTTTGAAGTTGAGGGAGAAAATACGATTTTTTCGACATAGTCAGAATACTTTCTGTCTTGAGTCAGAATACACAGAGTTCATGGAGAGCAAGACAAGACGAGCATTTGAGATTAAAAAGTATTTAAATAGCATTTTTTTAATGAAAATAACGATCGTTTTGCTAAATAAGACCCTTCTTTCTCGGCTGGGATCGTTTACAGCCTGATTTGAGATCATTTGAAGCTACATTTAAACTGCATTTTGTTCAAAATTGGGGCACCATATCAGTCCATTATATGTAGAAAAAAACATAATTTCTTTACGACTGAAGAAAGAAAGACATGAACATCTTAGATGACAAGGGGGTGAGTACATTATATGTGAATCTTTGTTTTGGAAGTGGACTTCTCCTTTAACATCTTGTGAAGCCAAAAACTGCTGTTTGTAAAAAAACAAATACATCATTAAGACATTTTTAACTCCACACCTCCTAATTTAGACAAGACCAGCATTATTATGGATTATGAACTTGTATATTAGCCAGTAGCTATGGTTTACAGTTAAAATAGCATAATGATGATTTGTTTCTTAGAAACACACAGCTTTTGGGATCTCAAGATTAACTGATGGACTGGAGTGGTGTGGATTACTTGTGGATTATTGTGATGTTTTTATCAGCTGTTTGGACTCTCATTCTGACGGCACCCATTCACATCCATTGGTGAGAAAGTCATGTAATGCTACATTTCTCCAAACCTGATGAAGAAACAAACTAATCTTGGATAACCTGAGGGTGAGTACATTAAATTGTCATTTTTGGGCAACCTATTGAGAGGCTAAGATAATGAGGGATGAATTTTGTGTTTACGTTGCAACGGCACAATTTGCATGAATTCTTTTAGTGAATTTAGTTTTAAAACAACCCTAAAGGTGCATTCAAATGTTTTCTAAATGCTGTTTGAAAAATGCATGTGTGTGTGTGTGAGGGAAAACAAATTAGGCATTAACAGAATAAATCCCTGAAGTATCTGTACCAGACGACGTTCTATCGCGCTGCTCCACCCTCGCTGAAGGAAATGTGTTTGAAGCACAGCATGGGATGGGTGGGAAACGCTTAGGAAGATGCATTAGAGTCTGCTGATCCCTAGACAACAACACAGAATAGCACATTAGTTTGAGACTAAATAAGGCAGAGCAGCAGAGAAGATAAAAGTCTCCTGAGAGCCGAACTGTCCTCTCCGGTGTGTCTCCATTAACCGCAAGAGCTGCTATCTAGCGGCCTGCGGCAGATCGGAGCTCTTACCGGACTTCAGATATCGCTCAGAATTAAACTTTGACCTAGAAATGTCAGGCGATGTTAGGCAAGGAAACAAAGCAAATGTTCTCAATCCATAGATGGCCAAACTCAAACTTGATGCAGACTCTGTTTAGACCGCAGACTGCTCAGTTCTGATTTTGATGCTTAAATCTGGAGGATGTTTTATTGCAGTTGTGGCCCATATCAGTCTAAAAACACACACCTGTCATATTCATAATAATGTCACATACAAATACTTTTTAGTATAATATCATATTTTGTGCATATTGCATATTTTGTTGTTAAATTAAATGATTTTTTCTTTTTAAATGTATGCGTTAGTATTGACAATTTAACTCTATACATTTAAGATGTAGGCCTGGTTTCCCAGACAGAGTTTTGACTAAGCCGTGATCAGGCCATTGTTCAATTAGGACATTTATGTATTTGTTTATAAACATGCCTTGAAAAAAAACATTACTGGTGTGCATGTTGAGACAAAACATGGGCACTGACTTATTTTAAGACCAATCAGTGCAAGTTTCTTTCAGTTGAAACAGCTCAGACTTACGTATTTCAATGTACATAATGTACATAAATATATAAATATTTATAAAATATATTTTGTATTTTTTTTAAATGTTTTTTTAAAAAAAACATTTACATTTTTTAATTTAAAAGTTTTAATAAAACATACAGTAAAAATATATTTATAAAATATATTTTGTTATTTTTGTATTTAAATATATATTTTTGAATATACACAACTGTTAAAAAATGTTAATGTACTAGAAAGAAGTCTCTTCTGTTCACCAAGGCTAAAATAATCTAATCAAAAATACAGTAAAAATATATTTCTAAAATATATTTTTTATATTTGAATATATTTTTAAATACACACTGTTCAAATACATTTAACTGTTCAAAACAACTTTTATGTACTTGAAAGAAGTCTCTTCTGCTCACCAAGCCTGAAATTATTTAATAAAAGATACAGTAAAAATATATTTATAAAATGTGTTTTTTATTTTAGTATATTTGAATGTACACAACTGTTCAGTTACTGTTCAAAAAACGGAAATTGCTCAATCGAAAACACAGTAGAAAGAGTAAAAAAAAAAAACAAATTCAAAGCTGAATTTTTAGCATCATTGATGCTAAATCTTCAGTGTCACATGGTCTTTCAGAAAAAAATAAATAAATAAATAATTGGTAATTTTCTGAGCAATAAATATTTTTGTGATTTTATTTATTAATTTTTTTAGGATTCTTTGATTAATAGCAAGTATGAAATAAAATATGAATATTTTGTAACATTATAAATGTGTCACTTTTAATCGATTTAGTGCATCTTTGCTTTACAAAAGGACAAATTTCTCTAATATTCTGAATGGTATCGTATAGTATTATATATTACAAAGCTTTATCACTTTTGTGTAATATTTCATATAGTGCAAACAGATACATTTATTTCAATTAAAGTAACCCAGATTAGTATTGATAACTGAGATCTGATGTGATTTTTGCTGTTCACACTGTTATATAAAAACAGATTTATCTGTTTAATTTTTGTGCATAATGCAATTCAGTGACCCACTAAATGTTTAGTATCTAAATGCTAATCCAAATATGCTGTAGAAAAAAAATGCAATATTACTTTCTGTTCTGAAAAGTGATGATGTTTCTTCCACCATAATTAAATTTCTGCTCATAACATTTTTTTAAGTGCTTCTTTGGCTGGTTAGTGTGTATTTCAATTACCCGTAGACGGAGAAAGAAGAAGGTGCCACTATTTGGCTCTGAAGCGGAGCTGAGCGGAGAGTCTGATCAGTGATACCGTCTGTTATGAAGCGACTGAACCCAGATGGCCGTCAGATTTGCTCTTGAATTAATTGGAGATGTTGGACAGTGTTCTAACGCTCTGAATATGCCCACTGTCGCGTCGAGCCTCTGGTGTAATTAAGTATCCATTTGGCCACAAAAATGTAGTCTTTAACTTTAAAAACATTTAAACCTCTTTGTATGTGAGTGAAATGCAGATTTGTGAATTAGGTGGCTATTTACAGAAGTCTAGTTGAGTTTTATATCGAGCGATCCTGTATCTGTGTGATTTTTCTAGACGGTTTTCTTTCTTTTTTATCATCCGCGAGGTGAAAATCACAAGCCGGAACACTTACAATTTACCTTTTGTGCCATTTCTACAGAATCAGTCTAATTGTTGTTCTTTTTATTCATCCGTAGTTGATGTCTAGATCAAAATATGTGCTTTATAAGTGATGCTTTGAGTTTCTGACTTAAATTTCCATTGTATTCTTTCTCAAAGACGAGTGAACTGATGTTCTCGTCTGATCTCTGGCCCTGGAGACAAACTGCTTCTCATTGCAATCTCTCTTTGATTTATCCCTGAAACTTTTCTCTGTTCCAATATAAAAAGTTCTCAGAGGCGCAAACGCAGGCTACTTTCTATATTACTGTAGGAAATAATAATAACTCCCTCTGAACCTCAATCTAATATTCTTTAACCCTTTAAAACCTATTGGATCATATTTGACGCACAATTTTAGACCTGTAAATAAATATAAGTAAAATAAATGGCCATATAAATATGAACACAACAACTTTAAATGTACTTGAAAGAAGTCTCTGCTCACCAAGGCTGAAATAATTTAATCAAAAATACAGTAAAAATTTATTTAAAAAAAAAAAAATATATATATATATATATATATATTTGTTTTTAAATATATATTTGAATATACACAACTGTTCAAAATATGTTAATGCACTAGAAAGACGTCTCTTTTGCTCACCAAGGCTGAAATTATTTAATCAAAAATATGGTAGAAACAGTAAAAAATTTGAAATATTATTAAAATTTAAAATAATAATTTAAAATTATAACTTATTATAAAATGCAATTTATTCCTGTGATGCAAAGCTGAATTTTTAGCATCACTACTCCAATCTTCAGTGTCGCATGACTTTTCAGAAAAAAACTAATAAATAAATGATAATAATAATAATTGGTAATTTTCTGATTAATAAATTTTTTTGTGGTTTTTTTTTTTGATTAATAGAAAGTATGAAAATTAAATATTAATATTTTGTAACATTACAAATGTGTCACTTTTAATCAATTTAGTGCACCTTTGCTTAACAAAAGTATAAATTTCTCTAAAATTTTGAATGGTATTGTATAGTATTATGTATTACATCGCTTTATCACTTTTGTGTAATATTTTATATAATGCAAACAGATACATTTATTGCAATTTAAGGGTAAGTATTATAAATATCATATAATTATTAGGCCATATAAATATCAACACCTGCACCAAATTGCCTCTTTATGTCCAGTTTGAATAAAATTGAGGTGTTTTGTTTCTGAATAAAAAAAAGTTATTGTTATTTTTCTCAGAATTGTGAGAAATAAACTTGCGAGTTATAAAGTAGCAATTCTGAGAAATAAAGTCACAATTGGATGATATAAACTGCCAATTGCAAGTTATTAAGTCAGAACTGTGTGTTATATAAACTCGCAATTCTGAGAAATAAAGTTGCAATTCCATGATATAAACTCACAATTATGAGTTATAAAGTCAGAATTCCGAACTTTATTCCATAAATTTAAATTGAGTTTAAATTACATTTTTTTTTAATTTTCAGTATAAATTTATTTCATATGTCAGGCTTTTTAATGGTTTAGAATATCATACAGAATATTTTGGACCCTTAGCAACTGCAAAGAAACATCTTGGCATCATAGCATTGATTTTCTCCTGCATTTCCTTCAGAAAACTTACAAATCTTGTGATATTATTTTCTGCACACCGTTTTCTCTTAGGCTGGTTGATTTTGGCTTTTTTAGATCTTACAGCAGAGTTTTCCCCTCACATTCACGTTGCGAAAAGTCAGTCGCCGCCCCTGACGTCAAGCTGAAGTGTCATCAAACCTCAAATGCACAACTGGAGGGCTAAAGAATCTCTCGTGTCTTTCAGGAGGCTGATAAATGTCAGAGAGCCGAATGCTCGGCGACGTGCTCAGGGAGGAAGTGATTTAGACGATCCGTCAGCCATGAATGAGCGCTGTCACATATTGCCGTGTATATTTCTCTTTGGGTTCTTGATAGATGGCACGTTCTCCACTTTACCTAATAATAAGAGCAGATGCACTAACGGCAGATGGTAGTTCACGTGTCAAGGTTGATCTACGACATCTGCCGTCAGTGAAAAGCATTGCCAGTTGTTCATCTGACCTGATAAAGACGCTCGCTGTGGGCTGAGGAGACTGTATTTCAGCAGGGTAAATGCTCAACCTCTAGTCTATTGGCTGATTGTTTGATTACATACAAAACTGGAAAGATCTAGCAAATACTGTAAGCTCCAACCGGACTACATTACAATTTCCAAGAGTCAAGGTGCACAGGTTTGCGTCAGGCCATTAGGAAATCAAATGTGTTTAATATTTAACTGCATTATGTTTTTAATGAACATGTTTCCGTACATTTTCCGTACACAAAGTTTTTTAGTTAAACAGACTCCTAAACACAGAGTAAGAGCAAAACAAACTGTGTTTGGTCGCTTTGCATGTTTAATCCTGTCTAAATGGGTGTTTTTTGTCAGAATGGGGTGTACACTATTCAGTATGCAGCGTGAAATTTAGGCTTGTTATATATTGCGACTCATTCTGGTGCAATTAATGCACTTAATTAATTAGGGAAATGCTGCCTATAGAAGGTTGGCAGTAATCTGATTGTTATTTTAAAAAGACCTTTGTCTACACTTTTTCTTGATCATCATGACAGCAGTAATTCCTTAAACGGCGAACAAATTATGTAGAAGAGCGTTATAATTGCACGGTGGTCAAGGACGCTTTCTGCATTTTAAAATCCAAGTGTTTTTGTGATACAGTCACACTGAACTCACCCAGTGCATACTAAACAAGATACTGGGTTGATATTATGAACAGTAGGTGAAGGAGAACTATTTTCCAAAGCTTGCAGGGTTTGTGGCATCAAATCTTTAAAAGATTTAGCTTTATTTGAGGAAATAAACTAGATATGCACATGCAACTGTTTGTTGAAATCTGTACTTTTGGATACACACGTTTCCACATTTTATTTGATATTTTATGTACTTGTAGTGCATGGTTTTGTTTTCTTTTGTTTTTTTTTTGTTAAACTCTAAACAGCACGTAACCAATAACTGGTCTCTTCCTGTCTAAATGGGTGTTTTTGTCAGAATAAAGATTTTTTTTTTATTATTTAGATTTTATTAGGGAATTTCACTTTATATGGAGTCCAATTGGATTTTACACATGCTTAAACATAACTGAGATGGAAGCAACATAAAATACAGATGCATATGCAATTCTCTCATTTATATGAACTAAAGTACATAAAAAAAAGTGTTTCTAAACTAGCTCTTCCTGAAGTATCGACATATAATTTATGATCTAAAGTTAAACAATATTTTAATGACACTTGCAACATTTTAGTGATAAATAGCAGCCTTATCTGTAAACATTTTGATGGTCTAAACATTTTTTCACAAAAAATTGCTTGGATGGAAACTTGGCAACAGATGCAGCTGCTGATTCTCTATCTGCTTTTCTCTTGTGTCTTCTTGCAGATGATGGGAAGCTGTCCTTTGAGGAGTTTAAAGCGTACTTTGCAGATGGGATACTGACAACTGACGAGCTGCGTGAGCTCTTCTACTCCATCGATGGGCGGCAGACAAAGTATATACAGTACTTGAACCCTCACAGACACACGAGCCAGTTTACAAAATTGCACACACACCTGATAATTGCCCCCCCAAAAAAACATGATTGTATATTGTTAACCTTTAAAAAATAATATTTATAATTTATAAAAAATTATTATTGCAATTATAATTAAAATTATATTATAATTATTTTAATTGTAATTTATTTTAATTAATAATTATTATATCATTTTATATTAATAATATCTTAATATCTTAATTATAATATGCTCATTAATATATTTTATTATAGTTATTATTATATAATATATTTTATTATATTATTTTTAATTGATATATTTTTATGATTTTTTTTGTTTTGATATCAACAAATACACAGTTTGCAATATGTATTATAGCCACTCTGATATATAATATAGATTTACGCAGATTATCTACATCTTTGGTTTTGGTTAAGGACATTTTTGTATCTCATTTTATAATCCGAATGCAGGACTGTGACATTTCCTTCTAAAAACTATAAAATATATATATAATGTAATTTAGTCTTGTTATATAATGTAACTTCTTTACAAAACTCAGTGGTATTTTTCTGGTGCAGTTAATGCGCTTATTAATTAAATATGGCATTGCTGCTCATAGAAGGTTGGCCGTAAACAAAACATTATCTTTATCTACATTTTTAGTGATCATGGTAAATAAGGATCAAACAATGTAGAAGAGTGTTCTAATCGCATCTATCCAGATGCACGGTGTAGTTGAGTACTCTTTTAGCATTTTAAGACTGGTTTTCATGATGCTGTACAGTCACATTAAAGTAGACCCATTTGTTGCATCCTCCACAAGCGACCTGCACTAATTATTTATGCCTTTTTGCATCGTTATCCGATTTGCATAATTCCTTTAGCGAATCAGGTGCTAAAACAACGCAAACAGAGCGTGCAATCAGTGGGCGCAGTTCATACTTCGTCAACTCTCCCCGCCGTTTAGCCTTTGAGTTTGGGTGACCTGTATCCTTGGCAACCTTACATTTTCGTTCCCTAATTAGTCGCCTTTCAGAGAGGCGTGATTATATTGCGCCGCACGCCGTTGCTTTTTGAAGCATCTGGAACGAAAACGAACAAGCAGCCGAACGTCGACGCGCAGGAGGATCAAAGTATTACCCGAGGTGGCGTGTACGAATCAAAGCGTTGAGAATTGTGTTCCGGGAAGCCGAGGCATCGACAGAACAAAGCTGCAAATTTGACTCCACAAAGAACTGCATTGCAGAGCTGCGATGCACACAACGTTCCAAGCTCAGATTTTCCTCTGAAAGTGGAGCATAGTTCTGCAATCAGTCAGAATGGTCACCGCGTAATTACTGCATTCAGATGCCCGGAGTAGATTAGTCTAGTCAAGTCAGAGTCTAAAATAGGTCTGCTTCATGCAAAGCGTGCATCGCTACTCTTTTCATACAGCTCTCGTCCTCATTACGACGGTGTTGATTCGCAGACCGCTGGGAATTATCTGATGGGATAATGAGATCATTTTTTTCTTTATGCCATGGATAAATGCACCTGCTAGAATTTGTGTTAGTGAGCTTGAATTAGACAAATCAGTCTCAAGCGTACTTTTAGAAACTTTAAATCTAAAGATTGTGAGATTTTCCCCATCTAATCCATATGCAAATGTAACATATGTGACCCTGGACCACAAAACCTTAAGTAGTCTTAAGTAGCACGTGCATGTTTGTAGCAATAGTCAAAAATACATTGTATGGCTCAAAATGATCATAATATTTATTTTATGCCAAAAATCATTAGGATGTGTTGTGGTTTCCCCTTTTCCCCGTCGAAGAATTACTCTTGAGTCTTGGGTTTTGATGCCAAAAGATAGACTTTATTGCCGAAACAATCAAGCCGAGTTGTCTATAGAGAACTGATCTTTACTTGGTTGAGGACATCGTTATATAGTGGTCTTCGCACGTAAGCATGTCAACCTAAATCATTGGGGCGGGGGGTCCCTAAGGTAAACACTATCATGGGAAACAGATGGTTTTCCTTAACGGCCTCTTAGTGGCCCCTAAAATAATAAGAGATATAGCTCTGCTAATGGGGCCCAAAAATTAATCATATGGGCTTGTCTATTTTTCCATACTTATGGCCTCTTACAACAACAGTATGTGCTTGTCCAGCAAAATATAGGGTAGAACTGCATTACTCTAATAGTAAATTAATTTGGACACAATTCCTTTATATTTTAGTTAATAAAATCTTCCTCAGATGTTAGGCAAAGATTATGTTCCATGAAGATATTTAGTAAATTTCCTATCGTAAATATTCCAAAACTTAGTAATATGCATTGCTAAGAACTTCATTTGGACAACTTTAAAGGTGATTTTCTCAATATTTTGATTTTTTGCACCCTCAGAATCCAGATTTTCAAATAGTTGTATCTCGGCCAAATAGTGCCCTATCCTAACATCAATGAAAAGCTTGTTTATTCAGCTTTCAGATGATGTGTAAATCATATCAAACTGACCCTTATAACTGGTTTTGTGGTCCAGGGTCACATATGTACATATATAAAATTTACATATATGAATTATATTGAAATGACATAAAAATGAAACCTATTAGAAATTAGAAAATTTCATATATTAACATATAGTATATCTAGCCTGTACTAGAACCCATCAATATGTTGATATTACACAAGTAAAAATAAAAGACAGACATGTAATGAAATATATATTGCATGGATGTATAAAGTTGGATGTATAAATTAAACATATACTGTTGCTTCAATACCATTTAAAATCATTATATAGATATTATTAACATATGTAGCAACATATGCAAATTTTATTATGGGGTTTTTATATTTGTTATATTATCTTTCTGTACAGGAAAGTCAATATGAGAGCTAACTGACTCTTTATATTTTATTATTGCGTGTTCCTGGTCTTAATATGAATGGTTCATCAGTGCATGTTATTCTAAAGAATGGATGTCTGTATACATTTTCATAAAAATCTTTCTAATTTATATATATGTGAAATTAGTGCTTATATTTTTCAGCTTACTGCAATATATGCATGGGCGGCCATGGATGGCTATATATAAATGCGTATAAAAATATATAGCTATGAAAGGAAAAAATATATGTTTTCCACATAAATATGTACATATTTATATAGCACATACATGTTCATATATAAATGTGAATAGATAGTAAATGTTAAAATATATTTATACACACAGTAGCATATTTTATCCCATGCACATCTATATATTACCAAGTGTATTATTGATTATAAAACTGACATGCATTACAGTGTTTATGTAAATATATTGTCACATTTCTTTTTTAAATAAGACAAGCAATATATTGTAATATAATAATAATATATTATATTTTCACAGTCAAAAACTGCCCCAGTTTAACTGAATGCACCCCTGTTATTCTAAATTAAATATCTGAATATATTGATTGTTAATATATACGCAAGTATGTTTTCATTGCATAAGGGTAAGTGGCCTATTCCATAGGCGTTTATGAAATAATGCTCAGTTTTTGTAGTCTGTGTGTTAATAGACATGAGTTTGGACACCTTTGTCCATGCAATTCAGTCACCCAATTCATTCAGATAGTCCCTTATCTCCTTTCGCTCAGTGAAATATTAAAAGTCCATTAATGCTATCAGGGAGCACTCAAAGCAAATCTGGCCAATTATGGGGCCTGAGTCTCTGTTTTCATAATTGTGTTTTGGCTGTGATGGCGATTTAATGTGACAACACGCACTGGGGTGTTTAGATTTGTTTTCATCTGCATGAGAATATGAATGTGGAGTTCAGCATGAAATGCACAGTCCTGAAGATGTGGGATGGTGTGATTCAATGCTTTGTTCTTTGGCATGTTTCCTTCATACTAATAGCTCACAGTGATTATCTACATCTCTGATTTGGAGGTCAGGATATTTTTGTGTCTTATTTCAGGATATTAATGAAGGGCTTTACAGTGAGAATTATAAAAAAAAAAAAATCAAAAGTTATAATTATATTATATCTCTGCTTTATGGAGATTATCATATTTGAGTTTTTATTATCTACATATTTTTATTTACATTATTAAATATTATGCAGATCATATTATTAGATAATCTGCATATTTGTATCTCATATGTGATTCTGGACCTTAAGTAGCACAGGTATATTTGTAGCAATAGCCAAAAATACATTGTATGGGTCAAAATGATCGATTTTTCTTTTATGCTATTCTATTTCTTTTAGAATATTAAGAAAAGATCATGTTCCATGAAGATACTTTGTGATATATTCATTAATTATAAATCTCTAAAGCATTTTTAAAATATTTGTATTTATTTATTTTGTTTAATAGCAGCAAAAGACGGTTTGCGATACATATTGTAAGAAAGACACTATGCTAACACAGTAAACACATAATATAAATATTATGGACACGCTTTACTGGTGTAGCTTTATTAAATTGATTTAAACTGCTTTAGTGTAAATCTGAGTTTGTAAAAGTCATAAGGTGTTAAAGTACGGAATATTTTTGTTATAGCGGTTTTACCCCATTAGCGAGATCATTATCTCGGCGAGTTACCATCTGCTGAGAAATGTCACCTCGGCCCCGCCATGTTAACAGAACGAGGCATAATTGGACTGTTTACACTTTAAAATTCAGTTGAAGCTGTGGACGGCCCACACATCCTCCTCACTAATGACACCGCTTTCAAATCCTTGACTCTTCTCCAATTCAATTAAGGCTTTTTTTTTCCCTATGACTCATTTTATTCTCTGTCCTCTTCTCTTTCCAGTAACCTCGATACAGACAAACTATCAGGTGGGTGTGGATAATTCCTTTAAATTACCATTCTGGAAAGAAAATAAAAAAATCAAGAAGTGTTTGAAGTGGCAGTAACTAAAAAACCAAATCAAGTTTTACTTGAAGTTCTCACGTTCGTCAGACTTTTCAGATTTTCTGCCTTGTGTGAGAAGTGGTTTGTTATTCCCTTGCAAGGTCACATTCTGCTAAAATATGCTTTTACTGACTTAATGCTTCTTTTAATTCTCAGCTTTTCAGCTACATTGAGAATCTGAACATCCGCCGCCGCACCCTGATTTGCATATCATCCGTCTTGAATAGCATACCAGATTAGGATTATATAATATGTTTAAAACTGTATTCTAAAGCTGGTATTTCAAAGGTGCATTTGATTTTCTGCTGGATTTTTGTGCATCCTTGCATGTTTTTGAGCTAATATTAGACAGCTTTAAAATGCATGAACTTAAAAGTGAATAATTCATTTTAATATATTTTAATTTTAATTATGGTGGGTTTTATGGCTTAAAAGTGAATTTTCTGAGCTCCCCATGGAAAAACTGAATAGGAAAAAGAACCAAGTTCACTATAAAATGCTGACTGTTGTGCTATACATTTACAACGAAATATACATACATGAATTAGAACGCAGACTGAATCTTTTGTGCTCAGAGGCCAGAGAATAAAAACAGTGATATTAGTCAGCAAGTAATGATCTGAAAACCTTCCTGTCGCCAAAACATAATTCATTGACTCTCATACTCAAGCTGATATCGAAAGCCGAGGAGCCGCAGTCACCAATTTATGAGCAGTACATTTTTGAATCTACTTTACAAGGGTGTGTGTCTGTGATGGAGGACGGTCTGGCGATAAAATTTCATTTCCTTGAACTTCTCTGTTTCATACTTGGTAAATGGCTCGGTGGCCATAAAACAGATTTTGGCCTGTAATTCTCATTTTCTTCCTCAGTGTTTTTAGATTAAACTGACCAGAGCTCAAAAGTTAAGAAATGAGAAAAACTTTGTTTTGGCTGTAGATAACATTAGCTCAAATATTAGGTAATATTAGCTCATAAAAAATTGCACAGATGCACACCTAAAAATCCACTAGAGAAAGTATAGGACTCATATTTTGTCTCTAATCTATAATTCATTCCCTTTCTCGTTTCAGATTACTTTTCCCAGCATCTTGGAGAATACCTGGATGTTCTATCAGCGTTAGAGAAACTCAATGTTGCTGTCCTAAAGGCAATGGACAAGACGAAGGAGGTAAACTAGGATCAGAATGAGGTCACATTATTATTGTTAACTAAAACTGGTAAAAGATTTTTGTGAAATAAAGCTGCATAGAAATAAAATATAAATATTAGATGAAAAACGAAATGAAAATAAATAATAATAATGTTTTTTTCAGTTAACTGAGATATATAAATAAATAAAAACTAAAACTGAACTAAAATAACTAAAATATAAAATAAATTTATACATTTTATAAAAATATAAATTAAAAATAAATTAAACCCTAATAAGAATATTTAAACAATAATAAATTACAAAATTACCAAAAAAAAAACAAAAAAACAAATTAAACAAATCAAAAGAATATTAAAAAACTGAAAATATAAAATTAAAAGCATATAACAGCAATGGTTATTATTGTTAACTAAAACTATTAAAAAATATTTGTAAATTTAAATAAAAATGCAATAAAATTAAATATAAATATTAAATAAAAAACTAAATGTTGGCTTTTCAACTAACTGAAATAAGTTACTAACTAGAAATAAATAAAAAAAACTAAAACTAAAATAAATAAAAAATGATATCCTACTAGTAATATTTAAAAAAAAATAATAATAATAATAACACTAATAATAATGTAAAAAGCACATGCAATTTACTTTTACAATTTAAAAAATTAAAAGCTGAATCAAAATATTCAAAACTACAGTAGTAATTAATATGGTAAAATAATGTTGTGCTCTGTTCCTCTGCACTCAGTACTTTGCAAAAGCTTTAATATTTTTTATATATAATGCAAATGACAGTCAAACATTTTTAAGTGTGAACTAAGTGCATACTTAAACTATAAGTGACCAAGAAAGTGCAAATAGTAAGACTCAAAAAGTGTCCACTGTGTGCAAGCGCTGATCTTTAGGTTCAACTGATGAGCTCCTGCTTCTCTCAGTACACTCTACACCGTGTTGAGAGCAGTAATTGTATCTGACACATGGCGATCTCTGTTCGTTCAGGATAAAGTGGGCCTTAATTTTGTTTTCAGACCGGTCGTTATTTCTCAAGATGTTTTTCTGAGTGCCCACTAAAGTCAGTGGCTGGTGTTCATCATCAGCAGCAGGTTAATCGTGTTTGTCATGTTATTCTGCTTTGATTGTGGAATAAACGGAGGATTTGAAATAATGACATTTGCCGACTGATGCAGCGGGTAAAGAAAGGGTAAGTGTGAGTTAATTCAGCGTGATAATGAGTGTTTCCTGTGCAGGAGTACCAGGGATCGTCGGTTCTGGGGCAGTTTGTGACCCGTTTCATGTTGAGGGAGACGTCCAGTCAGCTGCTGTCGCTCCAGATGTCTCTGCAGTGTGCAATGGAGGCCGTGGAGGCGCAGAGCAGCACCACTCCGTGAGTTAAACACATACGCACACACACCATAAGCACAACACATTTTCTGTCTTGCACTCCTAAAAATAAAGGTTCCAGAAAGGAGTTTCAGTAACACCTTAGGAGATTCCTCTTACAGTTCAGATGAGAGGAAAACATCTCTCTATCTATGATCCATCATCCATCCGTCATCTATCTATCCATCTGTTTGTCTATCAACCATCATCCATCCATCTATCCTTCATCTATCTATCTATTATCTATCTATTATCCATCATCCATCCATCATCTATCCATCCACCTGTTTGTCCATCCATCCATCATATATCTATCATCTCTGTGTCTATTTATCTATCCATCCTTCCATCATCTATCCATTCACCTGTTTGTCCATCCATCCATCCATCCATCCAACCATCCATCTATCATCTATCATGTTTGTCCATCCATTAATCCACCTGTTTGTCCATCCATCCATCCATCCATCCATCCATTCATCCATCATCTATCCATTCATCTGTTTGTCCATCCATCCATCATCTATCTATCTGTCAGTTTGTCTATCTATCCATCATCTATCCACTGTCTATCCATCCATCCGTTTGTCCTTTCATTCATCCATCCATCCATCCTCTATCTATCCATCCATCCATCCATCATCTATCCATCTATCTGTTTGTCCATCCATCCATTCATCTATCATCTATCCATCTATCTGTTTGTCCATCCATCCATCATCTATCCATTGTCTATCCATCCATCCATTTGTCCATTCATCCATCCATTCATCCAATCATCCATCCATCCATCCATCGGTTTGTCCATCCATTCATCCATCCATCCATCCATCCATCTATCACCTGTCTATCCGTCTGTTTGTTTATCTCTGTGGTTCCTAATTCCAGTCCTGGGGAGCCCCTGCTCTGCACATTTTGCATGTCTCTCTTATTTAACACACTTGATTGGGATCATCAGCTTATTAGGGGAAAGAGAATTGAACTAACGAGCTGATGATCTCAATCAGCTGTGTTAAATAAGGGAGATACATACAGGACTGGAATTGGGAACCACTGGTCTATCTATCCATTCAGAGGAACCTTGTATGTCTTCAGGTTCTCCTGTGGCCTCACACAAGCTTACAAGTGTTTTTCTAGAACTGCTGAGTTCTGGTTCTTCTGAGAACCCAAAAATAGTTCCTGACATAAGGAAGGCTCAGTGAACCAAAGGTGCTGCAAAGAATGACTGAAGATTGTTTATTTTTATTAGGGTGCAGTTTGTGCTCACTGAGGGATGTTCACCTGTCTCAGCATTTAATATCTATAAGAGCGAGGGAAAGGAAAAAAGGGAGAAACACAGAGAACTGATGAACAGAGAGAGCAGCAGAAGAAATATAATGTTTTCTTCATGATGAAGCACATTTGTCTTGTTTATCCGTTGGGTATTCTCTTCCTCACGAAGCAGCTGTCACAGAAACACGTCGGTATTCTCCGAAGAGCTCTTAATGTGATGGAACAACAGGAAAATGTTTGCATATGTTTTTGTTCACTACTAATCGCTCAATAAATGAAAGAACATTTCTGCTGTTATTTCTCCCTGACTGTAATTCCCATTTGTCTAACAGAAAAGCCCCATTAGGACGATTTCATAACATGACTGCCTGTACAGTTCAGCGGGTACCCATAAACGGCAACGAGAGCCGAGTTTATTGTTGTCCTGGTGAACATAAGAGTCATTTCTTGATGTTACGGCTTCAGGATTATAGACTTGTGATTGACAGATTTTTCCTCTGATTTTTGTTCTTGCTGAGCTGGACATTCTTTGTTCACTTCTTCATTGTGTCATTTTTACAGAGGTCTATAATACCTGGAAAACAAATGAATTAGCATTCACAATTGTCTAAATGACAGTTATGGCATTTTAGGGCTAACTTGACCATGCTAAGTAGCCAGACTTAAATCATTTGATAACACAGCAAATTGTAGATAACATTATATATAAAACGTCTGTTTACAAGTGTAAAAAAGAGGACAGTTGTATTTACACTACAGCTACATTGCTAAATTCTGTGGTAGTAGTGATTTTCTATTACTATTTAGGGCAGATAGGGTGGATGGTATGCACATTGGGACGCAGGGTCAGTGTTATTGAAAGAATCGGTTGAATGAATGATTCAGTGACACATTCATAAAGCCACTTGTTTCATTACCAAATGATTCAGTGCTGTTGGGTGAATCAGTTGAAGGAATGACTCAGTGACTCACTCAAATCACTTATTTAATTTTTTGAATGATTCCATTTCATTGAAAGAATCAGTTGAATGAATGATTCAGTGACACACTCATAAAGACACTTATTTTGTTACTGACTGATTTAGTGAAGTTAAGCAAATCAGATGAGCGAATGATTCAGTGAATCATTCATAAAGACACTTGTTTTGTTACTGACTGATTCAGTGTTCAGCAATTCGATTGAATGAATGATTCAGTGACTCACTCATTAAGACATTTGCTTGCTTTCTAAATGAATCTGTGTTGTTGAAAGAATTGGTTGAATAAATAATTCAGTGACTTCATAAAGCCACTTGTTTCGTCACTGAATGATTTAATGTTCTTGAGAGAATTTTTGAATGAATGACTCAGTGACTCCCCCAAAGCACCTTTTTTCATTTCTGAATGATTCAGTGTTATTGAAAGAATCAGCTGAATGAATGATTCAGTGACTCACTCATGAAGACACTTGTTTCATTACTGATTGATTCAGTGTTATTAAGCAAATCAGTTGAACGAATGATTCAGTGACTCACTCATAAAGACACTTGTTTCATAACTGAATGATTCAGAGTTGTTAAGTGAATCGACTGAATGAATGTCTCAGTGACTCACTCAAAATACTTGTTTAATTTCTGAATGATTCCGTGTTATTGTTGAGGGAATTGGCTGAATGAATGATTCAACGTCTTACTCATAAAGACACTTGTTACTAAAGTATTCAGTGTCTTTAAGCAAATCGGTTGAATGAATGAGTCAACGCTCGCTAACGTGGCGACATACTGATGTAACTATGAACTTACTGTTACTTTTTCTCAAGCCATTTTTTGTAGAAAAGAATTATGTTATGTTGCGAACAACAAATCATGGACAGTTTTATAGTTGTGTTTGGTGCTGTGAACATCTCTGTTCTGTTCTTGGATACTCAGCTTGTCTCATAAATTAATCAGTGCTGCATATTTCAGCTTCAGTTGCATACTGAAAATCAATACATACGCAGATGATATCAGCTGAAACACAGAAATCTCTAGCCTTTCCACACATTTTTGAGTCTGTGGTCTGTTACATCAGAAATGTGCACTCGAAGGGAACATTGATGGTGACTGCGGTGATGATAATAGCACAAGTGGGTCAACAACAGCCTTGAGAGGGACTTCTGACTCATGCGAACATATGTATGTGACGTCAGCAGGGTTACAGCGTTGACAAGGTTATTTTCATTCAATGATATTTGCTTGTGCTCATCAGTTCTTGGCAGTGAACGCAGAAGTGCAGACGCCGTGTTCTTCCACTGAGCAGCTGCACTTTGTCAAATCTGCCATCCGCTCGGCTGGTCGTGCTGGACACAATTAAAAACACTCAAAATATATTCGCTGAAAACAACACAGTGTTTTAATTGTTCTAGTTTTAAGCACTGTGTTATTGCTGGGAAAAGAAAAAAAAAATATTCATATGCTCCTATGATGCAGAACAATAACAGAGCATCTGTGCTGTTTTTCTCTGTAGGGTTGAAGTTAAAGTCCCGGAGCATCTGGTCATACAGAAAAACAACAGAAGATGTGGCCGTCGAGTGCAGAAGAACATGTGTCTGTCCCCGACTGATCCGTACTCGGGCATTCTCACTACCGGTAACACACACACACACACACACACGCAGTTTACATTGGTCATTATTGTTATTATGAGTATGCAGTATTATTTATATACTATAACATTTTATTTATTTAGTTATTCTTTTTTAAGGTTTTGTTTTTATTTTAGGAAACATGGAACTCCCTAATTTTATCCAGACACTCAAACTGAGCAAAAATATCCAATTTTGTACAGATGCTGACATTAAAAATCCATATAAATATCAGTTGTCAATCTATATCTCTAATAATACGTCTTAAGGTTAAGATTTGTTGTTGTGTTTTCTATGTTAATTTATTTCGGTTCATTTATTTCCATTTAGTAACTAGTGCTTATCTAGTATTAAGAAATTAATTTTATTACAGCATAGTTTTAAGTAGCAAAAATGTTTTTGGATTTCTAAATAGCCTTAAATGTCTGGGTTTTGTCTTTGTTTTCCTATTGACAGTCTCTCTACAGTTCTCATACATTATATGTGTCTTAGGTCTTAAGTAGCACGGGTATATTTGTAGCAGTAACCAACAATACATTGTATAGGTCAAAATGACAGATTTTTCTTTAGGCCAAAAAGTCATTAGGATATTAAGATTATGTTCCGTGAAGATATTTAGTGAATTTCCTACCATAAACATATCAAAACTTAATTTTTGTTTAATAATATGCATTGCTAAGAACTTCATTTGGTCAACTTTAAAGGTGATTTTCTCAGTATTTAGATTTTTTTGCACCCTCAGATTTCTGATTTTCAAATAGTTGTATCTCGGCCAAATATTGTCCTATCCTAACACACCATACATCAATGGAAAGCTTATTTATTCAGATGATGTATTAAAAAAAAATTGACCCTTATGACTGGTTTTGTGGTCGAGGGTGTCATATATATACGTATATCTGGATCTCCTGAGCGTTCACTGTAGATCCCACCTACTCTTCCGCCATGATTGGTCGATTATGTACAATGCCTGCACGCTATTGGTTAATCTACTTTTCAGTCAAAGCCTGCAGCAAGTATTAAAACAATAGAAAAACAAAGCAATTTAGACAATCCTGGCCAGGACATGTTTATGAAAAAGAGACGTATGGTCACTCTATTTTTAGTTAGCAGTAATAACCGTGTTGAAGAGTGGAGTTGTGTACTGAGTGTTGGTGTGTGTTGCATTACAGGCGTTACCGTAGATACAGATGAGCACTGGTGCTCTCAGATCAACAGACTGCAGCAGCTCATTGACAAACTGGAGTGTCAGGTGAATATGTTGAAATATCAATTCACACAGAGTCATCTTTTTGTTTTGAGCACATATATTAAGATTGTATGTTTTAAACAATTTCATTTTGCTTTGCATTTTTAGAGTCCAAAGTTGGAGCCGCTGAAAGAAGATACACTGGCCAGCACGTACAAATCAGTGAGTGATCCGATCCGCCGCGTCATAAGTCCAGTCCAACTTTTATTTCTGTCGACGCTTCAAGGTTATTAGTGAATGAGACCCAGTGATTTAAGAAGTACCTCAAAGTAAAACTCCAAATTTGACGTTATCACAAAGTGCACTTTTTAATCACGTACTTAACAAAAACACTTTCATGAAAGTGTTCTAGTGTTCCAAGTACTTCAAGTAGGCTTTTATTGCGTTCATATTATATTTTAAAATCCATATACTTTTGAGTACACTACAAGTGCATATTAGAATTAAGCATCCTTGTGTATAATAAAATGATTTTATAATACAATGAAAGTGCATGAGGACTGACGCTGACCCTTGTGAAAAAGAAGTGTGCTTAATATGCACTTGTAGTGTACTTTAAATCTTAAAAGCATATTTTGGAAAAAAAACAATGACAGATATTTCATCATGCTGTGAGCAGAAACACTCACATGCTTTGCATGAAACCCAAAGCTAGCATTAGTTCTCCTCCTACAGTACAAATCATAGAAATAGAAATCATACATGGCTGTATTTCTTTCTGCTCTCGTCTAGAACATTCTGCTGGTGCAGAGACAAATGAGCGTGACAGAGAATGATCTCGAGGAGTTCCAGAAGGCTCTGAAGACCTACGCCGACACCACCGCTAATCAGAACGACAACCTCCAGTGAGAAAAACACGCCACAGATTCACTGATGTTATTATGAAGATATGAACCACAATTTATTGATATTCCAAGAGAATCTTAACCCTGTAAAACCAGACATACTGCATAATAGACAGAACATTTTTAATTGTTTTGAAATGGAAGAGTTTATTGAAGATAAAATGTAAAAAATGTGTTTTTGATGTGTTCTAAATATCATATTTGATAAATCAGGATTTTATGACCCATATTGTATAATATAGTGAGAATACAGATGCTGATATTTATATGTTAAAATTCTGATGCTTGTCATGTAAATACAATACAATAATATGTCTTAGTAAGATGAGATTGGTCCAAATATATAATGCAATGCGATCCAATGATGATTGAAAGATGAACAAATGTCCCTCAAAAGATGTGAGATGTTTTGGAAGCTTGGGAAGATCATTCCTCCACTGAGGAACAGTGAACGTAAAGCTTCTGGAAACAAACGTTCCTCAACAGATCAGATTTGAGACTTGATTTTTCAAAAAAAAAAAAAATGGAGAATTAAATAAAGCCAAGCTGCTTCAGTCCAGTAAGTGTTCATCTAGACGGCATGGAGTAAACTGTGTGCAACAAGTTTATCAGCAAAGTTTTGATTATTTAGAGGCTTTAGAAATTTGTGCATCAAAATTCCCCATAGCAGACTGTGTGATGAAACATGAAAAATGGACATTTGGAGACTATAAAGAACAATGACAAGTTTTAGTAGCAGAATGTTATCAGATGATGTTTGCACTGATTGCTCATCTGTCTGTATCTCTCATTCAGTGTGTCTATCCAGAAGCTCCCTGAGAAGAGCTGCTACATCATCTATGAGTTCTGGCAGGACCGCATTTCCTGGATGAGGTGTGTGTGTGTGTGTGTTTTGAGCGTGTAATGATCTGGAGAGTCGGTTCAGGGGTCTTTGCAAATCAAATCCTAATCAAGTCAATTTTACTGAACACAAGACAAGCACGGTCTCGTTTGAGGCTTCATTCAGCCTCCTGCTGCAGTCCTTCATTGGCAGAAGCTCCTGCTGGGTCCTGCATCTGTCCGGGTGCATGGACCGACACGATTCTGTTCTGTCCACCACATGTACTTGGTGAAACATGATTAACTTGACTAACGTAGAATTCTCCACAGTGTTTCAGTTTGATGGTGTGTATATGTGTGAATGTGGACGATCTTGTGTGGATGTTCATCTGTGTGATGCCATGAAGCTGCAGAAGCTCCGAACAAGTCGTTTAGGCAGTTTAGATTTAATAAACACACTTTTTTGGACTGTCAAGTCACAGTATGTTTTCATCAAGCTCTTATATGTGACCCTGGACCACAAAACCAGTCATAAGGGTTAATTTTTTGCTCGAGATACAACTATTTGAAAATCTGAAATATGAGGGTGCAAAAAAATCAAAATATTGAGACAATCATCTTTAAAGTTGTCCAAATGAAGTTCTTAGCAATGCATACTACTAATTAAAAATTAAATTTTGATATATTTATGGTAGGAAATTTACAAAATATCTTCATGGAACATGATCTTTACTTAATATCCTAATGATTGTCGGCACAAAAGGAAAATCTATAATTTTGACCCATACAATGTATTTTTGGCTATTGCTCTAAATATACCCGTGGTCACATATTTCATCAAAATATAAAGTTAAATGCGATTCCTCAAGATATGAGTGTCTATGATACACTAGCATTGAAATGATCATCAGAAAAATAAAATTAAATTAAAGAAATTAATACTTTTATTCATTAAGGATGCATTAAACTGATCAAAAGTGACAGTTAAGAGATTTATAATGTTTTTCTGTTCATCAGTGAATTAAACATTTTTGACGTTTTCCACAAAAATATTGGGCAGCACAAGTGTTTTCAACAATGAAAATAGTTAGAAATGTTTCTTGAGCAGCAAATCAGCATATTAGAATGATTTCTGAAGGATCATGTGACACTGAAGACTGGAGTAATGATGCTAAAAATTCAAATTTGATCACAGAAATAAATTACATTTTAACAGATATTCACACAGAAAACTGCTATTTTGAATTGTAATAATATTTAAGAATTTTTGATGTATTTTTGATCAATTAAATGCAACCTTGGTAGCAGAAGAGAATTCTTTCAAACACATTTTAACAATTTGTAATTATTCCAAACATTTGAATGATAATGTATGTTTTCATTTTGATATCTAAATAAATGTGTGTGTGTGTGTGTGTGTGTGTGTGTGTGTGTTTATGCACCTCTGTTTTCTCAGCCAGATTGGTGATGGTCTAACGAGACCCATTTCAAATTAGCAGATGGCTTGTCTAATAGCACACATTTTAGAAACACACACAGCGTGACACACGCTTACCTAGAAGATTTACATGTGACATCTTGTGTTACGTAATCTCATTTGTGACGCTTGAAATGAAGGTGTTGTGAGGTGCGTGCACCTCATGTGTGGGTCTCATCTCCTCATTGTCTTCAAAGATGCAGTTATCTAATTTAAGAAATAATTTCAGAAATAAAAATGTAAATTAATAACTTGCAGTGAATAATACTGCAATGTAATTATCTCCTGTGGAGAGAGTGTGTGTGCACTCGCCTGCTTTAATAGATGGTGTGTTTCCCCTATAAAGAAGTAAAAAGAGCTTTAAAAGTTTGCAGATTTTTTTTTTTTTAAATGTTTTTTAAATAAATCTCGAGGTTGAAGACATTTTCAGCAAATGTTCATTTTTGGGTGCACTATTGCTTTAAATGAGTTGCAACTCAAAACTGTTTTTAAAAGTTGATTATATCATGTCATACTGTGAGCTGGATTGTTTCTTCTGACGTCTGTCGTCTCTCTCTGCAGTTATTTGCAGTCTGACGCCAGTAAGATGTTCCAGCGCTGCATCATAGACATGCTGGAGGATCCAGAGATCGTCTCCACGATGCTCATGCCGGGTAAGAGCGTGTGGGCGACGTCATTTATTAGTTTGGTTGTTTAAAGCTGAATGCATCTGTCTCAGCCTGTAAGCAAAAGCAATTAAATGTGAACCCCGGAGCCGAAAGCACTGGCTGTTGATCCTTAATGAGGAGTTATGATGCTTCATTTCTCTAATATATACCTGTTTGTTTCTCACAGCGTCCTGGTGGATCATGACAAACAACTAACAGCACCAAACAAAACACCCTTCACCGCCCACCGCTGAACCCTAATATGAAAAATGACCCCGGTGTGTCTTTGAATTAATAACTAGACCTAAAAAAGCAGATGAATCAACTGTACGTGTGACACACACGCTGTTTTTGTGTTGCGTTTTATAGATAACTTCTGTCTGATAGTTCACTGAAAACAAAACATGTTACACAAGGTTGTGCATCATTCAGAACTGAATTCAGATGCTTTTACATTCAAGTTCAATTCCTGAATTTGAATCGAATTTGGAAACAGGAAGTGGAAAGGTTTGAATTCAGAGAAAATGCTGTAGTATTTTAAATTATTTATTTATTTTATTATATTTAATTATTGAGTTATTAAAATTTAAAGAAAATATAAATGCTGAAAAAGCATTTTATTATAATTAATTATTGAGTTATTTACATTTTATTAAAATACATTTTATTTTATTAAAATTAAATTAAATTAATTGTATTTTAAATTCTGATTTAATAAGCTACTTTTCCTTTTATGGACTGTAGTGGGCGAACACTTAATTTCACAGAATTTAAGATATATCAGTAGAGTCATATTTTGATGGTAATATTTATTTTGTATTTATTTTTAAAATATATTTAGTAATTATTTTTAAGTTGTCTGGTGGACAGATTGGTGGTAAATATTTTAATTGCTCTGAATTTTTTTTACTTAGTTGATTAAAATGTCAGGAAAATAAATAGGCATAATTAGGCAAAATAATGTTGTAAATATTTATGTTTTAGAGCTTGCATTGTTTAGAGCTTAATGGAATTCCTCTTTGGAATTGCAGTTCAGTAGATTCTCAATTCAGCAACTGATTCAATTCAGATTCACACTCATGAACTGAAAGGATCCGAATCTTCAGCTCTAAATCGTGCTTAACTCGACGCTAACAGGCATGAGTGTAATATTCCTCGCATGTACAGAAAATCAAAGCGTATGTTGCTCCATTCCGTAACGAAGCTTTTGAAGGCAGTAGCTTTGATGCAGATGCAGCGAATCTCAGAGCAAAACAACATGAAGAAAAACAAGAATTCATGTGTTCTTGTAAATAATTAAGAAACCACTAGCAAAATGATCTGCTACTTGAGTCTAACACCTTTAAAGTCACTTTTATGTCTCTGGATACCGGAACATGGACGTGCATGTTTTATAGTGGCAGTTGATTTGCAACAAACATGTCGATCGCAGATTATTTCTCAAGACAAGTTTGGAATATTTGAGTCGAGTGTGAATAGAATAGACATTTAATGGAGATGTACAGCCGTGCCATTTTTCTGTAAACCTTCCTGAAGGTGTTTAGAGGACTAGTTCACCCAAGCTAATACTTCTGGCATCATTAACTCACACTCATGTTGTTTCAAACCCCATATATTCATATTTCAAATTCAAAAATATTTCAAAATATACAAAAAAAGTGAAAAATATATGTTTCAAAATGTATGTTTTTGGTCATTATTTCTATATTTTTCAAAATATATATTAAAAATCTAAATATATTTTTAAAAGCATTTAAAAGCCCTCTATATATAAGAAAATATATTCACATACAGAAAAAGTGCATTTGTTCTCTATAACATGTATGAACACATTTAAATAAAATAGATTTAAATTTAAATTTAAATTTAAATCAATAGAACTTAATTGTAAGCTACTATAAGATTGGAAATGTATTTCTGAAATTCAAATTTGTTGGTATATGAAGATTGAAAGCAAATATGTTGAAATTTTAAAAATATATTTAATTGATTTTCACCATTAACAACAAATTTCACAACATAGCATATATTTAAAAATATCTTGGCCTGGAAAATAAAAAATATATATAAATATATATAGTATGGGACAACATGTGGTTGAGTAAATGCTGATTTTTGGGTGATCTATTCCTTTAGTTTACCGCATAGACACTATAAGATCCTGGTTTGACTGTTTTATTGAACATGGAAACCTGCTAGTTGTTGTACTATTCATGCATCTTAACTGAAAACAGAAACTTGACCTTTTTGCTTTAGTTTTTTCACTTGTGATTTAGTCCATTGAATGAAAATAAAACTCAAATGATTATTCTGTGTGTAGTTTTGTTCTTCTGCATCTTAGATTTTAAACTTCCCAATATTCTGTATCATTGTGTTATTGAATCTGCAGCATGGCTGGACTCTAAGAAGTCAGAAATATTGACACGCTTCAGTGTTTTTTTCATCCTTACGTCTCAGTTCACGGCGCTTCTGAAATGGTGCAGAAACATTCTGCGTTCAGACGACAGGCAGTAATTGCTAATTTTAAGGTTCTTGTCAACAAAAGTAATTGGACAGTGATTAAAAAATGTGCGAAAATCGCACAAACAAACATGAGCTTTAATAAATACTAACATCTGCTTCCTTATTTATGAAAGGAATATATTAGTAACACATCATAAGAACTTAACATTAATGGCATCAACAAACAGTGTTACGTTAGATGATGCTTAAAAGGACATCCAAAATGTAGATGAGTTTGTTTCTTCATCAGATTTGGAGAAATGTAGCATTCCATCGCTTGCTCACCAATGGATGTGAATGGGTGCCGTCAGAATGAGAGTCCAAAACAGCTGATAAAATCATCACAATAATCCACAAGTAATCCACACCACTCCAGTCCATCAATGAACATCTTAAAGGGGTCATCGGATGCTAAGTTCACTTTTGCATGTTGTTTGAACGTTAATGTGTGTTGGCAGTGTATGTACAAGTCTACCCTATAATGATAAAAATCCATGCAGTGGTTTTTAATTCATATGTAAAAATAATATTCCCTTTTTCAAATCGAGTCGTTCTCAGATGCCTGTCATTGTTGTGTCACACCCACAGAGGCCGCTCCCACGATAGTTGATTGACATTAGTGTCTTACCTCAGATCAGCTGTAATAGTCCAACCTCCATGTTTTGATGCCGGAGCAGGGATGTAAATTAGACAAGAATATCTCCAATTGAGCGACTGAGGTGTTGTGTCACTGGATGTAATAATGAACATAATGGTCGTCATTTACTCCCGACATCTGAGCCGCTGAAGATGCAGTGGATTACATTTGTTTGTGAATGTAATGCACCTCCCAGTCTACATAAATGTGTCTATGTTCGCACGAATCATTCGTGATCCAGCTTCACCTACAGCAGAAGTGAGTATAAGGGTGTTTTTTTATGAATCTTTGCAAGCGCCTTTCCTAATAATGTGCTAGTTAGCAAGTAGCAAAATGCGGCTAAAATAAACATGCTCGTCACTCCACAGAGAGAAGAGAGGGGCGGGGCGAGCAGAGCTCATTTGCATTTAAAGCAGCCTCGACCAGAATGGGATGATTTTTGCAGAGCTGATTTTGGCAAGGTAAAAAGGGTGTTGTTTTACAAAACCATTGAGAATTTTTAACCAAAGTACATTACAGACTTTTCATTAAGACCCTAAAGAATCATATCAGCTTGTGGAAAATGGGCATCCGATGACCCCTTTAAGAAGCCAAAAGCTTGTAAGAAACAAATCCATCATTAACATGTTTTTAACTTTAAACTCTTGCTTCTGGCCAAAATACAAGTCCATAATCCATAATGCTTTTTTGGATATTTTGGAGTGATGCCTTTAAAAATATATATTCAAATAGTCACATGTTCTAAAACATTCAGTGATATATTTAATTATATTAAATGTAATATATAATGTTTATGTTTAATGACATTGATAAAACAAATGTGATAAATTGTGTATAAAAATGTATAAAGTGGGCAGGGTTAGTGGTTTTCTGGTTTGGAGTAAACTACCATACTAATTTTAATTATTTTTAAGTATGTACAGTGCATTATATGTAAAATTTGTATATGGAGAAAGAAAGAGAGGATGTGCTATGTTTATCAACAGTGTGAAAAGTATGCATGCTTTTTTTTTTGTATACAATACAATATTGCAGTATTTAGTAAGCATTATGGCAGTATTTGTATATTGTGACGAGTCGACTGCCTCCCCCCTTATTGTCAGCTGCACCCCGTCGGTAATCGCCGCCCTTCACCAGGCTCCCGACGGGAGTGGGCGTGTGGGAGGAGGAGGGGCGCTGAAACATCCAGGTCTGGCGGCGTGTGATGAGGCACACCTGATGTGAATGAAGCCTCATCACCGCCGCTGTTAAAATGCCGAGCGCGCCTCTCCTCAGGAGACCGGTCTCTTCCCCGTGCATGCACGCTGGTGTCCTCGTGGGTCCAGGAAGGGTGCGTTAAGGAACGAGCGCCGCCGATGTGATGGACGAGCTGCCGGATCCGTGGGTCCGAGTGCGAGCCGCACGGACATGGCTGCGGGCCAGGATGCCGGGCCTTCTCACCCGCCAGAGGAAGTGCCGCCGCTAGGAAGGGATGAAGCCGCTAAAGGAAGCCGCTACCCGCCACGTTGCCGCGGACCCCAGCGGGGAGCAAGTGCGGCCACCGGACTCCGCCCCTTACCTGGACCCTTCCCTTCTGAACACTGCCCCTCCTTCACGGAATCCCCTCACGTCGAGGACACCAGATCCCCCGTTTATTTTGGACACTTTTTCCCCTTTTTGGACACTTTGTTTTATTGTTTAATAAAAACCTCTCCGAGGCCTGACGTCACGCCCACTGTGTCTGTCGCTTTGCTCCGCCCCCGTGACAATATATATAGTATTATTATTATTAAATATATTTATATTTTAATTATATATACATAAACCACTGTTACTTGAAATAAAAGTAACCGAAAACAAATAGAACATAAATGCAAAGGAAACATTTCTCATTTGCACTTGAACTTTACTAAAACTGAACATAAAAATGAATAAATAAAAAAACAAACTAAAAGGGAAAAAAAAGAAGTGCTATCTAGACAAAACATACCAAAATTACAACTTTAAAAATTAAAATAAAGACGTAAAATATAAAAACTAATTAAAAACATTTGCGTTTGTGCTCATTAGTGTCGGCAGGTGTTTCGTGTTACTGAGACTTTAAAAAACTCTCTATTTGTGACCGAAACGAAGGATAAATGTGTGAAAGATTGATCGACGTAACTTGTGTGGGTTTAAAAGGGGGAAATACAAAGAGGGAAAAAATGTGGTGAAAAGCATCTGAGTCTGATACCTCAACAATCTGACTTCTAGCCTAGGCCTACTGAGTTTATCTGTGCAAAAACACGAGTCAAAGTATTGACTGAATGACTGTGTCTGGAGAATCTGAAGGAGGGAATCTCTCTGATGGGAAGCACAATCTCAATTCTACCCTGATTTCATTAAATGATTAGAGTTGAAAGAGAAGATTAAGTCACATCAACCAGTGTCTGCTGGGAATCCAGAAATATCTCGACCTGATCCTGCATGACTTTAGCATGAAATCAACAGATTAAACTCCATTGTGCAGCTCATGTTGCACCACAAAATCAAATGCATAAAGAAAATTGCATGTTGTTTTAAGCATCAAATGCATGTTGTTGTTGTTGTTGTTGTTGTTGTTGTTGTTTTGCACTGAATGCAAAAAAAAATGAAACCTTTTTAAAATTAAATTAAACACTTTTTTTTTTTTTAAACACAGTCCTGTCTACAATCAGATTTAACGTTGTGTTTGACTAAAAGCTGCTGAACAGGTTTTCTCTCGTGTAAATTCGCTGTGACCGACAAATCGAAGACAGAAATGTCAGAAGTGTTTGCTGAAGGGATAATATTATGATCTTCATTCAGACTTTATTTCTGGACTGGTTTTTGCGTTCGTGACTGTCATTTATATGTTTAATCATGTCACGTTGTTCCAAAACACTCTTAAATGTCAAGCAGCTTTATTATAGTATCATGATGACAGAGGAGATGTTTGTGAAGATGAGCGTGTGGGTGAAGATAATAGTCCTCAAACACACATACACATCTGCATATCATGAATGACTAACTCACGCTGTCTGTCTTCATTAACGTTAATGGTTAAACCTCCAAAGCATCAAAATATAAGGGAATGTGCTCGTCTGTAGACTCAAAAATCATCATTCTCAAACTACAAAACAAAAGCTCTGTGTTCGCATCTTACAAGAAGTCAAAATGATAGTATCAGATGCTATAAAACCATGTGGTTTAAACTGAAAATTTAAACTGAAAAAAAAAAAAAGAAAAATGAAATTGTAACAAGTTTTAAGTCAAAATACTTTGCATTTTTAGTTTAGGTTATGATGAGAAATTAGTAGTTTTTACAATAACTGTTTAAAACGTAAAAGAATTGTAATAGGTTAAAAAAAAAAAAAGTCCCCCAAAAAACAAGGATTAAGACCAACACTTGATGCAGAAGAATAATTGTTTTCCATAATTGAAAGTAAATGTGAAAAGTGACACACATGCTCCATTCACAATAGAGATTCATTTGTGAAATAATTAATTTATTGCTGCCTTGCCTGCATTATTTTTTATGCATTTTTAAAAAACATTTACCTAGAAGTTGAGCATAAATCTGCAGTGGGTTGTTCATGTATATTATTGTGTAGGTTGACTTAATCCATAAGACTGAAGCTGGCAAAATCAGCGTGTTTCTGCCATCTAGTGGTGGAAAGTGGGAAAATACTCATTTTAATTTTTTTTGCCATTTCCCTCGCGTAGTTAACTATGAGATAAACCTTAGTTTAAAATACTCACTGCACCATACCATACTAAATTAATATGTGGATATTCTTTATGTACGTCGTTTTTAGAATCTTTCATACAGTGCAAATGATGACTTACATAGTTAAGTCAAGTAGTACATAAAAGCTATGCAAGGCTAATAATGAAAAAAAAAACTAAATAAGAAAGGAAATATGATTTTGAGGATATTATTGTTGTTGTTGTTGTTGTTATAAACTATGGGCTATCAATGATGTGTTATTTTCATTTCTTGTCTATAGAGGTCACTAAATCTAATTTTAACTTTAAATTGGTTGTGCTTTTGATAATCTTCTCATCTGAAAATCAACATTTGTGATTTATTCACCGCTGCTTTAATGTTGAATTTTGAATTGATGTTAATTAATTTTATGCTGAATGTTACACTGTATAGTGCTTCATTTGTGTGGCAATAAATATAATATTTATTTATTTATTTATTTATTCAGCAGAGAACTGTTAATGTGAGACTCCTCAGAACTTGGGCAGAAGGCCTAAAGTGTCACGTTTCTGGTTGTTTATATTATACATTTTTTTTAAATAAGTTTATTTAATATATATATATATATATATATATATATATTAAATAAACTTGTTTATTAAATATATACAAGTTATTTATTTATATATATATATAATATTGTATTTTATTTTTTTTTTTTTTTCTCAAATCAGATTACAGCTGGAATGATTTCTTATGGCAACTAAACTAGCATATATGAATGCATCATCATCTTGTATATGGTACTTTATATTATAGTTTTGCATACAAGGGTTAAAAGGGTTTTCTGATTCTCACATTGTTCATTGAGACACTGCAGGTGAATAGGGTAAAAAAAAAAAACCTAATAGTTATCGCCTTACCAAGTTGATTTGATTACACTGATAATTGCAAACATTTTTTGTATTACAAGTTTTCTAAAATGTTAGGTTTAAATGTGCGCTAATTCGCATACATTTCTAGTACAAAAATCTAAACACTGGATGAAGTCAGTTTCAAAATTCTTGCTTTGTTTTATTTTTTTGACATATTAGAGTCAAATGTTTTTACAGAGGGGATTTTGGGAATCTCATTTTGCCACTTCATAATTCAGAAAATACTTAGAACAGACAGAAAACAATATATTTTTCACAATTTTGGGGGGAATAAACTGTTATTCTGATCAAGCAAATTTTATATGAACAAATCCCTCTGTAAAAACCTTCAGGATGTACACAGGAATAAAAATGTAAAGCTGGTGTGTTAAGTGCTACTGAAGTGGAGATTTATGGCTCAGTGTAGAAGAAAAAGCTCATTTTGGGAAAACAGCCTTTAAAATATGTAAAAAGAAAGAAACACTTAACAGTGTCTTTTGGATGTTTTCTTTCCACTTGTCTGAAAAAACACTTGAAAACCAAAAAGCCCAAAATCTCAAATTTGACAGGTGCATGAAAAAACTGTGTTTTTGCCTAAAGTGTCTCCCCTTAAGTCTATATTAATATACAGTCAATGCAATAACAATACATCTTATATTTACTATTAAATAGATGGATTATCAAATTAGCCGAATAGTAAACTTATGATGTGTTTCTTTTTTCAACTGTCTTTTAAACTTTTTTAATGGTATTACTCTACAAAATACAGTAAAACCTCCACGGCATGATCAAATCCATTAGTAAAACAAACACAACGATCATCAGAGCTTGAGGTCACGTTAATGTCTTTATTTTTTAATATCTACTTCATACCAATATTCAAGAATTCTTGAAGAAAAGAAATGAATGTCACAGAGTAGCTCACAAAATAAAGATTCTCTTGCACCGTTATATTTTACACATTCTTATAATGAAAAAATAAATCAACATGTGGTGTACCGTATGAAACGAAGGTAGCTGAAGACGTCAATGTAGAAATCAAAGAAAAGAAACAGCCTAAGACTCACCTCGACTCTACACGTGGAACAAAAAATAAAATTATATACATATAACATCCTCCTGAGATTGCAGAGTTTTGCATGTGGATACAAACAGATGAACGGATCAGTTCAAGACCTGGTTCGGTGGATCTTATAAATCACTTAATCTGTACTGGAAGCTGTTGATTGTACATCTGGACCCTGATCAAAACCGGTCCCTTCAGACCAGGGTTTGTCCTCCACGTTGAACACACACTCACATACACTCATTCTCCATTGAAACTCTGATAATATTGTCAGATAATAATGATAAACTGTCTGGAACATGAACGTGTCACAGCATTGACAGCTTTGGTGAATCCATCCCTTTTATATTGCTCTGATACTGTATTTACACACTCACACACAAACAAACGCTCACGAAACACTGACAACAGTTTGTGCGGGTAAAACCGATCACGTTTGCACCAAATAAGCAAGCTGAGTCACGTCGAGCGATGCCAAAAACACGTCCTCGTGCGGGATAAACTGAAAAGTGTCTGAATGTCCTGCTTCTGTCACATCTGTCAGTTAAAATCCTCTTTTTTTTTTTTTTAAGAGTCCACGGCTCTCTCCGTCCGCTGTGTCTCAGTGTCCGCTGGCGTCCGGCGTGGAGGAGGACGCTGGGGTGGGCGGTGTGGACGCTCTGGAGGTGCTGGAGGTTTTCTCCAGGACTGGACTCGGGACGGGGCCGCTCTCGGGAGCTTTGGCCAGGATGCGTGACATGGATTTGGGCTGCGTCTGGAGCCCCGGGCTGCAGATAAGATGGTGTCGCTCCCAGTCTTTGTGTTGACAGAAGGAGCCGCAATAACGTGCCGCATTACAGCCGCTGCACGTCTCGCTCGCCTTACGACCACAGTTCCAACAGCACTGAGAACCAGAAAGAGAGAGCGTGAGCTAATCAGAAAATTACAGCTTACAGTCATTACAATATTAAACCTTACATTATAAATTATGCTTTTAAACATAATATTAAACATTTTTATAAATGTTTAATCAGCAAAGACACATTAAATTGATTAGAAAAAAACATTTAAAAGTGACTCTACATACATAGTTATTTATTTATTTATTTATTTGTTTGTTTGTTTGTTTGTTTGTTTAAATTAGATTAAAGGTAAAAGTAAAAACTTATAATATAGTAGTACCATGGTACCAAATTTATTTTTGGAAGAAATTAATATTGCTGTATAGCAAGGATGCCTTAAATTGCTCAAAGGTGACAAAGACATTTATAATGTTAGAAAATATTTCTATGTAAATACATTATACATCATCAACAAAAATATAAAGTAGCACAACTGCTAATACTAAAGTAACGCCTGGAGTAATGATGCTGAAAATACAGCTTTACATCACAGGAATAAATTACATTTTACAACATATTCACATAGAAAACACTTACTTTAAATTGTAAAAATATTTCACAATATTACTATTTTTACTGTATTTTTTATCAAATAAATGCATCCTTGGTGAGCATAAAATACTTAACATAACAAAAAACCCCAACCTGAATTGTAGTGTATAATATTGTAATTTAATATGATATTAAATAGTGCTGGGCAAAATAAATGTTTTTGTGTACATTGTGTGTGTGTGCTGTGTATATTTATTATGTATATGTAAATACACACACATGCATGTATATATTTAAGAAAAATGTTTATTTATTTATATTTATATAAATATATACATGTAAATACACGTAAATATTTCCAAAGTATATACTGCATGTGTATAAATATACATAGTACATACATAAAACTTTTATTTTGGATACAATTAATCGCGATTTAATATTGCATTACAATGTTTGGATATTTACATTTAATAGTGCCTTCTAATAGTCATATTTGTTATCTACATCCATTTCTACGCTGTTTTAGCACCTAATTTAGATTTTAAAATAACCAGCACTAATGTTTGCATTATAGTAAGTCTTTTTGCATAAAAAGGAAGCCAGAACAATAGCCTAATAATCAGTGTCATGTGTGGTTAGTGACTGAATGAGGCATGTTTATGTGACGCTCACCTCGCTGGAGTCTTCCTGTTCGTTGATGACCTGTATGGCATCTTCGGTGGCTTTCCTCTTGGCCTCAGCGAGGGTTTTCTCCATCTTGGCTCTTTCGGCGGTGATCATCTCGAAGGCTTTTTGCTCGGCCTCGGCGACAGCCTTCTGCACCTCGTCCATCGCCTGACGCTTCACCTCGTTCACCGCTTCCTCTGCAGAAATCAAACCACATATGCATCAACATTTTGTGTCAGGCACGGTATTTTCTTGTGATGAAACAAATATCAATATCCAACAAAGAGCTTTGACTCTGAAAGTGTGATTAATGAGAAGCAAGAGTGATGAACAGGTGGCAGGGGAGAAAACAGGTTTCCCAGGGTGCATCTGGGTTGCCGCCCTTACCGGCTTTCCTCCATATCTCATCAGGCACGTAGCCAGAGCCGGCGCGCAGGGGAAGATCCCTCTGAGAGTCTGCGTGAGACAAAAACAAATATATTAGGAGCAAATTAGCATCGAAACGATTCCGAAGCATGCAGGAGGGATGGATATGGAGGCACGTGAGGCGCTTCGAGAGTTTTGGGCAGCGTTTGGTCACAGATGGCGCTGAGGAACGCGGCCAGACCTCAGCGTTTGAGACGATATTCTCTCAGCCTGGACCCAAATACACAACACCTGCTCCATCAGCAGGCTCCCTCACACACACACACACACACGACTTAGTCTGTTAGTTGGGTTTATAAGACACTTAAAGGGACAGTACACCCAAAAATGAACATCATTTACCACCCTCACAGTTACAAACCTGTACAAGCTTCTTTCTTCTTCTGAGCACAAAAAAAGAAATTTTAAAGAATGTTCGGGACTAAACAGTTGACGGTAGCCACTGACTTCCATAGTATTTTTGTCCTACCATTAAAAAAAATGGCTACCATCAACTATTCTAACACTATAACTATCAGATGTGAACAAAACCTGAACTGAATTGACCTGAATGATTAGCTTTATTGTCTTGATGCTTTATTGCTGAATCAAATTCATTCATATGAATTTTGATTCGTTTTCTGTTGTTGACCTGAACTGAATCAACATTAAAATCACTCGAGCTGAATAACAACACTACTGTCTTTATTAAAGCTGCTGATGGTTGAATTGAACTTGTTTCATAATAAAGGAACTTTACACAGTTATTGAACTGAACTGAATCAACGGTGAACTGAACCGAACAGAACTGAACTAAATAGACACTACTGTCTTCTATAGAGCTGCTTATAGATAAATCAAATTATTCATCCATAATTGATTAATTTTCTGTTGTTAAACTGAATTAAAACTGTCTTTAGTTATCACTGAATTGCACGTCATAATGAATGAACTGAACTGAATCAACTTTGAATTGAACTGAAAAATGACAGTATGGTCTTTTGTAGAGCTGCTTATAGCTGAATCGATTCATTTATAATTGATGAATTTTGATTAATTTTGTAATTGACCTGAATTAAAAGTCTTTAGTTATCACTGAATTGATGAAATGAATTGAAGTGAATCAGCACTGAACTGAACTGAATAATGACACTATTGTCTTGTTAAAGCTAATTTACACCAGAATTTCTCATATTTTATTAAGTTTGCATAACCAATTCTATTATTTGCTTGTTTAATACTGTTGTATAAAGCACTATCAACATAAAGGTGACTCAAACTTGAAATGATTCTGAACTCCTAAACGACTCACCTCTGAATTGCTGAATCAATTCAGCTGAAAATAGCTGAATCAATTCATTTATAATTAATAATACATTTTGATAAATTTTCTGTTATTGTTCTGAATTAAAAGTCTTTAGGTATCACTGAATTGAACTTGTTTCATAATGAATGAACTGAACTGAATCAACACAGAATTGAACTGAAAAATGTCACTATTGTCTTCTATAGAGCTGCTTATAGCTGAATCAGTTCATTTATATTTAATGAATTTAGATATTTTCTATTAATGATCTGAATTTAACAGTCTTTAGTTATCACTGAATTGAACTTGTTTCCTAATTAATGAAGTGAACTGTATCAACACTGAACTGAACTGAGTAATGAGCTTTACAGTAGAATTTGTCTCATTTAAGATGAATTTTTCATCATCAATTCTGTTTAATGCTGTGAAGCTGTTTTGAAACAGTCTGTATTGTATAAAGCACTATAAATATAAAAGTGACTCATACTTGAAATGATTCTGAACTCCTAAATGACTCACCTGCATTGACTCCCTCAGCCGACAGAGGGCTGTGTGTTTTGCTGAACGGGACGTTGCCTGCCGCCGTTCCGTTCTTGCGTGCGTCGTCGTGTTGGTTTGAGCGTCGCCGCCAGTAATTGAGCTCCTCGCGGTCGGATTCCTGACAGCGCCGCAGAACGCTCACCGAACGCCGCGTCTTCTCCACCATATCCACAATGCAATTCAGCACCTACAGCCAGAGAGATGACAGAAAGCATTAAAAACAATTTAAAAATAGCTTGCATATACATAGGCACAGTATTTTTTGGTAATTATTTTTAATAAATGCAGTCTTACATGATCCAGGTGTCTCCATTCTTCAGCCCACTCTCTGTCTGTCAGTCTGTGGTCTACAGGTTCCTCACGGTAGCCTCCGTTACTACCTAAAAACATCAACGAAAACACGTGAGAAATGCACTAGCGCGTGAAAATGAGTGTTAAAATGCACTTTGCCGTATGTTTGTACCTGGCAGCCGCGGCCGGTCCTTCAGCTCCCTCAGCTCCAGGATCCGGTGTGGTTCCCTGTACAGGTGAGGTGTGCTGATGTCATCCAGCGCGTAGTGCTGCAGAGGGGGCGGAGTCGGGTGGATCTGGGTGGGGAGTTGCAACGGGTGGGCGGGGCTGTGTCTGGGGGCGGGGCTAATGGTGCAGATTCGCTTGGCAGGAGGCTCCAGGGAGGCGGGTGGACGCTCGTGGAAACCATTCTCTTTAATTCTGGGGTAAATCATAAAATATACATAAGAAACAAATGACACTTTTAACACTTTTGGACCCTAATTTACAAAAAAACAAACAAACATAATACTACCATGGTCATGATTTTTGCACATTTTACCATGGATAAAGCATTGTTTATTTATTTATTTTTTAAATATGTACCGTGACGTAAAATGTTATTTTGGTCATTGCATCAAAATGCCACATTTTTGGAATAAAGTTTAAGATTTTGAACATTTGAAAATAAATAATTTAAGATAATCTAACTTTTTTTCACACTATTGTCATAGCTTTAGTAATATTAAAATATTAATAAATATAAAAATATAATAATAATAATAATAATATTTTAACATTTAAAAACTTAATATTTTAAATTATCTTTTTCTTTTATATTTTCTGTTTTTATTTTAGCTTTATTTAAATTTAGTTTTTGTCATTTTTAATCTCTTTTTAGGTTTAATTTATTATTTTTATTTCAGTTTTAGTTTTAATTCAGTTTTAAAATGTATTCATTTCCATTTATTAATGTTCGTGTTTCGACTTCAATTGGGCGCAAAGGCAACATTTTAACATTTTCATTTGGTTCAAGTTTTCCATCTAATATTTATATTTTATTTTTTTTGCAGCTTTATTTCAAGTAATTAAAACTTTTTTTTAGTTTTAGTTAAAATTTTAGTTACCGATAACAATCCTGATATATTGTCTTCATATGTATGGCATATATGGTAATGGTATCTGATACTGTATCTCTTTACAATAGTAATGCTATGGTATTTTCTTTTAAAGGTTTAATTTCTCTGGCACGTTAATATGCATTCATACCTGTTCGGACTGTGGCGTTTGCTGCTCTCGTTGGGCTCCAGCAGTAGTTCGGTGGAGTCTGCGGGTGACGGGACGGTGGTGCTGAGCAGGAGGTGTTCGTGTTGGGACAGATACTGCGCTGGAGTCTGTTTGGCCGCCCGTGCGCAGTGCAACAGCTCCCTCTGCAGTAAGGGCAGATTCGCCTGCAGGAGAAACGCCACGTTCAGTTCACAGAACATCTCACTTCATAACAAACTTCAGCTAAATGTTACACTGTTAGCGATCAGACCCACTTTGGAAGATTTTCTGACCACCACATTTTTGGCATTTTTCCTGATAAGAGCCAAGATAAAGGTCAAAAGGATTCGTTCCTCGACAGACTCGGAGGAGCCGCGGCACGCATGCAAACTCAAAGCAGACCGCGCCCGAGGCGTCTGTTCAGCGTCACTGCACGTTCTGCTCGCCATTAAAGCTCCAGACCGCGATTTTCACCAGCATCTCGTCAAAATAGTCAATAAATCTTTCATATGAAAACACTTCAGCCTCAGGAGGATGGAAACGCAGAAGAGAAACAATCGGCGAGATGAAACAAACCAGAGCCAGCGGCCCATTTCTTACATGATGAGCATGTGAGTTTGATTACTAAAGTGAACATATGAAGAATATCAGACTGTTTTCTGTCAAAGCATCTGGCAAACACAAGGGGAAAATACTCCCTCATGTAAACTAACTTACACGTCTCTTTCTGTAAAGCATGCTAATGTTACTGCTGGGAAATCCAATTCATTTGAACATTGATGATTCAGTGATTCATTGAGCTGTCACTCAAATGTGGTGCCACATCCAGCATTTTATGTGTTTTCATGAAACAAAACGGAGATAAATGCTGCTGCTATTACTGTGCTGTAAATTTAATTTTATATAAATTGCCTGTAAGTGTTATTTTAGTATTATTTATAGTTTTTCTGAATATTTTGAACTACCTTTTTGTTTTTTATTTAGGTTTTAAGTTTTAGTAATTTTTATTTTTTCTTCGTATATAAATAAATAAATAAATCTAACATAAAAATAATAATAATAATAAATGCTGCTGCTATCACTATAATAACACCTATAGGCAATTTTTATTATTATTATTATTACTTTTCAGGTTTCATTTATTTTATGTCAGATATTTTTTTTACGTATTTATTTATTTATATACAGTTAGTATTTTTAGTGCTTCTACTTAGACTCATTTTAATTAGTTTTTTAATCAATTTATGATTCTTAGTTTTTTTTTTTCATCTTATATTTATATTTTAAAATTATCTTAATTTTTTTTAATAAATTCTATTTTAGTTAATGACAATATTTCATCAAATAAATTTCACAAGAGTTTTAATAAATTAATGAATTTTGCATTTATGGTTTTAATACATCACAGTTTTACACAGTTTACCATCAAGTGATTCACAAATTGGTTTTGGCTGCATTATTAAAAAGAACCACATCAAAAGAATGATTGATTTGTGAATCAGGCTTCATCACTAAACAGTTCATTACTGCTGATAATCAAAACAATTCCATTTTCACAGAACGTATTAAACATGATACCCAAAGAAAATGGTCTGGGATGCTTTAAAATGTTTTCCAAACACATCTAAACCAGGACAAGAATGTCTGTAGTTTTTATTACTGGTACGACAAACATTTCTGTACATGATTAACTCGGTCCTCCTCTCGCATATGCCGCCTGTCATTCACGTTCTCTTATTTTGCGCAGGCAAATATTCAGTACGACCGTGTTAACCGCTGCCAAGCTCCATATGCCGCGCAGCCCCGTAAAAAAACCTGCAACGGTTTATAGTCATGTTTCACACTTCCGACCGTCTGGAATTCTCGGAAGTCTCAGTCTGCTCCATAAATTAAGGAAAAATTAGACACTTTCTACTTACTCTGTTCAGCATTCCTATCATGCATATCTTAAAATCTCCTAATGCATCAGTTGCATCCTAAATATCTGTCCATGCATTCACTAATATCCCCAGATCAACATTCATCTCTGTTAGTGCACAGACTAGGGTGAGTAAATGACACAACTACTGCTTTATTGGCCATTTACCTTCAGGAAGGGTATGACGAACGGCCTCAAGGGGAAGTTTGTGGCTTCTTGCAATCTGGAGTGAAACTCTTCAATGGTGACAGTGGAGTTCTGTTGCAGAAACACATTATTAGTTACCTCTGGTTCACATTTGACCAAACTGTGCTTGTGTAAATGCTTGTGTGAGAGACGCACCACTAGTGCCAGCACCAGGTTTCGAACGCTTTCTCCGATCTCAGGCGAGATGTCGTTGCCGAACTGCTGCAGCGTTGTGAGGAAGCGCTTCAGTTTGCTCAGCTGCCGTGCGCCGCAGGTGGCTGGAAGCTGCTGATTGGCCAGAGAAGAGGAAGATGATGATGAAGGGCCGTTGCTGTAGCGCTGAGGCGGAGAGGGAACGGCGTTGAGCATCGGCGGGGAGTGATTGATCCCATTGGTCACTGCAGAAAGAGCGAATGTGGTTAGCAATGATCTGCAAACATATAATTAATCAATATTTTAGTATTATTTACATAAAATTAATTATTTTTGTAAATATTACTATTAAGGTGCAATTTCAGTTCTAGTTTTTTTTTTGTCTTTTTGGATTTTTTTTATTTAATTTTAATTTTTAAGTTTAGTGTTAAGTTTTTCCATCTTATATTTATATTTTGTTTTATTTAAGCTCTATTTTCGATGAAACTACAATGTTTTATAAACGTTATAAATTTTAGTTGATGATAATTACCCCGTTTTTCACCACATATATTTTCCTGTGAGCACAAAAAAAAAAGTCTGTGAGGTATTTTTTTTATGGCTACAATATATGAAGCTAGAGTTTTATCATTTTACTAATCTTAAAAAAAAAAAACACTCTTTTCAAACTTTTTCAAGCTTTGTTTTCCTTTGTATTTTGGTGCTGCAGTTAGTTGCTCCTGTGGGGTAAATGGCTTGTTTCCTCATTTGTGAGTTGTTTTGCATACAAATGCATGCTAAATAATGAAATGCAAATGCATTGGTATGCATTTAAAGGACAGTATGCATGTCAACTGCTAGTATTAGGACATCTGTGTTTGTGTTAAACTTGAAATGGAAGGTCAAGTCAAGGTTACTGCATACTGCAAATTGCATACTACATATTGCAAATTTATCTTAAAAAATTAACATTTATTATTATTATTATTATTATTATTATTTTTTTTTTTTTAATTTATTTAAATTTTTTTATTTATTAAAAATAGCCTGCAGATAAGATTGCATGATTCTGCAATGAAATTTCAAACTAGTGTTGCAACACTGTTGTCACATGACCTCATTAAATCTGGCTTTAATCACTTTTGGTTTATCAATCACACTGGAAATGGATAGTCAAATGAAGCACACTGCATACAGCAAACTACATACTACAGATTGCAAATTTATCTTAAAAAATTAACATTTATTATTATTATTATTATTATTATTATTATTATTTTTTTATTTATTTAAATTTTTTTATTTATTAAAAATAGCCTGCAGATAAGATTGCATGATTCTGCAATGAAATTTCAAACTAGTGTTGCAACACTGTTGTCACATGACCTCATTAAATCTGGCTTTAATCACTTTTGGTTTATCAATCACACTGGAAATGGATAGTCAAATGAAGCACACTGCATACAGCAAACTACATACTACAGATTGCAAATTTGACAAATGCAATAGGTTATTCAGGTTTTCCATGCATAAAGAAAATTGCTGCTTAAGTATTAACTAAATTGCATTAAAAATGCATATTTTCACACTTAAAAACTATGGCATCTTTCTCGGATTCATTAGCATTTAAAAAACTAAAACAGTCCAAAGCATCTCCTTTGTCATTAGATATGTTTGGAGTGGATATCACTCTTTTCAGCATTTACTGTATAATGCCTACTATTTTAAAAAAATAACATGTGGAACAGATTGCGTGATTGCACAATTTCAAACTAGTGTTGCTACACTGTTGTCACATGACCTCTTTATATCTGGATTTAATCACTTTTGGTTTATCAATCACACTGAAAATGGAAGGTCAAGTCAAGCACATTGCATGCTGCAAATTGCACACTACATACTGCAATTCTAACAAATGCAATAGATTATTTAGGTATTCCATGCATACAGAACATTCAAATCCTGTGCATTCAAATGGTAGACACACTAGTGCCAATGTCGCATGCTATCTAGGACAGATAGTATGCATGTTTGAATGCAGTGTTGCGAGCGAGTCTCACATGCTGTGGTGGAGAAAGCTGCCGGTCGAGGTCCGCTGGGGTTGACGGATGGTAGAGGGGGCATGACGGAGACGGTTGGTCTGGAATGAGTCTTTCCATCCACTGGGGAACCGGGCATGGCAGGAACGTTCTTCTCTGTACTGTCTGAAAAACCAGAGATATTGAGCTGGAGATTGACAGATCACTTATTATCTTCGTAATCATGAACGTTTCTGTTTGTTCATGTAGAGATTTCCATTAAAACCCAATAAAGTGTGGAGGATTTGTGGCAGCAGAGCGTCTCTGATCTCATTCGCTCTGACAAAAAAAAAAAAAATCACTATGCAATCTTAACTAGATTCATCTTGCATCTGCATCTAAAGCATTCCCAGGAGCACCAGCGCAAACGACGCAAGCACAAATGTAGTCATTGTGTCTCATGCATTGATATGCAATCGATGCATTGATATGCAATTCGTGTTTAAAGACACCTCGGCAATCCAATTGAGGCCAGAGCGGTATAAATTCTCTAATCTTAACCCTCGCACCCTTACTAAACCCATCATCCTTTCTGGTGCACACCAGATGTTTTCTGCCCCTGTTTAAGAACCGTGGAGTCCCGACAGCTGAAGTGCAAATGAACCAGGTTTTGTCCTGCGGAAAGAAAGGGTGATCATTGAGCCCGCGTAAGAATGGAGAATCGGGCCATTTCACGCTTGCTAACTAGGCTTCACAAAAGCCGTCAAGGGCTAAACGCATACTTTCTGCCTGTGAATGGACCACCAGGCCCAAAAGTCGTAGATCAGAGGCGCTATTGTTCTACAAGAGCCGTGAGAGAAGCTATCGGCCTCATTTGGAGTATATCAGGCCGCCGAAAATGCTTTTACAAAGGCGGCTAATAGACCCACACAGATCGAGTTGTCAAAGGTCATGAAACGCTTCTTACCAGACGACTTTTCATAGGCGGACGGGGCTCCTCTGGGTGAAAAGCGTGTTTTGTTTAATGTTTATTCATGGGAAACTAATGCAGTGAATGCGTTTCTCGCTGTATGCTTTTTAAATGGGCCTCTCCACTTAACAATGAAAAGTAAGGCAGCTTTTAATGGGATTGTTATAGCGCTTCATTTGTACGTTTCGTTGCAGTTGCGATACATAGGAGAAAACTTGAGTGAATCGGAATGACATCCAGCTACCATTTCTTTGTTTATATAATGCAATTTTACCTGTCTCTGTTTGTTTTTAAATTCTGTAGGAGGTATATTATAGTTAACTACATTACTTAAAATAAACTTTTAAAAATTAAATTTATTTTATTTCAGCTAGTTGCCAAGGCAATATTTCTAATATTAAAACTATATTGACATAAAAAAAAAAAAAACTAAAACTATACTGACATATAAAAAAGCAAATAAAAATGACAAAAAACGCATCAAAATTACATGTGAAAACATAAAATCTAAAAACAAAATCTAATTCTTAACATATAACAAAATGTGAACACAATATATGAAATATTATTGAAAACTTACTAGTATAACTGCATTAAATAGATCACTAAAAATATATAAAAATAAGACAAATCATGTTTCTTTTGAAGACCAAACCTGCATAGATAAATAAACGCATAAAAGGAGAATATTTATTTTCCTATTTATTTTTTATTCATTCATTTTTGCATATTTCTGCAGGTTTAGTCCTCCATATACTCAAATCAATGTTTTGCATGAAGAACATAGCATTTTTAAAGGATCAATATATTGCATTTTGCAATGTAAGCTGATTTCATGTATTGCGATGAATCTCATTCTCGTGTTCTTTTAATGTGAGTCTCCAACAAAACCATCGTCTTAAGCCACTGATCGAACGCAGCGCAGTCACAGGTGCGACACACTTTTGCAAGCACACGCGGACACGCAGACACAGATCTTGTGGTTTGCGAGCGCACCTGAGCCCCGCTCCGGGTCCTTCAGGCTGCCCCTCTTAATGCCTGACTGAAAAATCATATGGCAGCTTTTTTCCCTTCCATGTACACCTGGTTCCTTCCTAGGAGGCAGGAAGTAGAACGCGGGAAGGACTGGGAGAAACAGGAAGCCCAGCCATTTGGGTTTGTGCCACACCATAGGATGTACACAAACCCTTCCGTATCCACCGTCTGTTAGCAGAGATTAGCATCATACCTGCGGAGAACTACAGCTTAACCAACACTAGCGACTTAAGACAAGATGCCGTTCTACTAGTCAAGCTACGTTTTGGTAATAAAGAAGTTAATGACTCTAAAATCAGATTGGAGTCATGATTATTTATCGACTAGACTGATCAGTCAGCCAATATTTTGTTGATATAATTAAGAAATTCATTTTTCAATGTTTTTGGTGTAAATATTGTGAAAAATAACCAACTGTGCATGCATATTATTAAATTGTATTGAATGTAAACAGTATAAGTTGCATAACTTAAAAATAAATTGGCTCAACAATGCTCTGAACAACATAATGTTTATGCAACAATGTTACTTTCAAATTATTTATATACTATTATACTTTTAATTAATATTTTATTTTTTATTTTCAGTTTTCATTTTAATGTATTCCTTTTTTTGTAATTTTGTTGTGCTTTTGTCATTTTTAATTCTTACTATTTTTTTAAAATATTACTGTTTAATTTATTTTTAGTACAGTTAATAATTTTAGTGCTTTAACTTAATTCAGTTAGCTGCCTAGAACAGTCCTAATTTTAGTTTTAGAATTTTTCATGTAATAATTATATTTTATTTCAGCTTTATTTCAAATAACAAAAGTTTTAATCATTTTATTATGTTTTCTATATATTTTTATTTTTTATTTTTATATTTTTAAGATAATGACCCTGCATATTATGCATATTTTATGTATTTATATAGATGCATAATTGAAATGAATAAATTATCGCTTATTAAAATCAAGTGTATTTAAGCCATAGGTACCTCCAGCTCTTACATTTTGTCTTTTTTTTGTTGTTGTTGTTTCAGGGACACATGGCAGGTGTGGAGTCTTTGGTTATCAGTCACTGAACTGCTCGAGATCTACGAGGCAGAAACATCCTCGCCTTCCACCTGAGACGGTCACCACACACACCGCATTAAACACACTTCCTCCTGCACAGCTGCGGTGCGGATTCGTGCGGAAGAACACACCGGTCTGTTAGCACAGCTCCAGGATATCTGTGCGGATCAATATTGATCTGCTAACAGCAAACGCGCTGCTTCTTCTGACTGCCACCTGTTACACACCACCGTCACTGTCAATATTAGCTGGTCATCTGACATATCTCATGATGTAGAAAAACATCAATCTGCTATATATATATATATATATATATATATAATCCATATTTATTCATAGCCTCACCAAGGAGAAATGAATAACTAGCAAGTTTGTGTATGCATAAATGCATAAAATTACTGTTTGATTAGTGTTTATGCATATTTCATGCATTTTTGCATATTTATGAATATTTAAAATTAATACATAAAAGCCACAAAGATCATTATGCAACACAATTGAAATAAGCTCTTTTTTATATTTTTAATTATTTAAATTATGATGTATACTTACCAAGAATAACTATAAAAACAAGCAACACTTCATTTCAAACTCAGGAATTGACTTGAAATTTCAAAGGCATTTTTAATTTGAAATCTTTTTTTCTCAGAATTTTGAGTTTATATCTTACAATTCAGATGCTTTTTTTTCTGCAAAATTGTGACTTTATATCTCAGAATTCAGTTTTCAGTTTTATCTCAAAATTGAAAGTATATGTCTATAGAGACTTATTTTTGCCACAGAATAAAAATATTAAAAAGATAATAGCAACTTTTTGTCTCACAATTCAGACTTTTTTCTTGCAATTGTGAGTTTATATCTCTCAGTTCTGACTTTTGGTCAGAATAGTTAGTTTGCATCTCACAATTTAGATGTTTTTTCATTGAATTACAAGTTAATATCTTACAATTCAGACAATTTTCTCAGAATTACAAGTTCTTGCTCACCTCATTTTTCATATTTTTCATTAATTCAAACTATGATGTATATTTTCCAAGCATAAACTATAAACATTTAAACTAAAATTGAATTCAAATTCAAGGATTGACTTGAAATTTCAAAGGCATTTTTAATTTTAAATCATTTTGAGTTCATATTTCAGAATTCAGACTTTTTTTTTCTCATGTTTTTGAGTTTATCTCTCAATTCCGACTTTTTGTCTCAAAACTGAAAGTATATATTTCATATTTTCCTAAAATAGCTTAATTCCTGAATGCAACATTAATTAATGCAACTCAGTAACCTTTAGTCAGAAATGGTTATGCATATATCATTGATTTGTCCTGAAACATATGAAAGCATAAACTGGATTGATTTGCTTGTGAATACATGTGCTGACTCTGAGAATATAACCAAACCCATCTGAAAGAGCTTTACTCCCCCAAAACGTTAAACATTGAGGCACAAAGAGTTGATTTAAAAGCCCGGCCTGTCTTTGTTTAAAATGATATATGAATTTCCATTAAAAGCGATTCAATGCGGCCAAACCGAGTGTTTAGAAATCATTTAAAGAGCGCGGGACAAAGGCGCCGAGAGCCGCGCCGCCTCCAGCCACACATCAGCAAAACAAACCCACACAGAGCTGCTTCCAGCAACGGACACAAAAGGGTTAAGCTATCAGATCATTATTATGTGTGTGAGACACAGAGAGAGAAAGAAAGAAAGAGAAAGAGCTGGGACGGATGTTTCTGTTTCCCTCCCCCTCCGTCTCCTTCTGTTCTTCCACCATATGGAGCTGATGGGGGTGCGAACGGACAGCTGGAGTCTCCAACAGTCACCTGTGTCCAGATCCCACCGCAGAAGACAAATCACAAAGCACAGTTCCTCAAATGTTTCTGCTAGACATTACACGGAGGCTTTCTGCTTCTCAGATGTTTCTTCTCAGGAAAAAGACCCTAATCTCAAGGGTCCTTGTCTATGGAAGCTTATTTCTGCCACAGAATAACAATATTAAAAAGACAATAGCGTCTTTTTATTTCACTATTCAGGCTTTTTATCTTGTTTATATCTCAGTTCTGACTTTTGGTCAGAATAGTTTGTATTTCACAATTCAGACATTTTTTCATATGATTACAAGTAAATAGCTCACAGTTCAGAATTTTTCCTAAATTGTAAATTAATATTGCACAATTTGTTGTTTTTCTTAGAATTGCAACCTTACATCTCACAATTAAGACCTTTTTTTTAATAGAATAACAAGTTTATATCTCATAATTTGGACTTTTTTCTCAGAATTTTGAGTTTATATCTCACAATTCAGACGTTTTTTTCTCAGAATTGCAACTTTATACCTCACAGTTCGGACCTTTCTTGCTTAGAATTGCGGGTTATTATCTCACAATTCAAACATTTTCTCAAAATTGAGAGTTTATATCTCATATTTCAGACCTTTGGCTCAGAAGTTTATATCTCATAATTTGGACTTTTTTCATAGTAGTACAAATTTATATCTCACAATTTGGTTTGAGTTATCATCACAATTCTGATGTTTTTACTGTTTATATCTCACAATATGTCAAATTGTCAAAATTGTGAATTTATATCTCACAATTTGGACCAAAATTGCGAGTTCCTAGCTTACAATTTGGACTTTCTTCCTTGGGATTGCAAGTTTATATCTCACAATTCAGACTCTTTTTCTCAAAATTATGAATTTATATCTCATAATTTGGACCTTTTCTTCTAAGTATTGCACATTCTTAGCTAACAATTCGGACTTTTTCCTTGGAATTGCAAGTTTATATCTCACAATTCAGACATTTTCTCAAAATTGTGAGCTTATATCTCACATTGCAGACCTTTTGGTTCAGAATTGCAAGTTTATATCTCACAATTTGGACCTTTTTTCTAACAATTGTGAGTTTTTAATCACAATTCTGATGCTTTTTTCTCAAATTTGCAAGTTTATGTCTCACAATTCAGACTCTTTTTCTCAAAATCGTGAATTTATATCTCACAATTGAGCCCTTTTTGTTCAGAATTGTGAATTTACGTCTTGCAAAATAATAACTTACAATTTTGAGAAAAAAAAGGTCAGATTTGTGAGATATAAAGTCTAAATTCTGATTAGCCGCAAAAAGCAAAAATAATGCTAAAGGCAATAAAAATAAATGCATATATGTGACTCTGGACCACAAAACTTGTCTTAGGTAGCAATAGCCAAAAATCGAAATTATTTTTCTCATATACCAAAAATCATTAGGATATAATGATAGTAAAGATCATGTTCTATGAAGATATTTTGTAAATTTCCTACCGTAAATATATATCAAAACTTAACTTAATTTTTGATTAGTAATATGCATTGCTAAGAACTTCATTTGGACAACTTTAAAGGCGATTTTGTCAATATTTTTATTTTTTTGCACCCTCAGATTCCTGATTTTCAAATAGTTGTATCTCGACCAGATATTATCTTATCCTAACAAACCATACATCAATCTATTTATTCAGCTTTCAGATAATGTATAATTCTCAGTTTCAAAAAACTGACCTTTATGACTGGTTTTGTGTTCCAGGGTCACATATAAAAAGATCTCAATGATGCCTCAAACTGTGCTTGGATTTGTCAAGATACTGACATTCAAACCTCAAAACTGATTTGAGCTGCTCTTTGCATTCATTTCATAGCTCTATAATCCAACTATTGTCTTATGTATAGAATTGAAATTGAAGAATAATAACCGATGTAACTCCATTAAGTCCCCTGAGCTCTGAAAGAGCAATAAAAGTTCCAGCGGGGAGGGAAAGAGGAAAATAGGAGTTTGACAGGAGGAGAGGGAGGCGGGAGGGAGAGTTAAAGAAAGGAAGGCAAAACAAAAGCTGCACCTGGTGCCTATCAGTCCACACACTCACACTCACACACACACACACACACACACACACACAAACACATCTGCTGCTCTCTCGCAGCGCATGCGTTCGCCTCAGCAACAGGTCGAAGCCTCATGCGTGCTGACGTCTGAGCAAATGACACCAGCGCGTCCGTCTGCACATGTTCAGTCCTCTCATCTCTTTAATTAAATCATCACGTCTGACCCTGAGCTCATCACTGTCAGTCACTTCAGCTAGATCTATAGTCCGACACTCAATTCATTGACCTGCCAAACCCATACGGATGATTCAGATCTCTTAAGTGCATTTATTGGAAACTGATTTATTGATGCTTTTAGATTTTAGAAGGTTATACTGTAAAAAATTATTTTTCAAAAGTAAGTTCAAAGAGTATCTTTAAAAGAAAGTACTATTCTAGTCTTTCTACTTCAAGATTTCACATTTAATTCAGTGTGTTATTTGCCATTTATTTGCAATTATTTGTGATAATTGTTTAAAAAAAATAAATCCTTTGAAACAAGTTCTTGTTATTTATTTTAATTTATGATATATATTTACCAAGCACAAACTGCAAACGTTTAAACTTGGAGCATCCTGTTTGCCACTTTAATTCAAATTGAATTTAAATTCAGGAATTGATTTATAATTTAAAAAGCGTTTTTTTTTTTTTACTCTTTTTAAAATCTAAAATCTTAAAATTTTTTCTCACAATTTAAAGTACTATTCTAGTCTTCACATTTAATTGTGTTACTTGCCATTTCTTTGCAATTATTTGTGAAATTTACTAGCAATTTCTGAGTGATAATTGTTAAAAAAAATCCTATGAAAATCCTTTAAAATAAGTTCTTGTTCACCTCACCTCATTTCATTTTTTTAACATTATTTCAAATTATGATATATATTTACCAAGCATAAACTACAAACATTTATATTTTAAGCATCCTGTTTGCCACTTCAATTCAATTTTAATTCAGATTCAGGAATTTATTTAAAATTTAAAAAGTTTTTTTTTTTTTTAAATTTCAAAATTGTGAGTTTACATCTCAGAATTCAGACATTTTTCTCACACATCTTTCTACATAAATTCCACATTTAATTCTGTGTGTTATTTGCCATTTCTTTGCAATTATTTGTGAAATTTACTAGCAATTTCTGAGTAATTGTTAAAAAAAAAAACAAAAAAAAAAACTTTTTCATTGTATATTAACAGAACAAGCTCAAGTCAAAGTGATTAACTGGCATTTGAAGACAGTTGGATTGTAAAGGCACCTTTGAGATGCACTTAATTGTTTTTTAAACTTAACAGTAGCACAAAAATACTATTTTATATGAACAGTAAAAGCAAAATACCATCAAGTACCATGATAATAACATCAGTGAATCAGAAGGTATCTGGAAATATATTTTACTAAATACCTACAGACACTTAACACGATTATAGAAAGAGATTCTAGAGATTTAAACTTTACTTGAGTAGTTTCTATATTAGAATCACAAAACCTTAACAAAAAGGTATCACGGTACATAAAACACTTACAAAATACAATATATCGGAAAAACCCTGAAATACCATAGTACATGAATTTCAGTACCATGGTATATTATCTTCTGATACATCACTGCACCATCACATTCTGAAAAAAAAGATCTTAATTCATGGTTATTTTGCACAAAATAATTTTCTTACGTATTTTGTTCTTTTTTTTAAACATTTAAACTAAATGCAGTGACTTGAGAAGCAACATTGCTTCAAATATTAAAATGTTTTCAGAGACTATTCCTCAAAAATAAATATATTTTAACTGCTGTTTGTACATTTTTACTTGGTTTGAGCATGAATCTCAGTTCATTTAGCCTGATGTAGCTGCAAGAACGTCAGCTTATTTTTGTTTGAGAAGGACTTCACACATTCACACACGCTTAAGATGCGCATTTGCATGATTAAGTGAAAGTTACAGACAAAGTGATAACAGTAAAGTCCGCTAATAGGAAACTGCTTGTGTGTGTCATGACTAAAGTCGCTGTCCTTCGGCTCATCGGAAGCATCTGCTCATTGAATTGCTGCCCTTCTGACCTCTGTGGGACTAATTGATTGGCCGGCTAATCAATCACTCACTCAGCGGCTACTCTGATTGGCTCCTTCCGCTTGATTTTAGAAACACAGAGATCAAGCGGTGTGACTCGATAAGAGCCTGTTGAAATGTTAATGTCAGTGTTTCACATCTGGTCTGATATAAGCAGGGTCTCCAGGACCGTTTCTAGCCAAAACTATCCCTGGACCAGCTGCATCACGTCTCATGCCTGATGCTCAACGTGTGGGAGAAAAATACTACAGTCCAGATGTACAACACGTTGTCGGCTATATGGACTAAATCTTGACAATATATTTGTCACTTATGGCTGCTATGTGAGTTATGTTGCATTTAAATACCATGGTAAATCAAACAGTACCGCGTTGTATATTAAAGTACTACCGGCTGATACTTGTCAGTGTTGATATTATTAACTAAAATGATAAAATTAGAAATGTTGCCCTGCATAAAAACATAGAAATAGGCCACACATGTGCCTATTTCAGTGTTATTTCCAACATTTTCTAACTGAAAAACTGAAATAAACACTGAAGTAAAACGCCAAAAACAAACAAACAAAAAAAAGAAATAAAATTAAATATAATTGAAACAAAAAACAAAATACATAGAAAATATATAGAAATATCATAAAAATGACCAAAGCACATAACAAAATTACTAAAACTAAACTTAAACTAAAAAAATGAAATACAAATATTAAAAAATATTAAAATGACAAAAAATAAAGTTCAGTAGAAATATTTAAAAATAACTAAAGCACAACGAAATTACTAAAACTAAAAAAAAATTAAATAAAATTAAATATAATTTAAAACAAAAAATATACAGAAAATATATATAAATATATTTTTTTTAAATCATGATGACCAAAGCTCATAACAAAATTACTAAAAATTAAACTATTAAATATAAAATACTAAAATGGCAAAAGCACATAACAAAATTAAAACTGAAACTAAAAGTAAAAATAAAGTTAAATATTAAAAAAAATAAAAAGGAACATAACATAAAATTACAAAAATTAAAATAAATATTTAAAAAAAAATTACAAAAATGACTAAAACATAAAAAATGACTAAAACTAGAATTCAAATGAAAACTGAAAATATAAAAATAAATGCTAGTTTAAAATATTGTAAAAGTATACAAATAAAACTACAACAACTTTCTTTAAAATATTCCACAATAGTACTATACTTTTTTGTATTTCCAATGGTATTCCCAGAGGAGTATGAGCTCAATTCCATGATGCACTAATCATTCAGTACCATAGTAAATATCAAAAGTACCATGCTTTTGATACCACCATCACTCTCACATACACAGCGAGCGTTGTGTCAAGCTCCGTTAGATCTTCTCTAATTATGGGGCCCCTGAAGACTAAACGTCTCTAGCTAGACTCCTCCAGGGCCCTTGAGGGCCTCCACAGAGTGCTGTTCGGGGTCATCGAGCACAAGCCACCCAGCGCTACATCTTCACTAGGGCTACTAGCGACTGTTGTGATGTCCAGCAGACCCTCAGACCACACAGCAGGTCAAAGTGGGAGTGAAGCGGGACAATGGTGTAATTGAGCGCCGGCCGCACACACATCGCCATTAGACGCAACAGTCAAACGGTTGTTTTAAGGCTAATCGGCCGGATCAGCCGCTGTCTTGATGACAAGACGACAGTTAGCGTTGCTTTAGCAAAGCTAATGTGGAACTTCCTGCCTTCAGCGTGACTCAACAGCTGCTCTATGGATGTGTGTGTGTGACATATTCATATGCAACGGTACATGGTATGTTTTTGTAGGTGAAGCAATCATATATAGTACTTAGAATCAGCAAGGATGCATTAAATTGACCAAAAGTGACATTAAAATGTTACAAAAGATTTCTATTTCAAATACATTGGGTGCTTTTGAACTTTCTATTCATGAAAGAATCTTGAAAGCAAAAATGTATCAAAGTTTCCACAAAAATATGACAAAAACGACACTAAAGACTGGAGTAACGACTGCTGAAAATTCAGCATTTCATCACAGGATTAAATTATATTTTAAAATATGTCACAATAGAAAAGAGTTATTTTGAATTGTAATAATATTTTGCCATTTTTTTATATATATTTTTGATCAAATAAATGCAGCCCTTGTGAGCACAAGAGACCTTTGACAAAAGCATTACATAATCTTACTGACCACAAACTCTTGAACAACTGTTCCAAATTTTTAAGTAGAAATTAGTACTTTTAGACATTTATAATGTTTCAAATGAATGCTGTTCTTTTTTAAGGATTCAGAAAATCTTGAAATCCTGACACTGAAGACTGGAGTAATGATGCTGAAAATTCAGCACTGCATCACAGGAATAAATTACATTCCAAATTATATTCACATAGAACAGAGTTATTTTAAATAGATATAATATTTAGCAATTTTTCATGTATTTTTTATTATATAAATGCAGCCCTGGTGAGCGCAAGAGACCTTTTTCTAAAACATTACATAATCGTGCCCACCCCAAATTTTTGAACAGTACACTAGTGTATAAAAATACTATCATATTCTGATCTGATACCATCACTTTCTAAACGTCTAAAGTGAAATAATGAAATAAAACACTAGAAACAGTGCTAAAATGTGATTTATCCTTAAATACAGAGGACGAAGTCACTAGTTGGATTCCACTCCAAAGCTGTGAGTTTGAAAACCAGAAAAGCAGACAGCATGGCTACAGGAAAAAAAGAAACACACACACGCCGTGCTGCCATTATGACGGTGTGCAGTCCTTCTCTGCTGTGTGTCTGTCAGAACGTGGCTGTAGATTGTGTTATGGTGACATACAGCAGACCTGCAGAAACACACAACGCTCAGAGACGGACGTCAGTAATAAGATGCAGCGAGATTGTCTCTTTCTCCTAGAGTGCAATGTGAACTGGGCTCAGATTTGCCAAGGTCAGCAATGAAAAGCCAGCGATCTCGATATGAGCTACATTCATTTTATACCTCTATAATCTTTCTGTGTGACAACAAGCTCCACGAAGTCTCCCGAGCAGCAACATATCTAACCGTTAACCTTTTCATTCCTAATTGTTTCATCCATTGATCTGTCCATGCATTCGTGCAGAAAACTAATGCTACACAGTCCTTCGTGCATGACAGTTAAACGAGAGTTAAAGCAGGTTCTTTTTAATGTAGCAAAGCTAGTCAAAAACTCCATCTCTCTCCTCCAGCTGGCATCTCATCACAGTCCATCACATCTCGAGCTCCTGCCACGTGGAAACGCTTCAACCACTCAGATCCCACTTGACTTTTCCAATTATTCATCATCAGGTATTTTTTAAAAATTATTTTTATAGAGATCACATTTTCAAAGAGTTTCCAGCTGATGAAATGTTTCAGAGCGGAGCAGAAAAACTTTCCATGATGTTATTAATTTCCATGACTGACCTTTTTCAGGCTCCCAAATCGCTGTTTTAAAAATTCCCTGATTTAAGGTTTTCCATAACCATAAAAGCATGAATCATCTCTATAATACGAATATAAAAACAATGTAACAAATGCTATTCAGTGAATTTATTTTTTTTGTAAACAATATTTTAATGAGTTTTTATTTTAACAAATGAATACAATTATGTCTATGATATAATATAAACACATTATATATATTAATTAATATATATATATGCATTAATATATAATTTAGATGCACTAACCAGGACTATGACAGCAGTGCATTTGTGTATTTTAAAACCATTAATAAATTCTATATGGACTTTATAATGTACTCAATTTTTAAGATGTAAAAGGTGAGTAAATCAAGAAAGTACTTACTGGGAAGAAAGTACTGTGGAAGTACCATTATTAAGTGTATATTTGAAATATACCACAGCAATAAAATTCATTTACCATGGTATTTACAAAGCACTTTGAGATATTTCCAAGAATACAATGGCAAATCTTTAAAAAATGTCTTTCCATGGATCATTTTAGAGGTTTGTAACATTAGGTTCTCCACAGACCCTTTAATCCACACATCAACGTACCATGGTAATACTATTTACCTTAAAAACTGTACATCTACAGCCCTGGGTACAAATGCATATTTGGAACCAAAACAAACATCTAAAGCCACGAAAACACAGAGATCTGAAGCTCACCTCCTCTCTATGATAGTCCACTCTGCTTGTGTCTTATTCCAAACAATGTAAATCACTCTGCTTGAGTCGCTTGCTCTCTCTTCATATGTGAGGCATGTGTCTGAAACTCTCTCACATATGTGAGCGCTGCAGTCCGAGTCCTTCCCACCGCCAGCGAGGCACAGATGGACTCCAGATGGGTTATGGGATTTAGAACGTCTTCCACGCCTCCCTCTCTCTCGCTCTCCCTCTCCCTCTCCCTCTCTCTCTCTCACTGCTGATGTCACCGGCCAGGTCACGCCCACTGCATGGCTCCTGGCCAATCAACCGCTGCTCTATTCAATACATTAAACTAGAGGAGACTCATTAACATAACTAACTGCTCTGGCACTCCAAGGCTAAACAAAGTACATGCCAATTGAAGGGAGGGGAAGTTACCCACAACACCTCATGCTGTGTGTGCCGTTACTATAGGATGAACTATTCAACTTCTTGTGCTGTTCACATCCAAAAAAGTACAACTGTATTGCTCAGAGTTGCTTATATGAGACCTAACTGATGTTTCAAGACATCTTTGTTTCAGATGTCTCTTATAAATTGCTTAGAGGAAATAAAACAGATGCAATTTTTTATATTATTTTATTTATATTATTTATTTCAAGTAACAAAAATGTTTTTTAGTTTTTTTAGTTTAGTTTACCATGCTAACAACCCTGACTCCCAATTGTTACATTTTTTATAACAACAACTATATTAATAATAACAATAATAATAATAATAAATATAAAACATTTATTTATTTATTTGTTTGTTTGTTTGTTTGTTTGCTTGCTTGCTTGGACATAAATTGTGCTTTCCCCATTCAAAAGGAAAAAAAAAATCGTCCAAACATTATTATAAACCCTTCTTCTGCATGTCGGATCATTTTCTTTTCACCTGGGGCGAGGGAAGCGAAGTTTAACAAAATCTGACATGTAATAAGAAACATTATCTACAATATGGTGTCATGTGGCACATGCTCTCTATCTCCCTATCCATCTACATCTAGACAAATAAACAGAGCCCTGACTAGCAGCCAATGTCTCCTCCTGTCCAAAAAGAAAGTCAAAAATGCATGACCTCACTCTCAGAGATTTCTCAAGCCTTTGGCATCACAGAGAGAGGGAACGAAACCTGATAACCAGCAGAAATAACAAGAATTCATCATCTATAGTGAAGGAGTTATATATATAATCCAGCCTGATTAATTGGTCAGTACTGGATATTATCGCCTCATAACAGAACTCATCATTCAGCCTAACGTCAGATGCTAGATCAAACCATTTTTGGTGAATTTTTCAGTAAATATTGTGTAAAAATAAAACAATAATGATAAAATATGTTGTAAAATAAAATCTAATAAAACAACTGATCTAAAAGAATTTGATATGCTATCAAAAAACATTGCATGAATTGAGGGAGTAAAAATCTGATGAGCGTGATGTAAAACCTGTTGATTGTGTGCAAACAGTGATCTGTGCTCTTTAGGGAGCGTGTTTGGCCTGCTATTCGAGTTAATGAGCGTTAACACCCGCTCCCTTCATTTGCATGTAAATGCACATCTATAAAGCTTGGCTAAAACAAAAAAACGACTTTCTGCTCGAAATGCATCTGAAAGGAGAGTGTGGCCATTAAACCACATATGGAGACACTGAAGGACACCGCAGAAAGTCTGTTTCAAATTAAAAATACTGAATGACAGAAGACTTGCTCTGTTCTAAAGCGTGCTGCCTACCTAAAGTATTTTAAGGCAACAAACACAAAAACATATGTTGCCTTCTAAAATGCCTTATCTTAGCCAGAATCTAAAGCAGTATTGTGTTATACTTGAAGAAGAAGCCAATCCCAGAATGCACCGTGACAAAGCGAGTGAAAAAACATCCAAGATGGCAAACAAAGCAAGGGAATTGCATGCTAGAAATATATTCCCAGCAAACAGGAAACGTTCTCAGAAGGTTCTGGCAAGGTTTTTTTTCAACGTTAAGATCAAACATTCTTCCATTAACGTCAATAGAATGTCCGTTCAAAGTTTTTTTTTGTTATTTATGCTGGACCACAAAACCCCATAAGGGTTAATTTTTTGAAATTGAGATTTATATATCATCTGAAAGCTAAATATATAAGCCATTGATGTATAGGCCAATATTTGGCCGAGATACAACTATTTGTAAAAAAACTAAAAAAACCAAAAAGAGAAAATCATGCATTGCTAAGAACTTTAAAAGTAAACTTGTCCAAAAGAAGTTCTTAGCAAGTGCTTATTGCTAATCAAAAATTAAGTTTTGATATATTTACAGAAGAAAATTTACAAAATATCTTCATGGAACATACTAAATATCCTAATGATTTTGGGCATAAAAGAAAAATGGATCATTTTGATCCATACAGGGTATTGTTGGCTATTGCTACAAACATACCCGTGCTACCTAAGACTGGTTTTGTGGTCCAGGGTCGCATTTATGCATTGTTTATAGAATGTTTTCTGAAACATTTTAGATTTTTTAAATGTAACTGCTTATTTCGGAATGTTCAGAGAAGATTCAAAAGTAACATTCCCACGATGTTTGCAAAATGATCAAATGGAATGTTCATTTGTTTTTAAAACATTTAAAATACTGGACATTTTGAGACATTCAGAAGTACAAAGAAATACTAAACGGACTGTTTAACCCAATATTTGTATGTTTTTGTACTTATTAAGAGTATTGTGTTACCTGTAACATGCTAAACTAATAAAGCAAATGTCAAGATCTTCGACACCAAAATAGCATTGGTTGATGAGTTTCACTGTTTAATTTTGTGTGAAAATCTTTCTTTAAACACATGATACAGAGCACAGGAGCCTGTTTCTATCTGAATCGTTACAATCCTTTACTTCCATCTGCAAGACGTTTCCTCCATCTGTGGATGTAACGCAGCAGGGCGACAGATGTGAACACACTCGTCCTGAACTCACACACACACACACACACACAGCATGGACTGCTGTTCCAAATCCACATCCAATCTCCTCCACAGCAAAATCTCTTTCCAAGCACTTCTCTGCGTCCGTCAGTCTCTCTCTCTGTGTTTGTAGTGGCATTCCTGCTCGGCTCTCGGCTCCAGTGTGTCTGGCCGCGCTGCACGCCTGGGAGCCATTAGTTTAAGTAAAGCCTGACACACACACACACCGACACACACTCGACTCCTCTTACAAGACATACAGACTGAGTGTGTTTGTATGTAAGTGAGGAAACGTGTGTGAAAGAGGTGTGTGTGTGTTTACTTAACTATAGGTTTGGGGACCAAATTGTCCCCAGAAGTGACTTAAATCTGACTAAACCTCCCTTTGGGGTCATCCAGGAAAGTCGTCAAATGAAAAAAACATACATATATTCATATGTGTATTAGAATTAAAAAACCTTCCTTTGTTGCAAAACAATGATTAGCTTAAAATGCCAAATGTAATTAAAAATTAAATATATTGTAGCAAACTATGTGTTGTTTTCATTACCATTATTAAAAGTGGTAGGGAGTATGCATGTGTGGTATTCAGTTTTTCATTTTCAAACACAGACAAACAGATCCTGCAGTATCTGAAAACCGTCATGTACTGACAAGTGTAGTTAAGTTAGTAGTTAGTTACTCCCCAACACTTCAGCATCTGTCCCAGCGCGTGCATGAACGCAATTTATGAGAGGTGGGTCACGCGCTCTCTTGGCCACATCACCCTAAAGTTTCCACTTTGAGAGCCAAGAAGAGACTCCACACACACACACACACACACACACACACACATATGCACACACACGCAGTTTACTGTTAGACAGATATAATGACCATCAAATGACCAGTATACACAGCAATCCTTTCGCATTACCTGAATCTAAAACACAGGAACGTCACATTTGCAAATATTTGACTTCCTTATGTTTGTCCCTCAGAAACATTTAACAAATCCAGCAAAGTTTCACTAATGTTTTTGTAAAGTTCAAAACATTCGTAATGTTTATGGAATGTTCCTATAACTATTAATATGGACACACATACTCAGAATGTTGAGAGATAACATTCTTACAGTATTAAAAGTAAAGTTATTATAATGTTTCAAGAAACATTTATAAGTAACAAAATTGCATTTTACCATTCTTAGAATATTAAAAATAAGCCTAAGTTTGTTACCTGGGAAGCTCCTTGATCAGATGCTAAAATAGAATTGAATAATGTGCAGTATATTAAAAAAAAACATTATTTGAAACTACAAAGTATGCAACAATAAATGTTTATATAACACTGTCACATGACCTCACAATGCTGCATGTTTAACTAAGTCATCTTAGAAACAAAGATGCATATTTAGCATTTTCCGCCTTTCGCAACACATCAATCTTTTATTATTTCACTAAAAATGTCAGAGACCGGGAGGTCGGTTATCTTCATCTGACCCGACGGCATTCACCGTCCTTGCGAAAGTTTATCTGAGAATCGCTTTTCAAAGTGACAAGAAAATGACGAGGAGGAATTTACTGCCTCGTTTTACAAGAGAAGAACTGATGTGAAGTACATGTGTGTGTGGACAGACAGAGAAACACACACCGCTCCATACCGAAGAGGTCAAATCCCAAACCAGGTCTGGTGTAAACAACCTCCCGACTATATTTAAGACTTCTGATATAATCACTGTTAGTCGACACAAATAAATGACATACAGCAGCCATGGCAGAACATGTGAATGTCATTGCATTAAAGCACATTCTAGCAAAACGTCACCAAAGGACATTTATAAGACTTTTAAATAATAAAATATTAAATACTGCATCCGACCTTTGTGACTTCATTAGTTCATTTTAAATGCTTGGTATTTTGTTTTCTAGTGCAGTGACATTCACACGTTTGTAAGTGTGAATTACATGTCTAAACAGTTTCTGTGGCCGTTGCATAATGAACGAAGGACGTGGGCAGTGACCTTGAGCCTGATTTGGAGCTATATATATATATATATGTCAGATCCAAAATGTGCTATTGGAATAAAATGCATCCGGAATCTCATCCGAGTGGGATGAAAGCATGGATGAGATAACACGGCTGTAATGGGGATATTTTCCTGACAAAGACACAGAGAGCTCTATGTCGGGCATGTATGTGTGGGATCCATGCCGAACGAAATCCAAGACACAAGATGAGAGAAAGAGACCCAATAAAGGAGACTGTGTTCAGATACTGCTTACTGCATACTGAAATTATATAGTGCACAATTTAATGCAATACTATTATACTGCTCGTAATATGTATGCTGCATACAATATGTATGGCAAATGTATAATATTTTTATATGATAATATATATTATGATTACAAATTGTTTATATGTAGCATAAATAGTATGAGCTGTAGAAAAAATAGGAAAAAGGCTTGTTTTGGTGGACGTTTGGAGCTGGTCTATATCTCTTGTTCTCCTACACCGCACCTGTGTTTATTCTGAATTCTCTGTCCATTTTTGGCCTCAAGGCAAGAGAGCAGCTGTGTTATTGGCACAAACACACACACACACACACACACAAACTTAGAGCCACACACACACCTGTGTTTGCAGGTGGTTCAGCTGGAGTATGTATAGAGAACACCTGGAGAGAGAGAGATAGACAGAGAGACAGAGAGTGAGCACCCATGGGGCTTTTTACGCTGTAAACCAAGGACTTAATTATAGTTGTGCAGATAAGAAGGGAAAGGGGATCTCGTGTGTGTGTGTGAGCATGCCTAAGGTTGGATTGCAGGATCTGTTCTGGCTTGTCAAGACCACCGTTTCCCACAATCCGTTTGGCATGTTTACCAGTGCTGGAATGCCGGAGTCATTTCAGAGAATCGGTTCTTTCAAACAGTTCGTTTGAATGAACCAGTTCAAATCATATGATTCTCTAGTTACTTTACATTATCTCTTTGCAACTAGCTGAAATAAAATGCTTATTTTAATAATACTTAAAAATAATTAAACTTTTTAGTTTTAATTTAACCCATAAAATGTTTTCAGACCAAATCTGGATTTAATTTTTCAGTGTTGTTTGTGAACCAGTTCTCCTAAAGGAATTGACTCACGAGACTGATTCATTCCCACATCAGACATCCTTCACGTGAGACATAAACGCTGCGCTCGCCTCACATGCTGGTAATCACGCTCATATTCAGAGTATTTCATGGGAAAGATATCATTACAGCCCTCTGGACTCACAAAAACAGACAAAAATAAAGTGTCTCATTCACTGTCACATTCATTCAGAAGCACTCCTGCCAAATCTACAGCAGAAATATAATGGATCATTGAAATGTGACACAGACATCCTGTTTAATGCGGCAGTATGGCCTGAAGCATGAGAAACAGTTGGGAATACACACACACACACACACACACATCAGGTCTCAATGTCAACGCTCTGGTAAGTTCTCACAGTCTGGACTGAAGGCGATTTTTATCCCCTCTTTTTTTTAATAGTCCATCGGCTACTGATGGCCACAAAACAGCTGGATTTCCCATCAGACCGAGACCGAGAAATAAAGGATCGGACAGAGAGACAGCAAAGGAAAACAAGTAGTGTAATGTAACCGCTGGATTTATTTTGATTTTATTTTATTTTAAAATTACACATATGTGGGAATCTCACATTTTATATGTCAAAATTTACTGTAAAATATTAATATATGAAAATAAAAAATCATAATTTAACTGAGATACTATTAAAGTTTTCTTAACATATTAATGTTTTTATTTTTATATTTTCCATTTTAAATTTAAAGTGTTTTGTCATTTTTAAGTTTTGTATATTTAGTTTTTACTCATTTTTATTTCAGTTTTAGTTATTATAACACATGATTTAACTAAAATAATAATTATATTAAGTTATATTAAGTTTTTTATTTGAAAATGTTCATTTTATTTTAGTTAATGTTGATTTTGTTTTAAGTAAGAAAATGCTTTTTATGATCTTAATTTCAGTTTCGTTTTTTTTTTATTATACTATTATATCATATTAACCATGACTGTGATGCAAAAATAACTAACTAAATAAATAATAATAGTTGTTATTAATTATTTAAATTTTCTGTACCTTTGTAACTATGCATCATGGTACTATTTGTTTCATAAAATTTATGCTGATTTTAATTTGGTTATGAAAATTTGAGCAAGATAATAATCTTAATGGTCTACAAAACAGGCTCTATTGTCTTACAAACTATAAAAACTATAATTTATTTTTTGTTTATTTGCAGGGTGAAATAGCACCTGGATATTGGATCAAGAGATTCGACCTTGCATCAGTGTCTCTAAGGTTTCTTAAGTTTCTTGAATCTGATTCTGAGTTTATACAGAAATTTGAAGGAAATCTTCCTGAACTCTATAGAAACTGTGGGTGGAGGAGGTGGAGGGTTGTTCTCAAGCGGTGTGGATGGTGGGGGTCCTAAAAAGCTTTAATGGCATGATAAGCCCCTTTCACAAGCTCTTAAACGCTCCTCCCTCTGATAGACTCCTCAATGACTGGCGTCTTTGTCCCTCTTTAAACTCCCACTGCCGCAGAGAGAAGCAGAAAGTTCAGAGCGCGATCAGCCGTCCTGAAATAATCCCGCCACTCCAAACCCTCCAAACTGCAATTGCTTTGTTTTCACAACAGCCGGATCAGCTGATAACCATCAGCCCTGCGAACCATCGCACAACAGTTCAAATGACAACAAAATGCATCGCTAATTCGGGAAACTGTTGTTGAAACTGCAGTAAAAAAAGAATTTTAAAGGGACAAAATTTAAGATAAAACAATTACATTGTTAAAACAAACCTTGCATGTACCTAAGGTCTCAAAACTAATCTTATTCGTGCTCTTGTAAACTACTCTAACCTAAAATTTCAGAAAAAAAGACTAAATGAGTTGTCATGCAACCATGGTGCAGTTCGTTTATAGTCTACATTTAGCTTGTACTTTTGCCGATTGTATTTAGACTCCATTGAAGATGTGTTCATTTGTGAAGATTCTTGGTTTTCGCAAACAAAATGAGTACGAATCAACTTTTGTTGTGCACAGAGCTTATTCTATGCAATAATCCAATGGAAAAGCCAATGGTAAAAACCAATGGTGAAAGAATATGTCATGTTAGGTCTCACGTGCCAATCGTAATGCGACACGACTGAATATGCACAAGTGTAAGGACTTCAGAGCAATAAGACTTTCCATCTTTAGGCTAAGCGAAGTGTATCAAAACAAAGACAGTTGTCAGCACATCAGGATAATATTGGTGATGGAATCACATAAAGAAATCTGGATTCTTCTAAACGGGGTCAGAGGAGCGACTCCAGGCGGTCCGGTCCCACAATAATTCGTTTCTCCAGCAAAAACTGACATTCTGGGCAACAGTCGTTCGTTGGTGGTGAGAGAACTATTCGCTGTGGAGCCTCGACATCTGGATTCAATCTTCCACAGCCTGTCCGCGCAGCGGTGGGCGACGAGAAACATCTGGTGGAGCTGATGTCAATTACTGCGTTGTGTTTCCCTTCCGAGATAATCCATCCAACACACACAAGCGCGTACACGCTCGCGCACAAACGGCCTGCTGAGCGGCTAAACACAAGAACGGGGTCAATGACATCCACATACACGCACTAAGAGTCATATTCAACTTTATCAGAGGATGTTTGACAATGTTTTAACACTCCGCAGCACTGCAACCACCAAACAGTTGAATAAAACGCAGTGCATTTGGGTTCCATCTAGGTTGCATCGAGCGTCCGTTTTATTACGGCTGGGACTCAAAGGCTTTGGTTAATTGCTAATTGGACGCAGCTCTCAGCAGTTTGAGAAGAGATCCGTGGAGCCGAAGCGGGCCAAGATTGCCTCGTTTAAACACTAACAGCTGCTTAAACCCGAAGCGGAGACCCATACTTCATTCCCCTCTCTTCTTACTCTCTCTTTCTGACGTGCACAAACTCTCCCACGCGACCTGAGCGCCGTCATGCTAGCGCTGGAGACCCCGGCAGCGAGAGCCAAGACCAATTAAAGCGCTAATTCAAACCTGAAGGGCCCTTTTGTCCTGTGTTTCCTTTCTTCAAGTCAGAGGATCGGAATCTAACCACCCCCAACACACACACACACACAAAACTTCCCGTCTTTCAAGAGCTTCGGCCAAAGCTGAAGGGGAAAATTACACCAAAATCCTTAAGCTTCACGTTTCCAACTGGATCTGCACAAATAATTGGATCACGAGAGGCTCGCTAAAGAGGGATGTACATGAGCGCTGTAGTCTCCAGGATGCTGGACAAAATCATAAATATGTTGTTTTGGAAATTGTCAGTTGTATTATTATGGTAATACTGTGTTTTTTAAAACAAAACTTAGTACGTTTTCCAGATATTTACCATAATAGTACCTTGATACTTTGAGAATACATTGGAAAACCATTTAAATATCATGCTATCATGCTTTCAGCATGGTAGGTTTTCAAATTGCTAAAGTACCAGAGTATTATCATCTGATACCATAACTGTGCCATGAAACAACCTACCAATGTTGTTAGTAGTAGCTAAAACAAAAAGAATTAAAAAAAAAAAAATTGTTGACTGAAATAAAGCTTAAATAATGTAAAATATAAATATCAGATAAAAAAAACTTACATTTTAAAATCAGAAATTTTGACCAATTAACAAAAAATAAAATTAAAGTTAAATTATTAAAACTACTAAAACTAAATAAAAATGAATTAAGACTAAATAATAAATAAATAAATAAGACAAAAGGACATAATAAAACTGCTAAAACTTGCCAAGATAACAGTGATCTATGGTAATGTGGTACTTTAAGTTATGCCATGGTACGGAAAATTATGTGCCATGATATTTACATTACTTCACAAGTAATTTGGTATTTACTGTCAAACTCCAAACCTCACTCATCTATAGCCTATCACGCCCTCATGTGGTCAAAATGATCATCACATGATCTTCGGCATCATCAGCTACCAGTTCAATGCATTAGGTATTCAGGCCAAGGAAACAAACCCCAGGGACAAAACAATGCCCTGCGTTATTCTCGAGCACGAGTGACCCCGACAGCGCTGCTGTGGCACCGGGACGTTTCATTGCAAACACACACACACACACAACACATTGGCCTCATGTAGATCAGTCCACCAAGCACCACTGAAGTCCAGATGGTGTGAAACTTTGCCGAAGGGATTAACGCCAAATCCTCCAGTGAGACACAAGAGAGGGGTCCGTCTCCGACCCTCAAAACAGATTAGAGCTGGTTTACCTCGCCATACAGACAGCTTGCCCTTACTACCATGGTATTAGCCTGAAAATATACTTTGATACTGTTTGAGAACCACTGGCACTTTTTTACATGATGCCAGAGGGCACTTCAAAGAATTACAATGATCATCATCATTATAATGTCCAAACAAACAACAAAACATGGGAGAACCATGGTACTTGTCCAAAAACAAAACATGGCAATTTCACCCTCACATAAAAAGTACTGTGGTTATATCATCCATCATTTTTATGTGGTACTCCAAGGTATTTTGAAGAATATTATGGTAGTACCATGGTACTTTGTTTGATCTCCACTCTTCCCATGGTATCAAATACCATGTTTTTTTATTAGCATATGCAATGGACCTCCACGGTATTCTTTGAAGTACCTTATAAGTTTTACATTTATCAACTTAAGCACACACTTTTAGTGATATAAAAATGAAGTGCATTAGATCATTTTAACATGTACTGTAAATACCATGGTATAGTATCAGAATCTACTGTGGTAGCCTATTACTATTGGACATCATCATAAATAAACATAACATTGAAACATGGATAAAAGAATACAATTTAACACGCTTTAAAGATACAGTAAACGTCAATTTACCAGTTGCCACTAAACAATATCACAGTTAACACTTCGCAAAAGCTTCATAAATTGATTGAGGGAGGTTCCATGTGATTGTATTATGTTAAATATGATGTTTAATTAATTTTCTTAAAGCCTATACATTACAAATGGAACGCAGGAGTTTGGACACGCTCGTGTCCAGAAGATGCTGAAGAACATCGAGACGCATGCGCAGACTGAATCACTTACAAGAACTTAGTCAATACAATACAGTTGCAAAGCAAGAACGCATTTTGCGGAAAAGATAGCTTACAGTAAAAACAGTGACGACTGTTAGTATGGTATTCACCATGGAAGACTGTGCACCACAAAACATGTCCTGTTCTCGCTGTTACGTTGATTTTTTTAGTGTGACATGCGGCGATACATGTTACTGTCATATATGAACTGCACAAAATGCTGCAAACATGCATAATCACGTAATATTAGAGCACTTACATTGAAACGCGCCTGGAATCCCGACCATTATGATCCTTACTTTGCTGACAGACTCGAGCCGCTCGCTGTGCGTCGTGTGCTTTGTAGTTCTTCACTGAAATGATACATCCACGGACTCAGTGTGTGTGTGTGTGTGTGTGTGTGTGTGTGTGTTTGTGTCTGATGGGGGTCTGAACACACTGACAGCATCTCTAAGATTTTCATTACTGGAGGTGGAGCTACAGAGACTCTGCTGTAGACTAAACCAAAAACACTGTGGTGATACCATGGTACAATGATGACACTAGATGCTACTTTGATGTATGTAATGGTAATGAATGATTACTGTGTCATACACCACCATAATACCATAATACATGTTCAGAAAGTATCATGTCCAGAAAACATGCTAAAACCTTGGGACATGTCTGAGAAAAAATACCATTTGCATGTTTCCAAATCAAATGTACCAAGAAATCTTGTACTTGTGGTTTACTGATAATGTACCATGGTATGAATTTTAGGACCATGACATACAATACCTTTACTTGAAGTTCACTTGACAAATATAAATATTCCATATAGACTACAGACATTTTATTAGTTTTGATTTTAGTAAAAAAAACCCAACAACAACAACAATATATATATATATATATATATATATGACCCTGGACCACCACAAAACCAGTCATAAATATCACGGGAATATTTGTATGCGTCGTATGGTTGTAATTATTGTTTTATATATTTTATATATATAATTATCGTTAAATTATATTTTGTACATTTCCTGTAAAATGCATTGCTATAATAATTTTGATCCATACAATGTATTGATTAAAATAATAGATTTTTCTTTTACACCAAAAATCATTAGGATATTAAGTACAGATCATGTTCCAAATCATGATTACCAAATCATACATCAGTGGAAAGCTTATTTATTCAGCCTTGATATGATGTACAAATCTTGTTTTTGTTGTTGTTGTTTTAATGAAACAGCCTCTTATATTAACGTTTTTGTTGTTTGTTTTGGTTGCATCTACAGTGTGTGAAAAATCTTCAAACAAATGTACAGGGTTACAGGGTTCTTGAAGTGGCTGAGAATCTAGTCTAAGGTTGCTGTATTTTGCCATTTGAATAAAATCTATAGGGTCTAAATTGTTTTTCACCCCAGTCAGTGTTGATGCTGTGTCCATCCAGGTCCTCATATGCTGGTCGTGTCTCTAAGCAGGATGAGAGTCTCTCCCCTCCTCCTGTTGCCTCCCACACGAACACATGCCGCTCATTCTTTCCCAGTCCCCTCACGAGTCGCCACCTGCTCCTGAGCGTGCGGCACAGCTGCTGACCAACAACAACAAATTAACACCCACCGTCCGTCCTGCAGCGAGGGAGCCATGCTGCGCCTCCTCCTTACTGAAATGCACTGAAAAGGTGCTCTTCTCAAACCTGCTCAAGTCACACATAAAATGTCATTGCAATAGATGCAGAATATAAAAGCAAGAGTCTTTAAGAATAAATATGCACAAACACTCTTAAAAACAACATTTGATGCTGAAATAATAGATGCTTAACTTGAAGACAGTCAGTATTGTGTTTGTTTGTGGATCATGTTAATGTGATTCTTTAAACCTGACCACCAAAAATCACTGAAACATCAGCTGATAAGTGATGTTAGTAAAGAGAAAAGACTCTGTGTAGATCCAGACAGACGGAGTAATAAGCGTGCCGCCTATGAATACATCATATATGTCACCCAGCAGGCCTTTGTGATGATAATTTGTAACGGGCAAATAAAGCAGCGTGTGTTACGTCAACAAAGACAGAAATACGTTAGTCCGAATGGCAGAAGTCACCCTGCTGATGTGACTCGTGCCAGCGTGTGTGTGTGTGTTTGACAGCTGGGCTTGTGTCTCTGAGTGTGTGTGTCTTTGTCACTGGTCTATTTAGTGCATTAGCAGGTCTTTCACAATGCAACAGCTTGAGAATGACCGAGCGACACACACACACACACACACACACACACGCATACAGGGTCCGTCTGCCCCCTCAGCTCTTGTTCTCCTGCTGTTCAGATCCTGTGCTTGTGATTGTGTACCTGCTGTTCTCCTGAGGTCCACGCAAAAGGCCGGGGTCAGAAAGGTCAGCAGGCAGACGCCTGGTTAACCCTCTAGGGTAAAGACATCACAGACACACACACACGCCACTTCAGGACAGTAAGATTATATGTGAGCAGATGGACACCAGCGACAGCTTATCGTCATACAGCACAAATACATACATTTACATTTCATTTTTATCAGGCAAACACAGACTGTTTGTGGTGAGCTGCTTGTGCTTAGATTTGACACAAATAGAAAACAAAGTTGTGTTTGAAGTTTTAAATTAAATTTTACTGCACATAGGCAAATGTTATTTATACACTATCATAGCTGTAATTATTATTTTGAATTTCATTTTAATTTCAGTTAATTTTTTGTTTAATTTTGCGAGGTACTTCCTTGTTTTGTTTTGATTACTATGTTGTTTTTATGATTTACAATTTTTGTTTTAGCTTTTATTTATTTCAATTTTTCATTAGTTGCCAAATGAACATTGCTTATTTTTGTTTACATTAAATTTTCATTTAATATTTATGTATTATAAATATTTCTGTGATACATTTATTTTGCTTCTAGAATGTATTAATATTAGTCAGTACTCATTTTAGTTAATATGCTAGTTAAGTATAATACAATTATACTTATGAACCTGAGGTTTAAAGTAATGTATATGTAAAACTACTATACTGACTCACTTATGCATTTAATTACACAAAAAGACAACGCAAAGGTACTGAGACAGACACACACAGGTCTGAGACCCCAGACAGACATGAAGGATTATGAGAGCAGATGGTAAAATGGTAGAAAACACCCAAACCAAAATATGCAAATATTCATATAATTCCCCCAAACACACCCACCCACACAAACACGCACTGTGTTTGAAAAACACTACTGTAGCAGTTTGAAAAAAAAAAAAAACTATAAACACCTGCTAATATAAATTCAGTGGTACATTATATGGTCTCTACGTTTTTATATGTATGTAAACATATAAAACATGCATAGGCTGGTAACTTTATTAGTTAAAAACGGCAAGAACAACAGTTGTTGTTTTTTTTTTTGTTTTTTTTTAAATCTGATGTAAGTGAATCATATCAGAGACTTGCTTAAGTGACTGTAATAATCATGGTTGTGTTTGTCTGTCTCATTCTTTGATGATCTTTCAAATGAAAGGGGAATCCGTGAAATCATTCCACTAGGGAAACAATTATATTTCTAAATGAAAAAAAAGCAAAATAAAGGTTTGTGGCCTGTAAGATGCAAATAGTTTCTTTCAGTCAAAGCAAGAGATGAGCAACACAAAGCCGGTTTTTGAACGAATCGTTGACTCACTCATACATACATTTGCATTTCATTTTTATCAGGCAAACACAGACTATTTGTGGTGGGCTTCTTGTGCTGAGATTTGACACAAATAGAAAACAAAGTTGTGTTTGAAGTTTTAAATTAAATTTTACTGCACATAGGCAAAGTGTTATTTATACACTACACATAGCTGTAATTATTATTTTGAATTTCATTTTTAATTTTAATTAATTTTTGTTTTTAATTTTTGTCAAGACTTGTCTCGTTCCTGAATAATTCAGTGTTGTTGAACAATCAGTTAAATTAATAATTCAATATTCACGTATAATATGTTCCCTTATGGCCTTTTACTGGTGTAACTATGTAACTGCAGAAAGCGTAAAACCGTAAAATGCGTATAATCATTTGTGTATGATTCTGTGTTGTGGAATGAATTGGTTGAATAAATGAGTCAATATTCACTTATAATACTGCCATCTACTGGTTCAACTATGCAACTGCAGAAAGAGTCAAAATCCCCACCACTAATATACTGACTGACAATCTGTCTGAAACAAACACAGAGTGATACAAACTGTGAAAAGTCACAGTGCTGTTATATATAAATACTATTTCTTTGCCTTTTATTGTTGCCAATATTGTTTTCTAAACGACTTCTTCCAAAAAAAAAAAAAATCAAACAATTAAATCACTGAATTTTGTCAAGTAAGCCACCTTTATTTAGGCTATGCAAAGCAGATCGTCAAAAAAAAAAAAAAAAGCTTTATGGTTTAAACAGAATTCAGTTCTGCTGTAAAGCAGCTCTAAACAGAAGACACCAGTAAACAGTCATTTTTTTTTTAGTTCAGGTCAGTTCATTGCTGAATGTGTAAATATTTGACATGTTACTGTAGACTGTCAAATATCTGCATGAGTCTATTCAGGATTCAGCACAAAACATTCATTTGTTTTAGTTTCTCACTAGTATGAGGTTAAGAACAAATTAAATCGTGGTTGATTTTTATGTTTATTATGTTTACTAAACATGACTGATGATTATTATGTTTTATTATGTCTTGATCATTATGTGTTCTCTTATATCAGGGCATTTGAAGAACGATTGCACCACTAGAGGGAGACAAACTCAAAGCTACTGAGGTGAGTAAATCTGTAAGCGTTAAAACACTGAGAATCTTCATTAGAGCTCATCCACTCTAACGAAAAATTCATAGAAATGCACCATGAAACAGTGATGGTATCAGATGGAAGCAGAAATAAAAAAAAAAAAATGCCAATGTAAGAATTTGAATTAATATAGTGTGATATTACTATAAGAACAGGCCTTTTGTAAAATCCCTTTAACTATCAAAGGTTCTTTCATGACATCATCATCATCATCATCATCCGGGAAGTGACATCATTTATTAGATGAAATCAACAGTACAAACATAAGTAAGTATTATCAATTGATCTGATTAATTCTGTGATGTTTTGTGGTGTTTGCTGGTTTGTGTCTCTCTAAATCATTCATCCTGTTTGAAAATGAATTTCAAGTTGACGTCATTATGTTAGAGTTCAAAATAGCACAGGAATGAATGATCCGAGAAATGAATGTTTTGAATTGAAAAAGACTTTCAGAATGGTAAAGTTGTTTTGAGCATCAGAAGTGGCTTCAGTGCAGAGTTTGTAACTCATTGTGACTCGACTGCAGAACCAGTGGTTTGCTCTTTTGTGTATGTAGGTCAGTGAGGAGCATGATGTCTGGATCAGCGTTTGCTGAGGAGCCATCCAAACCTTTCCACATATAAAGAGACTAATTAGAGTCTCTATTTGGTAATTAGGTTGAATAGCTTCACACTGTGCTGTCAGTGCAAACATGAGAGTCTTTTACTACTTTAGCAGCCGTCTGAAAAATGACTTCAGCTGTCTGTGTTTGAGGTCTGTAGATAAAAATAATACCCTTACTACAATATATTATGATGGAAATGTACTATAAATAAATGTTATGTTAAAATACCACAGTTATGGTATCAAAGTGAAAGACCAGGCAGAACCGGTACGTTGATATGTATTTTGAAATTTGTCTATGGTACACCAAAGTAGTTTATGTGTGCATGGAGCCATTTTGTGGTCATGTGATGTCTTGCGTACCCATGTGACCCCCCCCAGACCCCCATGACCTTATCAAGTCTTTTTCATTATTAATAAAGCATTTTGATCTTTTTATAGAGCAACACTGAGAAACTTGACGTTCATAAATCAAAAGTTAATGATGATGATGATGATGATTACTATTACTACTATTGTTTAAGGTGTGTTCCCATATATTTAAGATGCAAGGAAAGTTTAATTAAAAATAAATTTTAATACCAATTAATAACAATATCACCACCAAACTGCTATTTTATTAACATTTTGACAAGTGTATTTGATTATTTTTATTTTATTTGTATTTTTTCTTTCGTTCTTTTCTGCTTCAGTTTCAGTGTGCACTGATGCTTTGGCAATATTGTAACAAGCGTGACAATAAAAGTACTTTGAATCTGAAAAAACTAAAGTTTGGGAGAGAGGGAGAGAGAGGGAGGTAGAGGGGCTTGGTTTGGTTAGTAGGAGGGGGTAAGTTGAGTTCGGGACTGCAGCCCGTCCGCTCCGCTCCGCTCCTCCGCTGGTATTCCAGGAATGTGTTGATCATGGCGGCCGCTGTGAAGCCCGTGAAGAGCGGACTGCTGGAGCTCCGCGTTACCGTTCACCACTGGATCCGCGTGCTAGCCACTCTCAGCGAGGACTCGTTCACCGTGAGCCCCGGAGAAACCACCGATGAGTCCGCGAACAGCTGCTCGCCCGCGCCCGGCGGGGCTGTTAACGGGGATCCGGCGAACCTCAGCGCCTCCCTGGTACCGGACACCATCACGAACGTCAAACGAACCGTCCGAGTCACCAAACAAGAAGTTGGAGGACTCGGAATAAGTATTAAAGGTACGAGAACAAGTTAATATCAGTTATTAAAGTGTCCTTTGTTTACTAAAACTTGTGAAACAGTTACTTTGAATCTGAGGAACGATTTGATCCTTCGGTTTAGTTATTACGGTGGAGAATACCAATGAACAATTTATGAAGGAATCATAAATATTATCTATCTATCTATCTATCTATGTATCTAGGCTTTTGTAATATCTAGGCTTGTGGTTTTAGCATGGGTTTCTTTTAAATTCTCTTTAAATTCTTGATAAACTTGTGATATTAGGTGGTAATACTGTGATACTGAAAATAATATCATGGTTTTAAATGGATTTTCCAAGAATACATTTCCAAGAATGCCAAAAATGGTTAAAAACCCATGGATCTATACTTGGTATTTTTTTTTTTTTTTACAATCTCATACCATCAGTGTACCATGAAAATACTAGAGTACATTCATTTCAGTACCATGGTATTATCATTGGACACTTTACTCTACTATGGCATCTTTTGGGTTTCTAATTTGATTTAGTATTTCAAAACTTTGACAGCTGTCAAAATAAGTGGCGTATCAGTGCAGGCCTTGGGGAAAATACACTGCATGTGACCAGAACAGTTTTGATGATGTTTTATTAATAATGACTTGCGTGGATGTGGCGCGTCACTGGTTTGGTATTAAGATTTACGGTTCGTGAATCACGCAGTATGTGTGTGTTCTCGGGGGGAGGAGGGCGTTTGCACCCTAATGTCGACAGCTGACCAGGGAATTACCCATCATGCTCAGCCTGTCACTGGCTTCAGATGAAAGCTGTGGAACGAGAGCAGAGAAGAGTATGGTGCTGTTTATTTTAGGGAGCCAGAGAGGGACGACCTTGCCTTTAGTCCGAAGTGCAGTTGTACGTCTATATTTACTGTGGTACGAGTCTTTGGGCCTGAACACTTTTGGAAACCCCTCGAAAACACACATGAAAACTTAGCAGTACCTCTTTTCGACGAAGAACACTTTGCTTGGGTTTGTATGGTTTTAACTTGTCACTCACCATAAATTTAAGTGACTAGAATTTGGTTACCCTTTTGGATGTTGGCTAAGTCTAGTTTCATTTAGGTACTGGCCTCAAACTCTATGATTTTATTGCAGACTTTTGTTAAGTCTGCATTTCATTCTTAGCATTGCCACAAGGGGAAGTATGGCCTAAATGATCATTTGTTTGATTTGTAGAGATTTGAGAAAAAAAAAACACCCACAACAAGGGAAAATATCTAAAGACATAATTCAACACTAAATAGTGTAACCGAATGCTAGTTATTTAATTTCTAATGCATTAATTTCTAATTTCTTAACTAAACTAAATCATTAAAAAATAAATAAATCATTACTTAAATAAAATTAATGTTAACTAACAAATATATAAAAACATACATTTTTTATAATAATATATAAAAACGTCTACTTTTCATTTAGTTTAACTTCATATACTAAAAATAATTCAAATTAAATCTGAAATGAAAAAGTCTATATCGACAAAAAACTAACAAAAATAACAAAGATACACAACAAAATAACTTTTAAAATATAAATGGAAAATATACAAATAAATTATTAAAAATATTTAAATTATGAAAAAAAAATTATAAAACTATGATGGTGTCTTATGATGCTAAAAAAGCACTGGTTTAATGCAAAATTAATAATTTAAGACATAAATATTAGTATTGTAATTTTAAAGTTGAACTATAAAAAATACAGTTTTTATTAACACTTATTAACTGGAGCTCTTTAAAAAAAACTGATTGCATTTTAAATCAGAATTTTTATCAGATAAAAATCACAATAGCATTTTTCCCCCAAATCATGCAGCCCTGCTTCTAACAAAATGCTGAGAGATGTACACTTATGCTGATAATATAATTTGTAATTAAACTAGAAGCACTTCCTCTAGTGGACTCAGACCTTTGAACACTGTATTTGCAGAAGAATGATGCAATCAGCGGAAGGTCGTTGCATTTTAGCATTAGTGTGTTTGTGCAGGACGTCCTGGCAGGGACTGCAGGGGGAAATGATTGATAACTTGCTGGAGCTCAAGTGGAGAGCCCAGTGATTGCCAACAGTATCTGGCAGGAGCCAAAGGAGCCGAGCCGCATGCGCGTCGCATGTGTCTACAAAGGTCAAAAGGTCACCAGAATAGGGTTATTTAGACAAGACCACCTCTGATAGACACTGATGACGTTGGTGAAGAAGAGGCTGCTGGTAATATTCCACTTGTGAACATGACCACACAGTCTGCAAGCGCCTTTTAGAGCGTTTAAAACCTGGAACAACCCATAAATGTTTTATGGTTTATACTCAAGGTGGTGATTTCACATGCCCTTGAATTTCTATATGTGTGTTTAAAGCCTAAGAGCCTTTGAGACCAGGATTACCAGCTGCCTGATTCTCATTGGAAATTTCATTCAGATGCTCGTCTCCTCCAAGAGAACGCCACAGACCAAACCGTCATTCACTAAAGAAGATATATGCGTGTCGGTCTATAATATTTGGAGCACACCCCAGCTCAAGGATGAAGGCGATGAAATTTTGATTGGTATTACAGCGTTGCCCGTAAATCACATCAAAGAGCACATCATTAGGCAAGATTTAGAGCTGGTTTTTGATGCAGATGCTGTGTATTTAGCAATGCACACTCATTACTTTTCAGCTAGTTTAGTTTTAAGAGACTTTTTGTGTGTGATGATTTGTGTCAATAGTAAATGAAATTGTTTGAACAACACAATACTGAAAAAAATTGACAATGCAGTATTTTGCTTTTTGGCAGTATGTATTGCAACATGACAAAATACAGATATTGTCACCAGATGATTTGAAGAGCTATATTTAGAAATAATGAATCAATCTGGAACAAATGGGTTGGTTTTGTTGCAGAGGGCGTATGCATAGAAAATAAAAATAGTTTTAAAAAGCTGAAAAATTACTTTTTACTCAGACAACCTTTTTTGTGTGAACCATCCTTTCTAAACAATTTGGGGAAATGTATTATTATAGTAATATTTTTTAAATAAAATAATAATAATTGACAATAAATAATACATTAAAAACAATAAAAATGTGCAGCCCTACAAAAAAGCACATCAAGCCTGGAATTCTGTAATTGCATTTTTATTTTTTAAAATTGCATTTTAAATTGCAGGGTTTTTTTTTTTTTTTTTAATTGAAATGATTTTGTTGTGGAGTGCATCTACATAGAAAAAAAATAATATGGGAAATTTCAGTAAACAGCCATACACAGTAACCATAAACAGGCTTCTACTTTCTAGATTTCATAGGACACATTTCCACTCTTTTAACTATAAAGTAATATTATTAAAAACCAGAAATGCATGTATTTATTTAAATAAATCAATTCTTCACAATTTGATTATTGCATATTGAATTTGACACTTCATGTGACATTTCATTGGAATAATTAATAATACAAATTAGAGCTGCAAAACGTTTAGTCGTGATTAATCGATTCGAAATAAAAGTTTATGTTTACATACTATATGTGTGTACTGTGTATATTTATTGTCTATATATAAATACGCACACATATGTATATATTTAAAAAATAAAATTATTGTATTTGTATGTAATTTATATGTAAATATAAATGTTTAGCATATACATCTAACATATTTTTCCTTAAAATATAGTACGCAGACACATAAACATAAACTTTTATTTTGAATCAATTAATTGCAACTAATCGCTTTGCAGCTCTAATACAAACAGGCTGCATTGATCTTTAAATATGATCATCTTCGTCTTTGCCAGAAAGAATCTTTCTGTCCTCCATGTTCTCTTTAGTCTCGATTGCCATTTTAAGTTTCTGCCAGAATGCTCGAGTATCTTCTCCAGGTTTGGGGCGCCGTAGATACGTCCGTTTCTTTACCAGCTTCCGCATTCGGTAATACGGCGAAAGCTGGTGCGCGGGAATATCCTCGAGAAAAACTAGAACCAAAACGTCTTTCTGCTCATCAAAAAGTCTGAAGCTGGCCACCTGGATCTCATGCGAACACCAGACGCTCTTCAGGTAGTTGTGCGTGATCAGGCAGACGGTTTTGCGGCTGTTGTATATTGCGTCCACGATGTTGTCGATAATGGCTTTTCCTGGCTGGAAGTCTCGATGATGAAGGCACAATCTCAAGCCGTGCTGATCCTCCAGTTTGGGCACAAGTTCCTCCAGGACCCATGGCTCCACTTGAGCATTGTACGAAATGAAAGCGTCATATTGAAAATCCAGATTTGGGGTTTGCTTCCTCTTCTTGTCATTGAGGAAGGCTAAGAAGAGGTAGTACGCGTAGACCAGCTGCCATTTTAGAAAGTGGTAGAAAAATGAAATGAGTAGAGTGAGAATGACAATGGAAGAACTGTAGATGAAGCATATGAAGTCGTAATTCACATTGCAGGATTCAGTGTTGAAGGCCGTTAGACTCTTTCCGCTTAAAGAGAGGGGATAGCGACATTCGTACTTGTTCAGGTAAAGCACCTGCGTCTTATTGTTCTTGACAGCCCAGTCGATGAACCAAGCGTTACTACAGTCGCACGTGAAGCTGTTGTTTTGCAAGTCAAGCACTTTGAGTTGAGGAAGTGACTGGATGATGGTTTTGTTTATAAATTGAAGGTCATTCGTACTGGCTCGTAGGACCGTCAAACTGGAGAGGTTTGCGTCAACGAAGAAGTCCAAAGACTTAAGGTGAGTCCGACCCAACGTAATCTTATTTAGGCCTGATATTGGCCTGAAAAGCCTGGATGTCAAGGCATTCCTGTTCGCAAGATTATTAGCTGTCAAATCCAAGTACGTAAGATTGGGAGTGTAAATAAATGTGTCCACATGTAAATTCTCTATATTAAGATTCCCAGCATAAAAGACTTGCAAGTTTTTGAGACCTTTCAGGAAGTTCGAGGGGATGTAGTTTAAGCCTCGACGTTGGCTATTAATCTGCAAAGTTCTCAGTTCACTTAACAGGACGAATGGTGGACTTTGTAGCGCCTGTTGACTCTCGTATGCAAAGTAGTTGCAACTCAGTTCTAATTTTTGTAGGTTAGGTGTACCAGCGAACACAAGATGGTTGCTTAGAGTTCTTCCTGTGATCTTGTTAGATGAAAGGTACATTTCTGCTAAATTGATCAGTCCTGCAAACGCGTGTGGTTGGATAATAAATATCTGGTTATCTGAGAGATGCAACATCTGAAGGGAATCCAAAGCCTTAAAAGTGTCATTGTGGATGACACTCAACTTATTGTTCGTTAAGTACAGATATCGTAAGTTCCGGGGGCCTAATTTAAAGGTGCCAGTGACCGTTAGTATTTGATTGCTGTTCATAATGAGCTCTTCGAGATTTTCTAAATCCTTAAATACACATGACTTGATTGTCACAATTTGGTTCCTGTGCAAACAGAGTTGTCGCAACTGCGTCAGATTGGCAAAATCAGAGCAGCCAAGATTTTCAATGTTGTTGAGATGAAGGTCGAGGACCCGTAAGTTGGGGAGAACCTGAAGAGTGTCGTTCAGTTGCGTCAGAAGGTTCTTTTGTATTCGTAACTCCGTCAAGTTGACTAGATGTTTGAATGACGATTTGTACATTTTCATTACTCCGTTGTTTCTTAGGTGCAACTCATTCAAATGCATGCATGGTTTAAACAAGCGATCGGTGAGTAAAGAAAGTTGGTTATCCTCCAAGTGGAGACCCCTCAGACTAGGAAAACATGCCTTCTGTAAAAGCATCTCCACTTTGAACCCCTGTAGACCATCCAGCGCCATCCAGGACACAGACGGGAAACTCTGCATTATGTAACCCAGCTGTTTCTCATCAACGTGATTCCTACTGAAGTTGAGAATTTTAACTGTGTTCAGAAACGCCTTGTCTAGAATAAACCAATCGAATGTATTGGTCTGGAAACAGGTTGACAAGTCCAAGTACTCAAGAGCAGGAAAGATGTTTTCCGTCATCCAGAACACTGTCAAGGGATTCACCGACAGATCCAACTTTTTCAAACCGACGAATGCTGACGGGATGTTGCTTGAGTTGAAAACTCTAAAGCCATTGTTTCCCAAGTAAAGGTTCTCCAGATGTGGTACTTGAAGAAGAGGATGGAGTTTGGAAATGTGCTTTAACACGTTATTGGTAAGGTTCACAAGCCTCAAATTCGAAAGTGTCGCAAAGGTCTGGTTTTCAATCATCTCTAGGTTGTTGAAGTCGAGTCTTAACTGCGAGAGACTTGCAAGACCGTCGAGCATTTTTGTGGTTACGGTTTTGATTTCATTGTGGGACAAGTTGAGCTCTTCCAGGTTTGGTAGGTCACTCAATGCGTTGGCGTGTATTTCAGATATCCTGTTGTGAGATATGTTTAGAATGATCAGATTTGAAAGCCTGTTGAAGTCCCCTTCAGCGATCTGATAGATGTAATTGTAGGAAATGTCCAGATTGACAATGTTGTGTGGTAACGGTGAAGGTATTTTCCTGTAGCCCATCCTGTTGCACAGCACCTTCAGATGGCCAGAGTATTCGAAAGGGAAATAAATCATGCAGTTACTAAAAGAAAATCCATCGGTCAGGGTTATGAGGACACAACAGTTCAAAATGAAGAAAAATGCAGAACTTTGCCTCATTTTGTGAAATCTGTAAATAGCAGAAGTCTGCAGTGATTTTGAAAGGTCTCAAACAGCACCTTGATCTTCCCCTGTAAGACACATTTTTAGTTTGAAAACACATTATTCATTAACATTTTAGTATGTCCACTTGTTCAATGACTTCTAATTTGCAAGACCTATTATAGATTTAAGAAAGTGTGAAAAGTATGAAAGGAAGTCAACAAAAAGGCCAATTTGTTATCATATCTGATAAGTATTCAGGGTTTCTGCGGAAAAGTCTTGAAAAGTCTTTATTTGCCCTGAAAAGGTCTTAATCAAAGCAGAAAGCCTTATTAAATTCATAAAGTCATCGCATTACGTTGCATGCGTTGCTAAAAATGAACATCATCTTCTGCAGTGTTGGGGGTAATGACTTACAAATAGCACATGTTATGTAATCAGATTTTGCAAGAAAATGTCTGAGTTGCTTTTTCAAATAACTAACGCCAGTTACTTTGTTTTTCCATTTATTTATACTGTAGTTCTAGACTAATGCATTAATTCATCTCACTTGCAAAAAACAGATTCAGTATTCATCAGCATGAATTAAAACAGTGAAAAACAAACTCAGAATATGATGCAAACCTGCAATAATTATATAATAATAATGCACAAATGTCCTTTAATTCCATTTTATTAATGAATATTGTTGCTGCTGACCTATGATGATCCAGTTCAACCATACTAATAAGAAAAATGACTTCAGCTCAACTAACATTTGTGCTTCATTGTTTTTCTTATTGCTGTTGAACTTTCTTCTGTTGCGTTCTACAGATGTGAATTTACTTTTCCTTCAGCCTGAGCATTATTATTTTCATTTTTTGGTGTAAAAGAGCTTTTACGTTTGCTAGAAATTTACTTTTTATATTAAAAATCACAATCAAGCCCTGCCCAGGTTTAAAAAGTAATGCAAAAGTAATGTAACACATTACTTTCCATAAAAAGTAACTAAGTAACATAATTTGTTACTTTTTTAGGGAGTAACACAATGTTGTAATGCATTACTTTTAAAAGTAACTTTTCCTAACACTGATCTTCTGTACTTACTCCAAAATGAAGATATGAAGTCTTGTTTTCTGAGAAATAATACAACACAATGTACCTTAAATTTTCTTTACTTTGTCTTAAAAAGTTCTTAAAGTTCTAAATGTAACTTCATTAAGCCCGCAGAAACCCTGTAGTATTTCATGTTTAATTTGCAGTTAAAGACAAATGCATTTCGATTTGTTGTAAGCTACTTTTTTGTAAACATGTAAACTTGCAATTTTATCCATTTTAAATATATTTTTTTGCTCTCCACATTATCTGATATATTTTTGTGCAATTAGATTAGCAGCTCTTAAAAGCACTTCGCCGCTAGTTTGATCTAGTTATCACTATTATAAATATAAGAAAGAGATTCGTACCTTGTTCGTCTGTACTTCTCAGTAGCAGCACGCAACCCAGTACGTCAGAGATCTCTTACAGATTTGAAGGAAGAAGCTATTTGAGTAGTTCCCTCTGTTTTTCTGCTGAACATTGGAGGATGTGACAACCACTGCCGTACTATAACATCCTTTGTGATTTCCACATCGCATATTGTTCATCTTTGTCAGCACATAGTTAAAAAAACTTGTTAGTCAGCAGAGGCATTCTTATTAGTTAAGAGAAGCAGTATGTCTTAAGGTAAAAACTTGAAAGTGAAATCAACAATAAAAAAACAAGAAAATGTATGACCAAATATATATTTTCAATTTCACATTTTGTATCATTGTGTCAATTTAAAGGGGTCCTATTGTGCTCTTTTACAAATTATTACATTATTTTTAACATAATTTACATTATTACAATACATTTCTCCCAGCCTGGCACAAATGGCTCGATTAGTTCCAGGTTTAATGAAGGCCTGCCTTCCGGAAAACAAAATGTGTTGTGATTGGTTAGCTCTCCCACTGCGTTGTGATTGGCGAATAGCTTAGACGGTGTTTCAGTTCTGTGTACAACTGTTAGCGCAAGCTAGATTAAAGTGATTCTTCTGTTTTAAATATGGATATTTTTCTTACAAAAACGCATCGATTCGCTACAGGAGGCCTTTATTAACCCCACGGAGCTGTGTGAGGCACTTTTTATTATGGATGGATGCACATTATTGGACTTGTTTTGGACTGATGAGAAAAAAAATACCCGTCTATGCCGTTCTAAAGCTAAAAGATAAATTTTAATACAACTCTGATTGCATTCGTCTGAAAGAAGGAAGTCATATACACCTAGGATGCATGGAGGATGAGTACATAATACGTTACAGAGGTGTTTTGGTTCCTATCGTCAGCCTGCGAGATCACCAATACATGATATTATTGTGCTTATTTATTTATTTACATAACGTTGCTTAGTTTCATTTCCCGAAACCAGCTCCAGCATAAGGCTAAAAGCAGCCTAAGATTATCAAAGAACATCATCACTGATTAGCCTAGCTTATTCTAGTGCAAGTTTATGCATTTTAAAACACGCTCGCGTTATAAGTGAAGCTATCTACACTGTATGATGAATAAATATCTTACTGCACACTGCACACGTCTGTGGCGCATGACGGCTCCAACATTGCAAGATCGCGGCTTCGGTATGCGTGTCGACCCCCTGTACTAAACGTCTGTGCCGCGTTACGGCTCTGAAGCGGCCGCTCTAGTCAATGCTTGTGTTTATACCCGCCACGCTGCGGCTTGTTGAAGCGGTTCTCTGCGCTTCATTGCTAAAGTTAGGCTAACCCCCCACCTCGTCCCTACCCACACTCCAACAATTTGAATTTCCGTAGGCGGGATTTATTTTAAAGATATTCTAACAGACCGCGCTGTGACATCATAGCATGCGGAAAACAAACGCTGTAGTACAAAGGAGTCGTTCGTTGTAGTGCTTTAAAAGGAGATTTTTAAAAAACGAAATATCGCCCTTTGGAGTGGACTTTGAGATTTGTAACTTTGTAGATCTTTTTTATGCCCAAACATACACACCACACACTGACTAAAATTCAGTGAAAAAGCATAATCGCACCCCTTTAAACATTCGTCTTTGTGTTTTCCGTTAGCTGAGCTGGTCTTTTGACACATGTGTAAATGTATATGTATTCTACAGGTGGTAAGGAGAATAAGATGCCCATCCTGATCTCAAAGATCTTCAAAGGACTTGCGGCGGACCAGACGGAGGCTCTTTACGTGGGCGATGCGATTCTGTCCGTGAACGGGTGCGACCTAAGAGAGGCCACTCATGACGAGGCTGTTCAGGCCCTGAAGAAAACCGGCAAAGAGGTCATTCTGGAAGGTAAGACGGAACAAATCGTTTGGCTTCAAGGAATAGTTCAGCCAGAAATGCTTTTTATTTTTACTGTTTTCGGTCGTGGAACACAAAAGGTGAATTTTTTTTGTTAAAATTCTGGTCATTCCTTTTTCATATAAGAGTGAATGGAAACTCGGACTGTCAAGCTCTGCAATGACAAACACCATGCATATTTCTCTTCTGAAGTCATACAGTACATTAGTGTGAGCAACAGACTCAAATTTAACTCATTGTGTGCTGGAAATCGTGAAGGAATAAGCCTACTGTAACTTACCCGAATGTCTGAATCATGAACAAATGGTTCTTTTGAGTCTAATCGTTAACAAAACCCATATAAAAATAAAATTTCATTACTTGATACAAAATAACGTTCATTGACATCAAATAAAATGTATAAAAAATAACTTATTTCAGCTACGGTAGTTGACAAGGCAACATTTTGTTGTGAAGTACTAAAATAACTAAAAATAAAATAATAACTACAATTAAGAACTATATAGACATTTAATTACATATTTAATATTTTTGTTACTTGATGTGTTAACTGAAATAAATAAATGTATAATAATAAACTGATTTAATAACAGCTACAGTACTTCTCATTTTTTTTAGTTTAACTTGAAGTACTAAAATAACTACAAATAAACAAAAAATTATACATAAAAACTATAGACCTGACTATAATAGTGTATCAATGATACTAAAATAAGGCTGGTCTGATCTTTTCAGTGAATCATTTGTTCCAGTTCATCCATTTTTGGTCTGAAAGATTCATTCACCAATCAGAATGATTCCTTGACTTAATGAATCATGCACACACTAGAGTGGACTATTATAACTGACTTTGCACAAAATCCCTTTAACTTCTGAAGACTTGCAATATAGAGTCATATTAACTGTTAATATACTTTTATGGTATTTTTATTACTTTCATTGTATTGAAATAAGCAAGCATGCCATTTTTCTTCCTTTTTTTTTTTTTCTTTTTGAGTTACCTAGTTTTAGAACTTGTGAGTGACAAAATTAATTTTGTGGAAGTAAATATCTGCGCTTTAAATCATTCAATTAAATCAATTAAATCATTCAAACTGCAAACGGTCAAAGCTTTTACAGCATTAAAGCTGCCACTGACCAACCTTTCTTTTTTTAGTTCGCACGCTGCTTTTGATTCTCACTTCCTCTTAGCGCAGAGGGTCGGCAGCACTTTTGACATGAAGTGTTCAAATGGGTAACCATGAGACCTTAATAACTGCGCACAAGTGTTTGGAACTAAAATTGAGCATGAGTATATCAGCGAATGATAATTACATTAATGCACATCTTTAAAAGGCTTGATGGATTCCATAATGGAAGGTGGGCTGTATAGGTTTTACGAGCCTGCATGTGTATGTGAGATACCCATAGAGCCATGTCAGCATTTTAGCCCCTTTAAGAAGGCTCTTAAGCGCCAAAGATGCAGGAGTGAACGGTGTTTGCATGTAATGCTACTCTCAGGTCTACTGGGATGGTCCTACTTATAAGGTCAGAATTGGTAATTGCGATGAGATGTGCCTTTAGTGATTTTTGGACTGGATGTTTTGACAATTTCATCTTTCTTTCTTTTTTTTTTAATGCTACAAACATAGAAAGCTTTATCTTAGCACTATAGCACAAGAAAATGAAGAGAAAATGATGCGCATTAGGGTGTGTACTGCAAAAAACATTTTCTTAATATTTTTGTCTCGTTTTTCATATTGTTTTAAAAATAGATGTATTTTGTTAAATTTATGAAACGAAAAATTAGAAAACAATTTTGCAATACGGTTAAAAAAAAAAGAATAATTACATTTACATTTATAATTTTAATGTATGCATTTAGCAGACATGTTATCCAAAGCAACTTACAAAAGAGAAACAAATTCAATAACTAAATAATTTGGTAACAATTTACAATTAGTTTTCATTTGTTAACATTAGTTAACTATATTATTTAACATGAGCAACACTTTATTGGACAAGCATTTATTAATCTTACCAAGCATTTATTAATACTCACATAAACAAACACTTATGAGTCTTAGGTTTATTTTTTTTTGCATTATTAAAATCAAAAGTTGTATTTGTAAACAAATTTTTAGTTTTAGTTTTATTGTACAAGCCTGATATTTTCTCAAAAAAGATAAAAAAATAAAAATGAATATATATATATATATATATATATATATATATATATATTATAAAAATATTTACACTAATTTCCAAGGCAGAATTTCTCATTATTTTCAGGTCTTTAAATAACTAAAACTAACTAAATAAAGTTAATAAATAACATTTCTAAATACTATGTAGACATATTTACATATTCATTATAGATAAAACTAATAAAAAAACAAAATAACCCACTTTAATTAAAATTAAAGTGAAAAAATAAATAAATAAATAAATAAATAGTAATGTTACCTTTAGATGAGCTAAATAAGTTTATTTTTTTTACTTTTTCATTAAGTAGACAAATAAATGCAGGTGAAATTGTACAGTCACCAATCACAATTAAAGCTTGTTTTGCTCTAAGAAAACTGTCTTTTATGATTATACTTTGAAAGACTATAATTCTGACGTGACTTATAGTTGGTATATTAGGGGAATATCAAAGAAGAAAATGATATCAGACTTCCTCAACACTTATCTGATATCATTTTCCTCTGTAATTCTCACTCAGTGATCCTAAATCTGCAAATCAGAGACAGACGGGCAGCATGAGAGAGTCACAGCAGGAACGAATGGAAGCATGAGAAGTCCTGTCATCCGCTACAGCTTTTCCCACCATGCTTGGGCGCAAAAGGCTTGATTTTTCAGAGGCTCATCACACACACACACACGAGCAGCTCAGAATCTTGCAGTCGTTTCTATCTCAGGGATTTACTCTCTTCTGCTTAGTGAGTTTCTATGATTCAGTAATTGAGTGTGTTTGGTTCTCGCTCGGCCTCTGCAACCTTCTGCTTTCCTCCATCTCTCACACATCAGCCATTACATCTGCTTCACCACTGACGCTTTCAACCCTGTTTGATTCGTTACACACTGGATCATATTATGGATGTGGAGAATAATCTATCATACACACATATTTAACTTAAGCTAGGGATCAGGTTTGCTGGTCCTGTTGTATTTATTTCTCCGCCACCGTTTGTTTCACACATTTCTGTCTCTCTGTCTGTCGTTGGTGTTGAGAGTGGGTGGAATTTCTCCTGTGACATTCGAATCAAACAAATCATGCATGAAGGTTTGTGACCTTCAGCTGCTTCAGATTTATTTGACTATAGAATTCATCATTCATGGGAGAATATGTATGTTCGAGTTCTTGTCTAGCTGTGGCTTCAGTGAAGGATCCTTTCTGTGGTCCTTTAAAGACGAAAGTAAACAGAATCCTTCTGATTCCACATGTGAACACTGTGTCCAAACCAGACGTGACACGACATGCTTCCAGTATCAAGTCATGTGTTTCTGTTCTTCACTAGGAGTAAGTGCTGCATGACACAACAATTGACACGACAGACGATTGTTTTTTTGTTGTCTTAAGATTAAGAAATGAATGCATTAAATAGATCAAAAGTGACAGTAAAGACATTTGTAATGTTACAAAATATTTCTATTTCAAATAAATGCCGTTCTTTTGAACATTCTATTCATCTGTGAATCCTGAAAAAAAATCATGGTTTCCATAAAAATCTTGGGCAACACTGATAATAATCAGACATGTTTGTTGAGCAGCAAATCAGCATATTAGAATGATTTCTGAAGGATCGTGTCATCACTGATGTCTGGAGTAATGATTGAAAATGCATGTTCAATTGCAAGAATAAATTACATTTTAACATCTGTTCACATAGAAAACAACTGTTTTGAATTCTAATAATATATTAGAATTTTTATGTATTGTTGATCAAATAAATGCAGCCTTGCTGAGCAGGAGACGTCTTTCTGAAACATTGCATAAACTCACTGACCGCAAACTTTTGAACAGTAATGTAAGTGTTAAATATATTTAGAGTGAATTGCAAGCATACTGTTTACTATAATAGTATGTTATTTTTTGCACTATACCATATGTTTAATTTGATCGACGTCCACTATTTCACATTTGAATGCTATTTGAAGTGTGGAAATCAAGTCAAGTACATTGCATTGTCAGAAACAGTATGCTGTGATCACCTGCTAAACATTTTGGCAAATGCACATCATCAATATAACAATATAACATGGATTGTTATATTGGAATATAACAATCCATGTTATATTCAAAGTGGATTGCAAGCTTAGTGTTTACTGTAAGAGTGTGTGATACAGAACATAGTGTGCAATAATAAAATCTTATACAGTAATATACCATGTTTTTGCATTGATGTTTTCCATTATTTTGCATTTTTAATGCAGTTTAAAGTTTTAATGCATTTTTAATGCAATTTAAATTTCTTTTGAACTGTCTAAGTGTGCATTCAGAGTGAACTGCAAGCATACTGTTTACTGTAATAGTATGTGATACAGAACACATTATGCAATAATAAACTCTTTTACAGTAGAATGCAATATGTTTAATGTGATTGACGCCCACTATTTTACATTTGAATGCTATTTTGAATGCACATCATCGGAGTATTCCATGCATGCGTAATATTCACAAACTGTATACAGTATACTACAAAAATAGTATGGGTTGCATGCTATTCTGAACATATCACTCATCAAATGCTGAGATCCTCCACCCTGCTGCTCTCCAGGGATGCAAACTGAATGTATGACTTCATTTAGATCAGGTCAGATCTTCATACTTGTGGCCAAATTGAATATTCGCACTTAACTAAATTAAAATCATAAGCGCTTCCAGCTGTTTTTACGGCTTCCAGTCAGGAAGAGAAGTTGTGCTGTATTTCTGGGACGCTGAAAGTGTTTTTCTCCAGATTATTCAGTGATATCAAGTTCGACATTAATGAAAAGAAAAGCATGCATTAGCTACTTGATCGGAGCACACGCTGCTTAAACAGTTTAAATATGGAAACACACACACTTTCAAGTTCCTACGCTTAATTTTGAAATGCAATGACAAAGAGTTGTTTTTTTGTCTTTGGTAGGTGTGAAAACACTTTTTTGGGACCGCTGTGCGGCGTGCACCAGTTTGGTCTGGTGGTTTTGTGTGTGTGCATGTGTGTTTTCAGGAACATTTTTGTGTAGGCGATGAGCGACATTCTGGGCACAGCGTGCTTCGGGAGTCACGGCGTAGCCAATCAGACAGATTCCGGACGCTCCCACGGCAACCGGAGGGCAGGGGCTCCACTGTAGGGGTCTGTTGTGTTTGACGTGGCTCCGGGCTCTTGTGTTTGCCCAGTCAGGCAGCAAGAACAACTGCATGCCTCCATGTCGCCCAACCCGGGCCTCAGCACCTGGAAACCACCGACCACTGAAGTCACCAGCTAGAAAAATCTGTATCTAGTCTCTTAAAGGATATTCGCTTTGTGTCCCAAAGGGCAGGAATGTTCACGTTTAGATAGAGCAGTGACAGCGCAGACAGATTTATATCTTGTTTTTCTTTTCCCAAAAACACTCTAAGTGAATATGTGAATGCAGACGCAAATGTTTGGATAATGCAAGAATGCAAGGAGGGTTTCACTCAAATGTCTGTCATTATACTGGGTAATTGAATTAACTAACTCAGTAAGAGAAACCTTGTGGAATGTTTCATTGCTTTCTCATTCATATGTCAGGTATGGAAGCTTGTTTCCACCACAGAATAAAAAAAGTACAAAAGATAATCACAATTCTGACTCACACATTTTTCCTTTGTATATCTGTCAGTTCTGAGTTTATATTTCACAATTCTGAGTTTATGTCTGGCAATTCTAAGTTTAAATCTTGCAATAATAAATTGAAATCAGAATAGTTATAAAAAAAGTTTTTTTATACTTATGTTTCAGTGAAGTATCAGTGAATTTTTTTGGATGCAGACAGAGTTTGACATGTTGAGATCTCTTCTGAAGCATTGTGTGAAATTAATGCACATGTGAAATATTCTTGCACATGTGAATATTCTTTTATCAGAATAAACATCTTAGAAGACTTCTCGTTTCTGAGATACAAGTGAAATACTAAAGAAAAATTAAAAGTGATTTTTCAAGATGCATGAATTTATTATCACCGTCTTAGACATTTTATAATGCAATGATGCACAAATGGAGTTTGTATGGCTAGATGTGTTTACATTCATATGCTAAAGCAGAGACGTCTTTATTTCACAGTGGAATTGAATTTGGCATTGGACTGGACCCTAACATTTGGTTTGGGTTAAACTAAATCATTCAAAGATGAGCTGTATTTTTCCGCCTGTTACGCGTCAGAACAATCATGACCTCCTCCCTGGTTCCTTCCTTGGCTTTTCTTTTTCCTACCGTTTCCACACTGAAAACCAATAACACTACAACACTAGACCGCTCCTATTTCAATCAACTGAGCTAAACATGGCCATCACTGCTCTTTGATCTCTTTAACATTTTCTTCTAGACAGTAATAAGACTAAATGGAGAACAAATGGAGACTTTTGAAGTGAAACAGGATTTTTCATGTGAAAAATATAGGATGGGACTTGATTTCGGGACATATTAGTTTGAAGTTTGAAGTTTATTTACTTTTCTGCTTAGCAATACTGAGATTGAATTGTAGCAGAAAGTGCACTGAAAAATAAAACTGCATGAAGAATACAAAATTACACATAAAACACAAAAATACCCCAAAAATATAAAAACAAAACCTTCAGTAATAAAACTACTAATGAAAAATATACATCCATTCACACATGCACATAAAGATGAAAAGTTTTAAAACATATAAGACTCTAAGCATCCACATTACATTCATTGTACAGTCTAATACCATAAGGAATGGTTGAACTAGCATAACGTTTTGTCCTTGCATTAAATATTGTCAGCTTACTTTGCTTCCTAAGAAGTCGACCAGTTTTTTCACCCCTGGTTGGTGGAAAGAGATCATGAAGAAGATGATCATTCTGGGCCGTCTCTTGTATTAGTTTAATAGTGGCTTGCTTACTCCGACCGTGTGATTCAGGTAGATGTATTGATGTCTTAGTAAATCTCTAGATGATTCGCTGTGCTCTCTTTTGAACATTTTCCAGCAAAGCTGCTTGCTTTTTTGTGCAACCAACTAACAGCACATTTGCATACTCCAGACAGGGTCTGATCAAGGAGCAGTACATACTGACTAAGTCATCAGCAGAAGCTCCATGTTTTTGCAAAGGTGAAGACGCTGAGATGTGATGATTTGCATTTAATTGATTGTCAAGATGGTACCCTAGGTATTTTGACTCTAACACCACAGGAACTTCCTGACCTCCCAGTATGAGTGGTGGTGGTTGTATTGGGTTTTTTTTGCAAAACATATCCTCATTTCGACAGATTTTTTTCCATTTAAGAGCATGTTGTTTTTTTGTGCCCATGTTTCCAAAGCAAGTGCCTCCATTTCCATCTTTTTATCCGTTTCGATGTCTTTTAACTTTACAGCTCATGATGTACCAATATCATCTGCATAAACTGTGTCCAGTGTATCACCAAAAATGACTTCACGTGTTGACATATGAAGTAAGAACAGATATGGTGAGACAACTCCACCTTGGGGAACCCCTGATGTCACAACCTTCCATGCGCTGCTTTTACATTAATCAAGTAAATGTCCATTTCTTTGTGTGTCTTCTAGAGTTTCAGAAGAGATGTCAGCTGTGTGCAACTGTGTGTAAATGTGCTTCAAATTAGTCAAAATCACAAAGCCTGAAAGTCTCATCAAATGTTCATTTTGTAGCTTTATACTCATACCGGATAACTAATTTGTGTTTCATTAGGATCATTTAGAAGAAACATCTCAGACAAAGTTGAAATCCAAAGAGAAATCCGCAGAGATCTCCATTAAGTCTCCTAAGCTGTGAAAGAGCAACCTCTGCTCTTTACCGTTTCCTCGCAAAAATGCACATCGCATGGCAATTTTAATTCCACAAAGGCCATTTAGTATCAGTCCCCGAGGGCTTTTGTGCAACAAAATCCTTCCGTCTATAAATAGCCTCAGAATCCTCTAATCTAAACCTCTGACGAGAGTCTTTTGTTGATGTGATTAATGTTTGGTAGGAGATGCGAGACCACTGAAGACTTGAATTATGAGAAAGCAACAGCAGAAGGATGGTGCTGTGGGGCTCAGTCGTGATTGGAATTAACGAGAAGAAGAAGATGAGACAATTACATAGCTGATTAAATGCATATGATTAAATAGATGCAAAAACGAAGGCTAATTACAATTCAGTATGCATATACTGTGATGTCGTCAATGCTGTTGGTTGAATTTTGAAGATAAAGTCAATGGGAGATTTTTAAACTTTAATCTTAAATTTCTTCTAAGTTTATAAAAACCAAAGGTAGCCCAACTGAGACTGAATTTATTTAAGGTCCGAAAGGACTTGGTACATTAAGCAGAAAATCAACCTGCAAAGTGCGTTTTGTTAATGACGCTTTCTCTGTATTTGTTAAGGTTAGACTGGAGGATGCATTTTGATGGAAAGTCAACATTATATGTATTGCAACCCATTTTACTGCTGGAATTGAATGTTTTTCCAAGTTAAACGACATTTAAAAAAGAAGAAATTTAAAAAAGTAGCTGCTGGACTTGATTTTATCCATTAGGAACAGAATGGACCATGAAAGTGAGCATTGCATAATTAAATAAAAGTTTGTACCACCATTCAAAAGTGGATAAGATTAGTTTTTTAAAGAATTAATACGTTTATTCAGCAAGGATGCATTAAACTGATCAAAAGTAACAGTAAAGACATTTATGAAGTTAAAAACAACGCCTATTTCACATTAATGCTGTTCTTTTGAACTTTCTATTCTTCAAAGAATCCTGAAAAAATATAAAATGTAACAGTTTCCATAAATTTTGACAGCACAACTGTTTTGATAATAATCAGAAATGTTTGTTGAGCAGGAAATCAGCATATTAGAATGATTTCTGAAGGATCATGTGACACTGAAGACTGGAGTAATGATGCTGAAAATTCAGCTTTGCATCACAGGAATAAATTACATTTGAACATATATTGCCGTAGAACACATTTTTTTTTAAACTGCAATAATATTTCACAATTTTTTCTGTATTTTTGATCAAAGAAACGCAGCTATGGTGAGCAGAAGAGACTTCCTTCAAAAACATTTTCTTTGGGAATTTCTATTTCCTTTAAGACTGCCACTGGTGAGTCATTCACAATAAGACCAGGAACATGTATTAAGTTGAAAGAGTCGGCTTTATTTCCCGTTGAGTTTATGCCACCTTCAAAGAGCATGTGAGGCTGATTATGCAGAATGTGTGTGTGTGTGTGTGTGGTCAGCAGGTGAAGGACTAAGGAATTCAGACACAACATGTGTGAAAACAGACTGTGTGTGTGAGATGCTGCATTCACTACTGTAAATGTATTTATAGAGTGAGAGAAAGACGGCTGTGTTTGTCCGCTGCTGCTGTATGTGCTGACTAGATGAAGTGTGTTAGTGAACGGCCGCTGAGACGAGCTCTATTCTGAGTCAAGGAAGCCCCTCTCCTCCTGTATCACTCGCCCAGACAGAGACAGAGAGAGAGAGAGAGAGAGAGAGAGACACAGGGGTGTGTTTCACACTTCAGCTTCTACAGTGAAACTCAATCTTCCCTCCATAGTGGCGTCTTCTATTTATAACCATCATGAATGTGTGTGTGTGTGTGTGTGTTAAAGACAGAGACTACTATGTGTGTTCATGCTGAAGGGTTTGTCGTGTTTGGTGTCTTGTGTGTGTGTGTGTGTGTTTGTGTGCACCTGGTATTCATCACGTTATGGGGACCAAATGTCCCCACAAGGATAGTAATACCAGTAAATTTTGACCTTGTGGGGACATTTGTGAGGTCCCCATGAGGAAACAGGCTTATAAATCATGCACAATGAGTTTTTTTGAGAAAGTAAAAGTGTGCACAGTCTCCTGTGAGGGCTAGGTTTAGGTGTAGGGTGATAGAAAATACGGTTTGTACAGTATAAAAACCATTACGCCTATGGAATGTCCCCATAAAACATGTAAACCCAACATGTGTGTGTGTGTGTGTGTGTGTTATTAGCAGTATTGAGGAACTAAATGTAACACTGCCACTAACTTAACTAGATTTTCAGTAGCCTGATAATTTGTGCAGCTTTACAGTAGAGAGTTGATGCAATAACCAAACACACTTTCTTTTCAATTTAAATTATTTCTTTCTGAATGTACTAAAAGAAAAGTCAGTTTAATGAATTTATGTATTTTTATTTATATTTATTTATTTGTTTTAATTTCTATTTATATGTTTTTATTTATATTATTTCTTTATTTATTTTTCTTTATTTATTTTTTATTTTTATTTATTTACTTAGAATGTTTATTCAAGTTTCATATTTTCAATCTAATTGAGTTTTTTTTTTTTAGTTAAATGCTGCTGGTTTTTTTACTATATTTTGGACTTGGTTTAAATAAAGAATTCATTCATATATATATATATATATATATATTTTTTTTTTTTTTATTATTATTATTATTTATTTATTTATTTTTAATATTTAATATAAATTAGATTACTGAATACTTATGCATTGAAAAAGACGCTCCCTTTAACAGCTTCGATGTAGTTAGATAACATGTAGTGTAAGACATTGCTCTAATTTTATTCAACAGCTGTTGTTTTGACCTCTAATTTTATAAACTAAAGTGCTTTGACCTTTGAATTGTATTAAATCGATGTAATGTTTCATCTCCAAATTTTATTAAATGACTAACCTCAGCCTCTTATTTTCAACCTTTGGAGGTCAGAAGGCTGTATTTGGACATTTATGTTTTTTTTTTGTTTTTTTTTTCCTATGCATGTTACATTGCAGCTTTGACAATAGTGTAAATATGTGGCCATTTTGAAATCCACTAAAATATTCAGTATGTAAAGCATAAAATCTGCCATCGGTTTGTCTAAACTGTGCAAACAGACTGGACTCCAGCACTGAACATGCTGAGCAGTACTTTCCTAATGGAAATGTTTTTATTTTTGGTTGCGTAGAACTTCTTTCCCTTTCATCCAAAGCTGCTTTATTGGTAGTTGGACTTTCCTTTTATAGCCGTTCAACTTAAATCAGCAAGATTTTTCAGAGTTTAGTGGGTTATGCCCACAAATTGACTCTAAGGCTGTGTTCAGAATAGCACACTACTCATACTATTTGTCCATATGCATGATGTGAACATTGTAGAATATCTGTGAACTAATGCATATGACATTTTATTTATATTTTTGTAATAAAAATATAATATATATATATATATATATATATATATATATTTTGCTTACTTGTATTTTTTTTATCAGTTTTATTTCATGTTTATTTTAAATAAAATGTTTATTATTTAATGTTTAAAATTACAAAAAAAATTTTATTGCTTGTGTTTTTTATAAATTGTATTTTATATTGTTTGTATTTGTTATTTGAAATAAAAAAGTAAAAATACAACAAAATTACATTTTATTACACACACACACACACACACATATATATATATATATATATATATATATATATATATACATATATATATTTGTATTAAAAATATTTAAAAATATTTAGCTTATTTGTATTTTTCGTAAATTATATTTTATATTGTATGTATTTTTATTTGAAAGTTTAAAAAAATGTAAAAATACAAAGAAGTTTTATTTTTATTATTTATATTTTATATATATATTAAAATATTTACAAATAAAAAACTGCTTTTTTAATTTTATTTTATATTTGTGTGTGTGTAGTATGTAGTAAACAGTATGTAAGTGTTCCATTCTTGATCAGAACGGAAATAAAGAGACCTGTGTTTAGCCCTATTTCAGAATGACAGGAACACTTTTAACTAGCAGTAAGAATATTGTCCATCTCTGTCTCTTTTTTGCTCTGTAGTGAAGTATATTAAGGAGATGTCAGCATTTTTTAAGGGCGGATCGTCAGCGGGACCTCCGGTGCTCGATTCTCCTCCAGCCACCCCACAGAAACAGACGGACCCCGCCCTTAAAGAGACCCGGACCATCCCGCTCCGAATGTGCCAAGTGACACGCAAACAGTGTCCGCCTGACACAGAGGACAGGTACACACACACCTGTAGAGTTTACCCATCATAATGTAATATAATATAATATAAATGTACTTTATTGTTGGTAGAAGGATTGTTTATGATGATTATTATGGTATTACATGATTATAAAGGCATATTACGACTTGTTTGTTGTAAAGTCTGCTCTTCTGTCTCTGTAGGTATTTTGAGGTGGTGTCGTCAGACAGGAAGAAGTGTGTGTTTCTGCGGGCTAAAGATCACGCCATGGCTCAGGCCTGGTATAATGCCATCCAGACCGGAAGTGCAGCGTTACTGAACAGCGCCAAAACTGAGCTGAAAGCCCTGCAGCCAAGTCTGGACGTCATGCACATCGGCTGGATCATTGAGCAGGTGAGAAGCACACACACACACCATGAGATGCGATGAGATGCGATGAGATGCAGCAGAGTCTGATGATAGTGTGTGTGTGTGTGTGTGTGTGTGTTGGCAGGGCTCAGAGCGACCAATCCTGGCGGTGTTGACGGACAGAGATCTGCTGCTGTACGGATCCCTGCCCGACAGTAAAGAGACACTCAACAGCCCAGACAAGAGCTATCCTTTAATTACCACCAGGTAAAAACAAACACACACACACACTCGAACAGTGCACACTAGAGCATTAAGATGAGAGGATATACATGCATTTACCACAGTAAAACAGTGATGCTGGCACAATGCATGGCAGAGGACTATAGTAATAAAAAATGGATTGCTAAAGTATGATAAAAATTATTTTATGTAATTATTTTATTTTATATATTTTATATTTTTCTGTTATTTTTTTAAATATTATTATATTATATTATATTATTTAAATGCTTATTTGTATTTTTCATAAATTGTATTTTATATTGTTTGTATTTTTTATTTGAAAAAAAAAAATCTATTTTTATGATTTATATTTTTATATATATTTTTAAAAATATTAAAATATTATATTATTATATATTATATGGAAAACCTAAAAGTAAGAATTTTAAAAAGTGATTCTAGGATATGACAAGTCTTTGAAATAAAATATAATATAATCTGTAATGATGATATAATTTTTCTCGTAATGCATGATTGTCAATTTGCTGTCATTTCTTTATTTTTTTTAAATTTTATTTATACTTTATAATTATACTTTTATACATTTTTTTTCACACACATATACACATTCTGAGATTATTTATCATACTACAATATGTATTTATTATTATAAATTTGTTTATTTGATTACATTCATTTATTTATTTATTATTGGAAGAAAAATATGATGTGCTTAATAGTCCAACAATAGCTATATATACATTTTTATTTTTATTTTTATTTTATAATTATACTTACTTTTTTTCTTATTCATACACACACACATTCTGAGATGAGTTATCGTAGTACAATATGCATTTATTATTATATGTTTGTTTGTTTGTTTGTTTGATTGATTGATTCATTCATTCATTCATTCATTTTTGGAAGAAAAAAATATTGTATGCTACTGTAAATATTCCAAGAATGTGTGTGTATTTTTATTTATTTATTTATTTACTTATTTACTGTATTTATTTACCAGACTACAATCCATACAATACAATAATGTTGTTTTGTTTTGTCATTGTAATAAAAACAATTAATGACAACAATAATCATAATAAACAATTCTGAAGGGTAATGTATTCATTAGGCAAACATGTCTCATCCAATCAAATTTTAGGGCCACATCTGTTTATTCTATAAAGCAGATTTGTATGTAGTTGAATATGTATGCTAATATCTGCTGTGTTTGTCTCGGTCAGGCTGGTTCATTCTGGACCGGGTAAGAGTTCATCGGTCCACGACTCGGAGCTGACATTCGGCCTGCGTTTGGGCACTAAACAGGGTGTGGAGACGCATCTGTTCAGAGTAGACACGGCCAAAGACCTGTCCACCTGGACGCACCTGCTGGTGGAGGGCTGCCACAGCGCCGCAGAGCTCGTGCAGGAGGTCACGACAGGTGAACAATCACTACTGAATCACACTCAAACTTCAGCAGTAAACATCAGTGGATGAACCGATGAGCAGATGTGAGACTGCATGTGCTCGTATCGCCTTCCGTTGTGTCAATAATGTGCTGCACTGCAGTATGTTTCACACCTTTCATAGCAGTGCTTTTCAATCTATCTAGGTTTAATTTGTTTTTATTTGTTTCTAATTAGTACTATTTATAATTGGTGCTTCAAATTGTCAGTTCTAATTTCCATTTAGTTTAAGTTTTTCTAATCTAATATTTTATTTCAGCTTTATTTCAGTTCAGAAGTTTAGTTAACGATGGTGCCCCTTTTGTAACGCGTCTTCTCTCTGTGTTTTGTGTTTTGTGTAGCGTGCAGCTGGAACGGGAAGTCGTGTATGTTGAGCGTTCACATAGACAAAGGCTTTTCGTTGTTCACGGAGGAGGCCGGCGTCAGGAGGAACATCCTTCTCCAGCAGCCCTTCGAGCGTCTGCGTATGTCCTCAGACGACGGCGTCCGCATGATGTTCCTTGACTTCGGAGGCCCAGAAGCTGAGATCGTGAGACATTTTAATGCTTTACTACTTTCACTTTCACCCTGATTTGTTCTGAATTTAAGAAGGTGTTAGCTCTTTCCTTGAGGAAAGCATTTTTGCTTTTCTTTGTCTTGGCCAGTTTGAGACATGGTTGAGATCTGAGACACGTGAGATTACTGGGGTCGTTTTCTCAGGAGAAACATCTGAGAAGTTGGAGAGTTGGCAAATAAGCTAATTTTTCTCTCTTTTTAATTTCAGTGCCATCTAGGAGAAACAACTGAGATATCGATGAGATCTCATGTGATTTTGTCTCGCAACACCTCGTATTTTTTCTAGTTTTCATTTGATTTTCTTAGTATGTCAAAAGAAAAAATAAGTTCATATTTGATAACTCAAATCAGGCCCAAACTTAATTAAATTAAGTGAGCATACTGACATCATGAGAACATCTGCATTATTTATACTGTTTAATTTTAGTTCAGTATGTGCATTTTTTATTCGTTTTTTTTTAATGTAACTATTTAATAGCTTTTTTTTTTTAAGTTTTTATTGCTGGTTAATAATTTTAGTGCTTCAACTCAAACTTACGTCAGATTTTCCTTAAAAAAGTTAATTTATTTTCTTATTTACATTTAGTTTAGGTTTAAGTTTTCAATTTCAGGCTTTTATTTTATTTAAACATTTGAAATGTGTGTTGCATAATTTATACTGTTACAATTTTTTTGTTTTAATTTTACTTTCATTCATATTAATTTTGTCATGTTTAATAGTTTTTTAATATAACCATTTGTTAAATTAACTTTTTGTTTTTATTTATTTCCAGTTAGTATTTTTAGTGCTTCAGACTTATGTTAGATTTTCCTTAAAAAAAAAAATTTAATTTATTTTCTTATTTATGTTTAGTTTAGGTTTGAGTTTTCAATTTTAGAGTTTTATTTTATTTAAACATTTAAACATTTGAAATGTTTCTTGCATAATTTATACTGTTACAAATTCTGTTTTTATATTTTTAGTTTTTGTTTTAATTTTACTTTAATTCTTATTCATTTTATGTACTTTTGTCTTTTTTGTTAGATTTTTAAAGATTTTAAAGATTTTTAAAGTTATTTCTTTTTTTCTTTCGTTTTAGTTTTTATTAGTTTTTAGTCTTAGTAAACAAAAAAAAAAATCTAATAATTTACATTTAATTTATTTTCTAATTTGTGTTTAGGTTTTTCATGTAATATTTAAAACCATTTTTTAAAATGAACAAAAATATTTTTATAGTTGTAGGGTTATTCTGAGAAGTCGGAGACTTCAACAAATGCTCAATTTTCTCTGTTTTTAATTTCAGTGGCATCAAAGAGAAACATTTGAAATATTGATGAGATCTCATGTGATTTCTTTATTTCAGCAACTGGACCTTCACTCCTGCCCTAAAACCATCGTCTTCATCATTCACTCTTTCCTGTCGGCCAAGGTCAAGCGACTGGGGCTGCTGGCGTGACGACGGCGCTCGGAGACCCCGCCTCCACAGGACAGACGCCATGACGACGGAAGTGACCGGTGGACCAGTGGACATCAAGCCAAATCTCACAGACTGTCACGGGTCAGTGTTGAGACGCGGACGGCCCAAACCTGCAGCCATTCAGAGATGATTTCACGCTGTTTTCCTCATAGCGCTGACCTTTTATTCATTATCATTTTATTGGTTTGTATCTCAGCTAAACTTTATGAATGTTTAAAAAAGAATCACATAATCATATGCTATGAGAGCAGCAACAGAAACAAAACAAGAGATTAAACTCTGTTCCAGAACCTACGTAGGCAGCTGTCTGTTAAGGGAGCATCTAGTCTAAACTGATTTAAGACGCTCATGTTTGATAAGTGTGAAAATATGCATAAAAAGTCAAATAAAATACAATAAAAAATAGATAAATATATTTTAAATAATACAATTAAATAAGGTAAAATAATAAAATAAATACATTTAAATAAAATTAAAAATAAATAGTAAATAATACATTTCAGTACTTTTATTATAGGTAAATCAGTAAACTTGATACTCCAGCGTTTAATTAATTATTTAAAATAATTTATTTAGACTCATCACCACCTTTTATAGACTCTCCATGCTTGTTGCAATGCATTATGGGATTGCCTTTAACACAAGCATACATGTGGTTCTGTATTCAAATTTTCCCGACAGCCTTTTCAGTGATGCCCTAAAAGTGCTGTCTAAGAAGGCAGCTCACTAGGTTTTGGAACAGAGACTGTGAAAAACGCAGCTGCTCTGATCATGAAAAGGGCTTTAACGTTTGGCAGCTGAGAGCGTTTGAGAAATAAGATCTCAGAATTCACCTTTCTATGGTGAGAAATAAGGGGTATTTCTAATTTGACTTCCTTCTGACCTATAAATATAACCTTTTAAGACACGTCGTCTTCCAGAATATCTGCTATGAATCTATGCATCTGTGAAGGGAGAGAATCAACCGGCCAAACCCTTATTAAAGGTACCATTATCATATTCATATACTATATGGTATATGGCTTTTGTAAGGGAAATATGGTTAAGTGTCTTTCTCTTTGTCTTTCACAAGCCAAAACTACAAATGAAACTCAAGTGAGAGTCATAATTCAGATTTAGATTTGGATAAACCTTCACTAAAAGTGAAAAGTCTGTGTATTGATTTTAAATAACTGTGTTATGCTGACCTCTAATGGGCGTAATGAGCATTACAAGCAGTATGAGCTAATCTCTCTGGCTGTGTTTGCAATGATATTTTAACGTACTGCATACTAGTTTTACCAGTTTTGATGTTAACATGATGCTAAATGATGCAATAATAAACCTAAAAATAAAATAAAATTGTCCATTGTAATTAAAATTAAAAAAAATAATAATTACAGTAAATTGGATTCAAAATAAAAAATTAAATTAAATTAAATTAAATTAAATTAATCAGTAAACATTTCAGTGTTTAATTGATTAATTGATTTTTTTTTATAATAATTTCTCTCAACCAGAGCACTCTGCACTGAATACTCTATCCCACAATGCAATGCCGTTGACCTTCCATTTGCATGATAAATGCACCATAAATAATATTAGTTGTGATATATTAACATCCTGCATACTAGATTTACCAGTTTTGATGTTAACATGATGCAATAATACATCTAAAAAGAAAATAAAATTGTCCATTTCATTTAAAATAAAAAAATAATTACAGTAAATTGGATTCAAAATAAATAATTAAATTAAATTAAATTAATCAATAAACATTTTAGTATTTAATTGTTTTTTTTATTTAATTTTTTTTTTGATAATAATTTCTCAACCAGAGCACTCTGCACTGAATACTCTATCCCACAATGCAATGCCCTTGACCTTCCATTTGCATGATAAATGCACCATAAATAATATTAGTTGTGATGTAAAACAACTTTTTCTTGAAGCATCATTTGTTTAGATGCCTAAAACTGAAATGTTTAAAATTCATAATATTTTCTTGGATAAGCAGATGCTGAAATAAATGTGTTTATTGTTGCACAATGCATATTGTGTTTACAACAGCAGGACGTATGCAGTATGCTAGTGTTGCATTGTAAACACAGCCTCTTTTATGCAATATCTTGTTTTGTTATTTTTCTTTGTTTTTTACCTCCACCTATCTGATTTATGTGAGTAATTATGAATTCCTCATAGACATCTTTCTGTTTTCACATTTGCGCCGTGCCGTTTGAGTTCTGCACCAACTGCATCGTGACGGCGATATGCAAGTGTTTTCTGCTCAGAGAGGGCCTTTTACAGGTGGAAAATATCCTTCATGTGGCCTTTTTTAAACTCTACTAAATTTTAATATATTATAATTCAACTAAACTATATTCGAACTATGTTAGCTATCGGATGGAAAATCATATTATATCCTTATTTAAACAAAAGAGTGCCTTTTAGGGTTGTTTGTATATAAAATTGCAATAAATATAACTGTTGACTTGAGTTTTATTGGGTGATTTCCTGGGGACGAGAGGCCGGGGAATGGCTTTCACTCATATATGGTCAAAAACATGAGTGAAAAGCCCAATAAAACGCACACAAACACAGTCCAGCAGCCGGATTCTGAGGGAACATTCATGAGTCATGTACACTATAAAACTAGTTAACTGTGTCTTGGTTTTTAGGAGAAATAAAACAGACAAATGAGTCAGTCGTAGAGATATCATTTGTGTCCATCATGACTCTTGTTGTTGTTGTTGTTTTGCTGTGAGACAAAGCTTCACTCTTCTCCTGCTTTTAGCGCATGAACATAATGAGGCCAAACCTCGACCCACAACAGACTAAAATAAAGAGTTGAACCAGGAGAAAACAGCCATTTTTTAATTTAATTTGAAACAGTTACTGCCTGAAAGGTCAAATGACTATTTCAGAATTCCAAAACGATTTTCTCAGAAAACATTTTGGGGGAAAAAAAAGGTAAACTAAAAAATAAGATATTCAGAAAGTGTAAATGATGAAACGGAGCAATTCGTTAATTTAATTTAATTTTAAAAGGGTATTGCGTTAAATATCAAATCAATATTTTTTAAAACGGCTTCTCAGAAAATAAATAAAACATTTTTGAAAAAAAAAAAAGTAAAAACAAAAACGAGATTCTGGCATATTTAGAGCAGATAAACAGGAAACAAAGTAATTTTAATTTAATTAGAAAAAGATGCTTTTGTTTTTTTTTTTGAAAATACATAAAACACTTAGTTTATTATCTGAAATATCAAATCATATTTTTAAAGGTAGAATTCAAAAACAATTTTCTCAATAAAAATGCATAACATAATTAAATAAAAGAGATATTAGACAAGGATATTGGGGTTGAACAGAAAGTACAGTACATAGACAAATTCAACATTTTTTCTATCGTAAAAGATGTTTTTTTTTTTTTTTACAAAATACATAAAACACTTTTTATTTTAAATTTAAAAAAAATATATTGTCTGAAATATCAACTCATATTTTTAGAATTTTACCTTCTTTTTAAATGGTAGAATTCAAAAACTGTTTTCTCAAAACAAAAGTAATATAATATATTTAAATAAAAGAGGTTCTGGGATATTCAGAAAGTGTAAATCAGGAAACAGAGCCTTTATTTATTTGACAACGTTATTGCGTTTGCAGTCAAATATGAAATATGATATTTTTATAATGAACCTTTATTTTTAAAAGAAGAAGAACAGTATAAAAAGGTTGAACAGAAAGTACAGTACATGGACAAATTCTACTTTTTTTTTCAGAAAATACATAAAAAAATGAAAAAAAAAGCTTATTTCAAGGGAATAATTATATTTTAATTTTTAAAAAATTAATGCTATATTTAGGCTGAATTGGATTTTATTATTATTTATCAAAAACTTATCCAAAATAAGCTAATAATAATAAAAATAAATAAATAATTCCTTTTGCATGACATGCTAAATAGAGTCACGACTATCATATAATGTAAGTTCAGTGCTGATGCGAGTCACTCCTGTCCAAAACAAAGTCTGTGTTCAGTGTTCAGTGTTCAGTAATGCATTAAAGGACATAAAAACAAAACATTTATTTATTCCCCATATTGACTCCATGCAGGTTAAACCTGATGTGACTCCGTGCCTGCTGGTAACTTTTGAAAATAAATCCTTTTTTCCGGAGAATACAGAAACGAATTCTATTTCAGAGCAGTAAAGCGAGTGCTGGTCATATGTGGATGTTCTGGGACAATATTGATGGAAAATAACTCTGTGTTATCTGAGCAATTAATCAAGCTTCACTCAAAACCAACCAACATACTCTTCCCGTAAACACACCTTTACCCGGCAACCGTCGCCATGGCAACAGAGATTGGCAGCGGGCCGCTGTGTTCATCAGTTAGATGGAAAAATTGCCATTGAGCTCTTTACATGAGCGAGAGAGAGAGAGAGAGAGTGCAGTGAATATATTTTGATTAGATAAAAAACTGGAAGGCACTCAGGAGGAAAAGAGAAAAGAGAAAATTGGTGCCGGTGCTGCATTAAGAATATCCAATGAATCAAATGAATCACTGATTCACGCTGAACGATGCTTCTGTTCAGTTCTTTTGTGGTAATGCTCAGGTGTTTTTAAATGATGGGAAATGCTGAGTTTGGGGCTGAGAATTTATTTGCAGTGAAATACTGATGAATTCTATACAGAGACATTTGTTTATGAGATGTTTCTAGATAGTTGTGTATATGTGTTTTGTTGTTGTTGTTGTTGTTGTTGTTGTTGTTTTATTGCTGAATGAATTTTTTTTAAAGGTGAACTTGAGATAAATGTAATAAAAAAAATACTTTACTGGCCAAAAAATCAAAGCATTATAAATGAAATGAAATGAAATGAAATGAAATGAAATAAAATAAAATAAAATAAAATAAAATAAAATAAAATAAAATAAAATAAAATAAAATAAAATAAAATAAAATAAAATAAAATAAAATAAAAGGGAAAAATGGACAGTGAAAAATTAAAAATAGAAAATATTAATAAATATATGTGATTTTAAAATTACAAACCTTTTAAGGTGAAAATGACAGCATAAAGAGGTTGAACAGAAAGGTTAGAGCAAGTACAAAGTACATTTTTTCAGAAAATAAATAATGATATTTTAATAAATTATTCTTATTAAATTAATTATATTTGTAAAGACATAAAATCTAACTAAAATATATCTTGTATATTTTCAAAAATTAAACTTAATATTTAGCAAATAGAATATTTTAGTAATTAAAGAATAAACAACTAAATATTATTATTATTATTATTGATTTATTATTATTACATAGTATAAACAGTATATAAAAAGTAAAATATAATAATATCAATAAATATATGTTAGTGATTAAAAACCATTATTAATAATAATGTATTGCTGTTATATAAATTATTTAGTTATTGTTGTTATTATTTTAATAATGACATTAAATTGAGTACCTGAGGCAAAAACAATCAAAAACTGATTTTTACTAATATAATTAGTTCTTTTGGTGTCAATGTCGAATTTACAAATGTTAGAAATTAGACTAGATATCAAAGCGTATAGGCACAGTTTGGAAGTGAAGTTTGAAATTATAAATTGAAAATGAAATTACGTTACTAGTATAATGTAATTATATAGATTAGTGTAATGATGCAGTTATCACTTTGACTGTTAAAAAAAAAAAATCGTGGGCATTCAGCTGAACAACATGACGGAGAGTAGATGATGAGGATCTGTCCCTGTTCATCTTTTATTCTTCATGTTTCCACGCATCTCCTGATAGAACAGATGGGTTTGCTGTTAAATCTGTAACAGGTGGGTTCACTAGTTCTGTCATTTATCCGCAGCTCATTATCAGTCATTCTGGGCTCATTTCAGGCTCATTCAGGATAATTATCCTTTATACATTTATTCATTTGGCAGACGCTTTTATCTAAAGTGATTCATATTGCGTTTAGGTGCACATGTATGCGATTCGTTGAGATAAACTCCATGACCTTGATGTCGAATCAGTGTTTTATACTGAAAAGTCTTGTTTTTGTGCGTTTTTATTTTTCAATGGTGATTTTCATAATCTGTTCTTTCTGGTTAAGATGGTTAAACTAGTTAGGAGAACTGGTGGAGTAAGCAGCAGTCCAGTCTCCAGTGCTGGTGAACATGCTTTTTTTTTTGTTTTGTTTTTAACATGTATTAACATTAATTACTGAGTATCCATTATTACAATGAATTATGTTTAAGTGAATCATGTGATACCAAGACTGAAAAACAGGCTCATCAAGCACCTTTTTTCTCTTTATCGAGACAGATGAGATTGATTGTCTTTAACAAGTTGTGACAGTTCTATCTAAATCTTTTCAAGTACTCCTTTTTAGTAGTGATGACAGATCTGTCCCTGTTCATCTTTTGTTTTTCATATTTATATCTCCCGATAGACCAGATGGTTATGCTGGTAAATCTAAATCTAGAATGACTGATTCATTTTCAGGTACTCCTGGTTAGCAGTTGCAATTCTCAGTCTAATCTGATCCTGTGTGTCTCAGGTTGTCTTGTAAGCAAGTCATAGTGTTGTGTCAGAAATGATCTACTAGTTTTGTAAGTCACACTTTATATTGGGTGGCCTTAACTACTATGTACTTACATCAAAAAAAAAAATAAGGACAATGTACTTACTGTGTTCATATTGTATTGCAAAACACTTTTGCTTCTACTGAGGTGGGATACGGGTCAGGTCAGCCAGGGACAGGTTTGCTGGTGGTTTAAGGTGTAAGGGATGAGTCAATAGTGTAATTATAAATATAATTACATATAGGTATTTTTTAAAATATAAGTACAATGTTAAAACATGTATGTACACAATAAGTGCATTGTACCAAATTATTCATTATAATGTAAGTACATAGTAGTTAAGGCCACCTAATATAAAGTGGGACCGAAATTTCCATTAGGAGTGCTTTTAAATTATGATGAAATTATATAAAGATATCCCCCATAAGATTTTTTACTAAAATATTTCATTTGAAATATGGAATATCTAAAAAAAAAAAAAATGGAGTGAGAAAGTCAGAGAGACAATATTTGAGATATTTTTTCGATAATAGTTATGAAATTAATTTAAATTTATATAATAACAACACATTATTAATAATATTTAATTTAATTTGTAATTATTTTATTTAAGCACTAAAATATTAGATTTATTAAATATTATAATTTACCTTATATGTACTGTATATACCATATTTTAAATATTTCTGAAACTTTTTAATTGAAATAATCAAATTAATTGAATAATTTATATAATAGTAATAAAATAATAATAATAATACTAATACATTATTGATAATAACATTTAATTTTGAGTTATTTTTTAATTTCTAAATATTATATTTGAATTTATAATTTAATCATTTATTTAATAGTTTATAAAAAAAATTTTTTTGTTTTTTTTTTGTTGTTGTTTGTTGTTGTTTTTTTTTTTTTTTATTTACATTTTTTTTATTGCTTTTACAGTCCGATATGATGAATGTACAGTACATTGACAAACGAACATTTTCTCATAAAATGCATAAAGCATTTTAGGAAAAAAAGAATCTTATTTCAAAGGAATAATTATATTTTAATTTCAATAAAATAATGCTATTATAATTATAAAATAATTTAAAAAAAGATTTTTATTTTTAGAATCTGAATTGGATTTATTACATTATTTATCGAAAAGTTATCAAAAATAAATGAATGATAATAAAAATAAATAAATAATTCCTTTTGCATAACACGCTAAACAGAGTCACGTCTTTCATATAATGTAAGTTCAGTACTGACGTGAGTCAACCATGTCCAAAGCAAACGCCAGCGCTTTTGTGTTCAGTGTTCTGTATTTTATTTATTTTATTTATTTATTTATTTTTTTTAATTATTATTATTAATTAGAAACTGAAGAGCAACCTGAATCTGCACATTCAGACTGTATTTTCCCATCATGCGTCAGCAGGAGGCGCTGTGTCTCTGTGTTTGCTGTGCTGCTGGTTTGTGGGGGGTGGAGAGCAGCAGAGCTCAGATTGAAGAGGTGACCTAATTCAACTCAGGACATCCCACAATGCTCGCTCATGTACAAACACACACACACAATGAGAATCAGGAGGGAAGGAAAAAGCGAGAGCGGCTTTAACACACAAGATGAAAACCCGTGGCATTGTCTGACCCTCCCAGAGCTCCATTATGATCCACAATCACTCACAATCACAACCTCAAAGTCACAGCCAATAAACCTCACTCATTTATTAAAGCAATACATTAGACATAAAAAGAAAGAAAATGACTCATTATTTAATCACATTATTTAATCCTTCTGAACCTGTCTGACTTTTTTTGTTTAACAGAACTGCTTATTTCCATACAGAAAAAGCATGGAGTGTTAAATAATATAAAAAACACCATATGACTCATGCAATATGTCATAATATTTAGCTTTGTTTTAATGAAAGTGTAGTTAGATGGCTCTCAAAGACCATTACTGCTGATTTTACATCAGTAACGCCATTAGTTATCTTGAGTTTTTTAGTTATCTTGAGTTAGTTTACTATGCAGAAATGCAAGATATTTTAGAGCTTTATTTAAGTGAAAAACAACCTGATTTTGCTCTGTTCCTCACACAAATATGATTCTCAGTATATTATAGTGCAAAGGTCATAGACTACTGATGTGATGAATTATGAAACTGTTCACATTTACTTTCAGTGTTTATTGTTAAATGAAAAAAATCCTAAACTATTAAAATGATTTTTGTTAGATAAAATAAACATCAAATAAACATCATATAAATATTAGATGTATATCTTCAACAAAAATAAGAAATATTAACTGTTAACTAAATACTTAAATAAAATTTCAATAGTAACATAATTATATTGTTAATATTTTAATAATATAATAAAAATAATTTAAATAATATATATATATATATATATATATATATATATATAAATGTGAAAATAAAGCGAATATTTTTTTTTTAAACAAAGACTAACAAAAATGCATATTAAATATTATCAATATGAATATCTTCAAAAAAAATGAGAAATGCTGACCTGGCAACTAACTGAAATAAAATACGTTTTAAGTACTAAAATAAGTAAAACTAAAACAGTAGTAAATAAATACAAATAAAATAAATTAAATAATAGTAAATTGATAAATTAAAACTACATGAGAAATAAGTAACAAATAAATAAATAAGATTTTGTAAAAAAAAAGAAAAAAAAAAAGAAAGAAGTAATAAAAATTATAAAAGCAAATCACAAAAATGACTAAAAAATAAAATAAAAAACATAAAAATAAAAGCTAATATAAAACAAACACTATAACAGTATATAAATAATACTAAAACAATGAATGCATTTTTTATAATATGAAAAAGTGCAGCTTGAACATTGTGCAAAACATCTCCTTCCACAGAATAAAGATGCTAAACCGGTTTAAAACGACATGAGAGTAAATAAATGATAGCAGAAGTTTCATCATTGGTTGAATTATTCCTTTAAAGCTGGTTAGTCAGTAACATTCGCTCCTTCTCGTAAAAAGACGGCAAACAGTTTTAACAGGAGCTGTTTCTCGTTCTCTCCTCCGCCCCTCCACGTTTGCCGCAGGCTGGAATTATGGGTAGTCATTTCATGCTAAGACATGGTTTGACTCTTTTTTTTCTTCCTCTCTTTTTTATGATTGTTATTATGACTCTCTGTACTAAAGAGGCAGGTTAGGGTTATTAAATATGCCAGGGCCAATTGTATTTTTGCTCAAGTAAGCTTCCTGGAAATATTCCATCTTAGCTGCTTTTATTCGGGCAAATGTAGTTATGAATTTTAAAGTAGGCTGTTATAAGTGGAGGGAGAGAGAGGCTGTGAACGGAATTCTGAGTAACGCAGAAACAGAAAGATTGGAATTTCTTGTTTCAGAGGCCGAGAGAGAGAGAGATTGAGTGAGTGAGTGAGTGAGTGAGAGAGAGAGAGAGTGGAAGAGCAGTGAGGTTGTATTAGAGCGGCTGGTTTACATCAAGCTTCCAAAAATACTTCCTTCATCTCTTTCTCTCTGTTTCACCTTCTCTCGTCTCATTTTCTCTCTCTCTCTCTCTCGTCTTGATGTGAGGAGGTTCATATATAGATTTTCTCTTTAAACTCAGAGTTAGAAACTCTGCTGAACTCTTGAGATGTTTGTCGAGATGTTTCTGTGTGTGACCATGTGATTTGCTTATACAACGAGTTTTCATGTATGCATCTGTGTGTTTGTGTTCATAAAGATGCACAAAAACACAACACCAAGGCCTTTTTAATTGTTGCTGTTAAAACCCCATTAAAACATGAAATGACTTGATTATATACAATAATACTGTAATATAATACTTTAATTATATATATATATATATTTCATTTAAATTTTAATTTTTAGTTAGAGTTTGGTACTCCATTTTATTTTATTTGTACAATTTTTGTATATATAGACATAAAAACCCCATATATGAATATGTATTTTTTTAAAAATATGTAATTTAAAACGTATATATATATATATATATATATATGAGAATATATTTTTTTAATTATATATATATATATATATAATTACAATGTTATTACAATGTTATTACAGTTATTTTTATTACAATAAGAAATAATGCTGAAATATATATATATATATATATATATATATATATATATATATGAAACACTTAAAACACTTTGCCTTTGATATATTTCAATCCAAGAAAAAAAACTTGCCATATGAATACAATTAAAAAATGAATAGAATCAATACAAATAAAAACTGAAGCCAAAATGTATAGTCTAAACAAAAAGTTTGGAAATGTATTTTCTTGCCTGTAAAATACATTTTGAAATTATTATTATATATGAAGGGTGAAACTAAAAATATTTTTCATTTTATTGTTTGCAACATAATTAGAACGTTTAAAATATATACTGGCCAGAAAAAAAAAAAAAAATTATTTTATTTTATTTTATTTTATTTTATTTTATTTTATTTTATTTTATTTTATTTTATGCTGTATGTCTTAAATATCTTGGGTTGAAATTTTTAAAATAAAATAATTTTAAATGTTTACACTGGCATTTAGAGACTCATAAAAATGGACTAAAACTCCAAATTCTGTTCTGTTTCACTACATTTTATAGTATACAGTACACAGTGCACTGAAACATGCAATGAAACATTTTGTGCTAGATATATGATAGCATTTCTTAGAGATTTCATGCAGTCATCAGAAGCAGCTTTGATGGTGGAAAAATAGTGAATGATTTCATATGGAAAAAGAGTGCTCTATTCCATACGATACTGCCTTATGAAAATTCACACACTAGATGAGTGAGTGCATAGTGTGGATGTTAAAACATACTGTATCTCTGATTCAAAAATGCCTCTTGAAGTGAATATTGTGAAAATCTCCAGAGTCACAGAGAACAATAGTGCTCAGTAGTGTGTGTGTGTGTGTGTGTGTGTTGTGATTTATTTAATCAGGTTTGTTGTTCCTCTGAGTGCTGTTTCTGTGACACTCACACCTGAATTGAAGATAACGCAAATGAGCCGTGTGACAGAAAGTAACATTCCCTCATTTATCGAATTATCACATTGTTTGAAACAGCTCAATAAAAAGCAGCACACAGGATTTTTTCCTTTAAGGACCTTAATTAAATTAGATTAGGATTTTCATTTATTTCTCTGTGTGTGTGTGTGTGTGTGTGTGTGTGTGTGTTAATAAGACATTTAGACTCCGATGAGCTCTCAGGTTTTCAAGCTACAGTGCAAAATTAAACACACACCCTCGGTACTAAATTAAAACTATAGATCAACCAAAAATGAAAATAGTGCCATTATTTAACACATACAGGAGTTCCTGTTTATAAAACCCTTTTCCTGTTGACCTGAAAATAATTGTCTTTGTTGCTGCTTATGAATCTTTCAAACTATTTAGTGTAGACTGAAGTTATTTATTCTGAAAATAAATAAATAAATAAATAAATAAACAGAAAAAAGAGAAAATTGTATATTTTAATGTATATTTTAACATATTTTAAAGCGGACAGAAAACGGCCAGAATATACATTTGCTAAAATATGTTTCCACATGTATATTTTCTACTTTTTTCTTTTCTTTTTTTTTTTTTTGCAATTCTTTTTTTATATTTTTGAAAATATATTTTAAAAATATAAACACATTTTTTATACATTCAAAAATAGTTTTTGCATTTAAAATATGGTTGCTTATTCTCAAAACTCTGGAAATACTTCTGATTTGCTTCAAATCAAAACTTCAGTTTGTTTTGTATTTATCATTTTTTATTGTTTTGTATAAGTGTATTTCTCTTTTTTTGGTACAAGTCAGACTAAATAAAATAAGAAACGTTGTCTTGGAAACTAGCTGAAATAAAATAAGATTGTTTTTAGAAAATGTTTTATTTTATTATTATTATTATTTTGAAACCAGAAGTTGAACATACAATATTTTTTAAATAAAATGCATTTTATATATATTTAAAATTAATTTTATGTAAAACTCAAAAGGCCTGTCCTGTTTTGCATACTAAATTTTGTAGTTTACATAGTGGAAATCTGACCAGGTCGGTGTGAAAATCACACGCTTTCTTGGGGAAAGCGACCTCTTTAACCTCTGAAGGTGTTTTGGCACGTTATGATAAACTAAGAGCGTTGGCTTTTGACTCGGTTTCTGTATGATTGACCGGTGATGGGTTGAATTCTGGAACACATCTGTTATTTGAACTGGAGCGCAGCCGTGCCGGCGGTTTCTCTGGGTGGATGTGGGCAGCTGAAGCCAGCAGTGCCACGAGAAAAGAAAAAGTCAGTCAACTTTGAGAGGGTTTTTCTCTACAACGCGGACTTCCTCCTGCGCAGGGAAAGCACGTTCACACGCCGCTATCGGCAGCACGATCTGGACACACAATGTGGTGTTACAGTAAATTCAGGTGGAGCACCTGACTGATGATAAGAAACAAGGACTTTTGTCACTTCTGTTCATTCTGTCCACACCCACAGCATACATCAGCTCTCCTGACATCTGTATTTTCCCCACCAAAAGGACAAATTATGTTTTGCTTAAAAAACAGTGAAGTCTGTTAACTTCATTTATATTTTTATGACAGTTAACCACATTTTGATCACATATTCGAAACATATTTCACCCCAAAACTAAATGAAATAAATTATATGTGGCATAAAGAACATTAAGCCTTTTTAGGAGCTATTTAATAAATTAATTTATTTCTTAGTTTTTTTTTTTTTTTTTTTTTCATTTTTTGTCAATTAAGCATATTTTGACTGCAAATTTGGAATACTGTTATGTGAAAAATATAATTTATTTTGGATTTTGAGATGAAATATGAGCTGTTATCAGATTAATCGCAAAAACATTTCCAGATCATTATGCATACATGCTTTAACTGAAAAATAAATAATAGAAAATATAAAACAAAAATAAATAAATAAATAAATAAATAAAGGAAAATATAAAACTAAATAAATAAATAAATAAGTAAAATAAATACTGAAAAGTATAAAACAAACTAAAAACAAACAAAATAAATAAATAAATAAATATAAATTAAAAAGAGCCTCTTTTAGGACCATTAATAAATTTTTTGTTGTTGTTGTTGCTTCTTTGTCCTTTTTTTTTTTTTTTAAATATATATATATATATATATATATATATATATAATATATATATAGTTTTTATTACGGTTAAGGACATTTTGACCAGAATATTTTATACTGTAATGTGTGTTTTTTGTTTTGTTTTGTTTTCAACTGAAAGAATTTATGGATCAGAAAAAAGAGAAATGTATATATTTTATATTCTAATGTTTATCTTAATATATTTTAAAACATACAAAAATGTCCAGAATATAAATAATAAATAAATAGACAAATACAATAAAATAAATTATGAAAAATATAAAACAAACAAACAAAATAAATAAATAAATATCCATTAAAAAGACCCTCTTTAAGGACCAACATTGGTTGTGTTTCGTTGTTGCTTTTTATTACAGTTAACCACATTGTGACCAGAAATTTTAAATGCTGTAATGTGTGTTTTTGTTTTTGTTTTTCAACTGAAAGAATTCATGGATCAGAAAAAAAGAAAAAAATTCTATATTTTACATGGTCTGTACATGATTTTTTGCGATTAATCCAATAATAAAACTGGTCTAGTTGTAGTAGTTTTTTTTTACTTTACGTTTTGCTAAACATTTTTTATGAAATTGTTTTATCCCCCACTAAAAGACAAACTCATTTGTGAAGGTAAATGGCAAGAAATGTCATGTGCAGCTTATATTAAAAAAAAACAAAACAAAACAAAACAAAAAAACACTTCAAATGAAGAAAGTGAAGGCTAATAGTAGTTATTATTTTTATTTTAATTTTTTTATCAACAGTTGAGGACACTTTAACCACAAATGTTAATTACTGTAATGTGAGCTTATTTTATTCATTTATTTATTTTTTGAAAGCATATGTTTTTGTGATTAATGCGATGAAGAAACTGGCCTAGTTGCACTCAGTTGCCTTTTCTTGGGTTACCAAGTCCTCTTTTTTTTAACTTTTCATTTTGCTGAACCTAAAAAAATGATGAAAAAAGGCATGAAAAGAAAAAGCAAAGCTCTTATAAAAGACAGAAACTGAAACTCTTTTCTTGTCAAATCCGCCCACGTTTCCTGAGCGCGCTTTTGCTCTTTCTCTCTCTCTCTCTCTTCTCTAACAAAAGACCAGTCAGAGAGAAAGGTAGAGGAAAAAGACTTAAACTAACCTCCTCTGTTAAAGAATACCAGACCAGTTACACATGTGGTCTCGTTAGCTAAAAATGTTGACATGGAAACCATAGCACATACGTTACATGTGCGACATCAAAGGAGGAGAAAATGACAAGAAACAGAGAGAAAAAAGCTCTTGTCAAAGTCTGTTCAGCGCACGTTGCACCGCAAAAGCTTCAACCGCAGAAGTGGAAAGTTTCCATGTCGCAGGTCATAAACTGTTTGAATGTTCAGTCCTGATGTCCACCGCAACGTCGAACCTACTGTAAATGCCTTTGTTTTCAGTACTCGATTTTTAGTTCATTTATTTTAGTCAGCAAGCAGCTCAAATAGACTGTTTTTTAGCATAAAAACATCTGTCTTGATCAATTTTGACGCATAAGTCTTTATGTATATAATGCATTACAAAGGTGTTCATAATGGACATTGTGATGCATTATATCTTTTCACAAAATGCATTATAATATTTGCTTGTCATGTGTTTGAGTGCATATACTTTATAAAGGTTTAAATATGTGCATACAATAATTTATGATATGCATTATAAGGTGCATTAATTAATGCATATCTTTTATAATGCATGATATATAAAGGCTTCAAGTAAAGTGTTAATGCATGATTATAGCGTCTTGTTAAATCTATAGGAGAAACATTTGAGATTTCTGGAGTATAAAGTCTTGATTTAATCTCATTGCTATCAATTGCAATATTAAAGAGATCTTCATTCCTATGGGTCGTTGTTAGGACTGAACTTTTGGCCTCCTTCCTGGTGCTTTTTGCAATGAAACATCTTTGCTCGCTTTATTGTAATACGCGCAAACAATAACGCACGCGATTGCACAACGAAACGGCATCTTTCTGTCTCCATCAGCGTATGTTTCATTAAGATTATATGACTGAGATATTCCTCGTAATGTGTGTCACAGCACGGAATGGCGCTTCTGGTTTCCAGTTGTTCAATAATGATCTATCTGCCAATTCAACACTGGCAGAAACACCCGCCGCAATATGAATAAAACATAAACGCGGGGCGGCCGGGCAGTTTTACTGTATAGCTTTGCTTGTCAACTGCTTCTGAGAAAAACACATAATATGAGAAATGTTATAAATGGGTCTATACTTTCAGTAGCAACCACAAAAACCAAGAGATTTCAGGTCAGAGTCCATTTAAAACACACCATATGGATGCTGTACCGCGGTAAAAGCACATGAAGAGACGTTCAGCATTCATGTTCCCTGCTGTGTGAGACTGACTCATATGTGTTATACCATAATGTCCTTTTCTTTCTTATGTTGGAAGATTCTTTCATAACAGTAAAATAACAGACCATGCAATGTATATCATGTTTTTAAAGCAATAAGGCACATGATTGTGCTGTAGCAAATATCATCAAACAGCTTTGAGGAAGTGATTAATTTTAACACCGAATAAAAATGCATATATGCATATATATTTGCATTTTTTTTGCATAATTCTTATGACAGTTAAGCACATTTTGATATTTTTTATAATGTAAAATTTTAAATTTAAATTTTATTTTTTATATACAGTTTAATTTTTTTTCTCTTTGCTTCTATTTTTGGAATCTTTTAATTTAATCATTTTATTCCCCACTGAAAGGACAAACTCAGTGAGGAAGTGGTTGATTTTAACACCTTGTGTACATTTAATAAAAGTGCATATATATTTGCATATTTTTTTGCATAATTCTTATGACAATTGAGCACATTTTGTAATATAATTATTTTTTTTTTTATAATGTAAAATCATATATTTATTTTTTTATAGTTTTAATTGTTTTATTGTAATTTTTAAATATTTTTGTTCTCTTTGCTAGGGTTACTAAGTTCTATTTTTGGAATATTTTCACTTAATCATTTTATTCTCCACTAAAAGGACAAACTCAGTGAGGAAGAGGTTGCTTTTAACATCTTGTGTATATTTAATAAAAATGCATATATATATTTGCATGTTTTTTTTTTGCATAATTATTATGACAATTGAGCACATTTTGTAATATAATTAAATTTTTTATAATGTAAAATCATATATTTATATTTTTTATAGTTTTACTTGTTTTATTGTAATGTTTTAATATTTTTGTATTCTTTGCTAGGGTTACTAAGTTCTATTTTTGGAATATTTTCATATAATCATTTTATTCCCCACTGAAAGGACAAACTCAGTGAGGAAGTGGTTGACTTTAACACCTTGTGTACATTTAAAAGAAATCCCAACCACAAACTTCTCATTTAACGTTTTTATTACGGACAAAATGAAACAAAAAGGCATAGTGACACAAAATGACCTGGCTGGCAAGAAAAGAAAAACCAGCATTCAAAAAGTAAAAATAAAAAATAAAAGCAATTGTCATCATCATTATCATCATCATCATCATCATTATCATAATCCAAAAAAACAAAAAAAAACAAAACAAAAACAAAAACAAAAAACAATAAAATTCAAACATTGTAGTTATAAGCAAAATTGATCTCATTTTGTTCATAAATAGAAACCTGTTAAACATTATTAAATATTAACTGATGGGCAACTTGCTGATAACAATTTTAAAATAATTATCATTGCTGACTTTACAAATAAAATAACTACAATTGGCAGGTTTGTACACAAATTAAATGTCTTAGAAGTTATTCTTTTTAATTCAACTAAAAATAGTATGCTACAGTAGAAAAAAAAAGATTCAAATAAAACGTTCGACTAAATGATCAAATGTATTTAATTTTTTCCCACAAAACTTAAAGATGAGATCAACACAATAGAACATCTAGCAAAAGCTACTAGAAAACTATAGACCCACTGTTGTTTTACTGTGTGCTGTATTATCTCACATTGAGAACATTATAGTTCACCTTTACATGTTATAGTGGTGGATTTAACGTCAGTCAAGACCAGGCAAAACAAACGACCCGGGTTTCAACAGAACTACTGCTTTAGGCTCGAAACGAGCTCTGTGCAAGTACGCGAACGTGAAATGCGGTGCATGATCCGTGTTGCCGGAAGCGGAGAGTTTAACAAACTGAGGTTTCATTGCGCAAACATTTGGAAACGTGTTCACGTCTGCGTACTTGCACAAAGTGTGTTTCTGGCCTTTGACCTGAATCCAGAACTTTTACGCTTCCATACGTCGCATTTAGAACCTGAGAGTAAATCGACAAAGCCGATCAAATCACCTCACGAGTTTGGCTGTGAACACGCTTTGTAAAACCGTACGTTTGCGATCTCAGAGTTACGGAAGCCCGCTTCCGCCACGGAATAAAAAAAAAAAAAAAATGCAATTAATTTCACAATTCTGATTTTTTTTCCTCAAATTTGCAAGTTTACATCTTGCAATTTTGACATTTTTTCTCAGAATTGCATGATCAAGAGTTACAAAGTCCAATTTAATTGCAAGTATATATCTCAAAAAAAGTCAGAATTGCAAGAAAAAAGTTTGTAAACTTCCAATTGTGAGAAAAAAAATTAAATTTAATTAAATTAAATTTATTTTTTGTTCAGCGGCAGAAACAGGCTTTCATACAGATTTGTGCAGGAGTCCGTTTCGAAATCAAAAATGAGGCTCTGATGAATCGGGGAGCCAAAATGGAGAGCCAGGTCATGCAGTCTGTCATGGTTTTTGCCATAGATCTTTTTTTGGGAAATCACACCAGTGAGCACAGAGTTTAATGCAAGATTGTGTACGTGTGGAAACACTCTTCTGATATCACCTGCACAGGCTGTTCAGTTACACAACGCACAAATACACTCACGCACGCTCATTCACGCCGGCACGCATTCACAAAATACCATTTAAAATACAAATCAATGAATTATAAGTCATATTAAAGAAGAAAAAATATCTGGACTTCATCTTCCCAATTTGACCCCCAAAAAAGTGATATTTACAATCACACTGTGACAGATCAACAAAGACCTACACGGGTCTTTAAAATTACAAAAAGAAGTTGTATTTATCAATTTTTCCATTTGCGCATTTATTTTTTTCTCGTCTGTTTTTTTTTTTGTTTTTTTTTTTGCCTAAAATTCACAGAGCATTATTCGAACAGCAACGTATCGCCCTCAGAAGAGTATTTTCTCTAAAGTAAAGGACCTGTTATTGGCCAAAAGAAGCGTTCTGTTGCAAGCAGGAAATAAATAAAAGTACAACAACAAAACAAAACCAAAAAACTAAAAATAAAATTAAAATGTGACCAGGAGGAAAGTAACTGAGAAACTACGAGGAGAGTTTTCCTCTGTTTTAGTTAAAGCTCATTTGCCCTGAGGGCCAGGTTAATGGTAGTTTGCTTTATTTTTTTTTTCCTTTTCGTTTTTTCTTATATACATCTTTTTTTGACGTTTTCTTTTAAGTTTATTCAGAGACGGGGTGAGTGCTCTCTGAGGTCTCTGGCGGAGAGGCCTGTACATTTTTAAGTGCTTGGCAAAAATGAAAGGATCACTAGTAGTCTTCAGAACGCGTACACACACACATCCTTCTAAAAACGAATGAAAAATGACACTGAGGGAAACGGATGATGTCTGGGAAGGGTGGAGAGGTGCGGGGGACTCCCTGGTGTTGTTTCATCTTTTCTCTTTCCGTTCTCCTTGTTTTGCTTCAAGTGAGGTAGAGTGGCTTATCCCTGCCTATCATACTGCCACTGCGAAACAATGAGAAACAAATGAGCGTCAGAAAAAGGTTCATGTCTTGCTTTGGAAAAAAACTCCAAAAGTTCTCTTCAGAAAATTTTCTGCCAAAAATAACAGTTGTGTCATTATTCACTAACCCTCATGTCACTCCACACCAAATTTCAAACCAATGCACTGAACAAAAATAAAGATATTAGGCTAAATGTCTGAGCTGCTTGTTTCCATACTGCTACACTTACTGTACATCACAGAATGTCATGATATTTTTCAAATTTTGGATGCATAAATAAAAAGAGGGTCAGTACACTTTAATCGATGGACTATTGCCTGTCAATATTATTGTGAATATTATTTACAAAATTTGGTACAAAAACAAAACAAAAAAAACAACGGAATTTGAGAGAGAAAAAAGCATAATTCATAGAGCCCTAAACATGTTTTTTTTGGTAAACTTTTAATAAACTGATGTTAAATTGTATTGTGAATATTATTGTAAAAATGTCTTAAATAAAGTTGTTTTTATGAATTAGAAATGCTTTTTGATTAGTAATTAATCCAGAAAAAAAACAATGGAATTTGAGGGGAAAAAACTTAACTTTTTTAAACTTTCAATAAACTGTTGTTAAATTGTATTAAATTATATTAATTTCAAAATTAATCTCAAAGAGTCTCAATATTACTGTAAATATTACTGTAAAAATGTAATAAATTAGGTTGTTTTTATGAGTTGGAAATGCTTTTTGATTATTAATTTACCATTAAAATGGAATCCAGAAAAATGTAAAAAAAAAAAAAAAAGAAAGAAACAGAAAACACAGAATTTGGTAAAAATAAATAAATAAAACAACGGAATTTGAGAGGAAAAAAATTCATTCATAGGACCCTAAAAATGTATTTTTTTGGTAAACTTTTAATAAATTGTTGTTAAACTGTATTAAATGGTATTGTTTTCAATTATACAGAGTCTCAATATTATTGTGAATATTATTGTGAAAAATGTAGAATTAGAAATGCTTTTTGATTATAACTTAACCATTAAAATGGAATCCTGAAAAATGCAAAAAAACAAAACAGAATTTGGTAAAAAAAAATCTTTTCCTCAAAACTGTTTTTTTGGCAAATTTTTAATAAATTGTTGTTAAATTGTATTGAAGTGCATTGATTTAAAAATTAAACACCAGAACATGCAAATGGGGGAAAAAAAAGAAATCAGAAAAATTCAAACGGACAAAATGGAATTTGGAAAAGTAAATAAATAAATAAACAGAATTTAGGGAAAAAAATAAAACAGATTAAATGGTATTCACTCAAAGTTTTCTTAAGATCTATTGTATGACTTTAGAACACTTGAAAAACAGCTCAGTAGTTGTTTTGAAAGTTAAGATGTTTATTTGTCAATGCATTAGAGCAGTGTGAACATTTGGCTAAATACCTACTTTTGTATTCCACAAAAAAAAAGGAAAGTCATACAGGTTCGGAATGACATGAGGGTGAATAAATAATGGCAGAATTTTCATTTTTGTGTGAACTAGTCTTAACTTTGTCATTATATGTGTTTTTTTGCATTGCATTGTTATATTACACAATAAATAATTCATGCCACACAGCTCTGAAACCACACATGCCGCTTGCACACGCTCACCGAGTCCCCTGATACTACGACACACGTCTCGTGGGACAAGCACAGTTAACACTGTAACAAACACACACACACACACTGTTTACCTGCAGTGGTTTCCGCCGCATTCCCGGTTGCAGTACTCGCTGTCCCAGTCGGGGTTCTGACCCACTGGGTTCGGAGCCCCTGGAGACTGAGACCCCCCCACGCTCTTCTGATACTCGGACTGTAAGTGAGAGAATCCCTGCGAGAGAAAGAATACACATATATTATTAACATTTTTAGGCCAGGAGTATGCAAACATGAATGCTTAGCCAATGCAATGTAAGTGTGTGGCCCTGATTTACATACTTTACATACTAAATTGTTGCACTTTTTTTTTTAATTCTGAACATGTAAAGCATGTTGTTCATAAATTTAAAATGCATCGCGAAGCAAACCTATAATTTTTTTCTCATTTCTCTTCAACAGTTGATAAAATGTTTTCTTTTATTGTTTCACTAAGGGAAGGCGCTAAACACTGAAGGTGCCTTGAAAATCAGACCTTTTCGGTTCACACAGCGTCGAGTCTTCTTCTGAAAAAGACAACACCTCCAATATAACACATCCTCCGCCCAAGTTCTCACTTCATCTCATTTCAACTCATACTGCAACCGCTAACTGCACGCTTAAGATGACCTGTCCTTTTCCGAGTTAATTTGGTAACACTTTTCCAACAAGATTAGTTCCTGCTAAAGTTCTGAACATCGCTATTACTGTCTTAAACAAAAAAAACAGGAGGTGTATACTATGTGTTTCATTGGTTTTCAACATTAAAACGAGTTTTTAATTAACAAAAATTACGCTTTAGATCATGCCATACTGTTTACTGCACACTGCATGCTTTATTTTCCAGAATAGGTTATTTAAACTGTAGCAATGATATATGTTTGGAATATATATTTCATAAATGAAAACTAAATAAATAAATAATTAAAAAAAGACTATTAAGAGCAGTATGCAATTATAAACATTTCTAAAGTTACATTAACTGAATACTGTGAATTACATACTACAATCTGTTTTTTTTCCACTATGCAACAAGCATTTCTTTTTTTCCAAAAGAGCAAATTATTAAATTAAATTATATTTACTGCATACTGTGCATTACATACTACAATCCTTTTTTTTAATCTATGCAAGAATATATGTTTTTTCTTCTTCTTCTTCTTCTTCTCCAAAATAGTAAATTAGACTATAGCATGATAGCTGTTACTATGGTCACGTTTGGAATGAAGTGGAATGTATGTTGCATATATATAAAAATAATAATAATAATAATAAAATATTAAATGCAGTATGCAATAATAAACATTTCTAGGGCTGAAACACTAGAATGAAACACTAGAGTACTGTTTATTGCATGCAAAGAGTTTGCACTGCATACAGCTTATTAAAAAAAAAAAAAGTAGTATGTGCTACACTATGCATTAAACAACAATAACAGTAAAGAGCCAGACAGAGGTATGCAACCTCCTGCTTAAATAAGTAAATGATGTCCAATTATAATTTCAGGAAAAATCAAGTCATTTGCATTTAGAAAAAAATCAAATTAAAACTAGAAATAGAAGGTCAGGTTGATTGCATTGCCCTGTGGGATACAGCTATACAGCTGCACATTTTGACAAATTTCTATGCATTCAATGGCAGTGCGCCGTTCCAGTCGCACCCCATAAACACAAGCACGTGTGGCGCTTCCCGGCGTGCACGCTAACCTGCTGTCCTGGGGGTGGGGAGTGCAGCGGAGCCTGGAGGCCCATCTGGTGAGAGATGATTGGCTGCGACTGGACCTGCTGCATGCGGATTGGCTGGTTGAGGAGGGAGCCCTGGTGCAGAGAGAGCTGCTGGTGGAGGGGAGGGCTGATCTGGAAGGACGCTGGGGGGGAGGCACTGAGCGCGGGCAGCATTGCCGAACGGGGCAGGCCGTGTCTGGGAGCCCCCGCCGCGTAGCTCTGGAGGTCCGAGAGGGGGAAGGGGCTGGGGCCCAGGTACGGGGAGGAGGGCTGGGGCGGGACGCTGTACAGGGGGGCGTTGGGGGGCATCATGTGTGACGACGGCTGACTAGACTGGGCGCTTTTGCTGTCCACCGGGTCACTGTAGGTCTGACAGAGAGGAAGACAGAGAACATGCACGTCATATTTACGCATGTTTATATGAATACTACTATATAACAGCACCAGGTGCATGAGTTTAAACACTCTCAAACTGCACATTTCCCACAATGCTTCTTCCTCTCAACAAAAACATGCATTAAAAACTCAAATATAATGCAAATATAATGTGGATTTAATACTTAATATTTTAAAGCTGATTTAATACTGTCATCAAATTGACATGAAGTATTATCTTACACTGTAAAAAAATGTTTTTATCTAAGTTGTAAAATAAAACGTTTTTTAAGAAAATGCTATTTTCAGTCTTTTTGACTTGCTGCTGTTTCTTTGTAATCAATTGTGAAATTTACTAGGATTTTGTTTCTACATTATTTTTTGCATTATAGAACTGGCATGGACTCCAAAACTTCATGTTCTCCAGCATGATTTGAGAAAAGCATCTTTTACTTTAGTGGAAATGAGAAATGAGAAATCCCTTTAATGTCTTTTGCAAAATGAAGTCTCCTACTGTACTTCTCAGATGTCTGCAATCAAAAGTCAGAACTCAAATATTTCTGCTCAAATGACTCAACTGCATCTATTTTTATTTCTCGTGAGGGAGTTAGGGAGAAAACAATGTAAAAAAACCAAACAAACAAAAAAGTGAAAAAGACTGTAAAAAAGCCAATTATAAACATTAGTTTAAAGTTACATTCACTGAATACTGTGCATTACATACAACATTTTTTTTTTTTACTATGCAACAATAAATGCTTTTTTAAAAACAAAACATTAAATTAAACGGTAACATCGATAAATGTTACTGTGATCATTTTAAATGATTAAATTATAAATTATTAAAAAAAAACTATTAAGAGTGGTGTGCAATGATAAACATTTCTAAAGTTATACTTACTGCATACTGTGCATTACATAATCTATTGTTTTTTCTTTTTTGTGCACTATGCTACAATAAGCTTTTCCAGGGCTTTTTAAAATCATATTTTCCTCCTTTTCAGTGCATGAGAGTATAGTATATGAACATATCTGCCAAAAACACAGCATATGCTTTTGACAAAAATATTTAATTACATGCAATGAAGGGTGGTGTTTAAGAAAGGCGTTTAATAAAATATCTCAAACTGTGCTCAGATTGGCAAACATCCCAAAGTCTGCAATCCAAACCAGAGATCTCAATATGGACTCAAACGTTTCTCACCAAATGACTCATTTGCCTCTATTTTTATTTCTCCTGAGGAATTTAAAGAGAATGCAAGAGAAAGGCTAGACCAATAGTTTTCTGTCATATTTTATATGCATTATATTTTGACAAAATATTTAATTAAAAGCAATAAAAGACAGCATTAAGGCAAGGCTGTGTTCAAAAGCCAGAAATCTCAATATGAACTGAAATGTTTCTCATCAAATGCATCTTTGTTTATCCTGAGGAATTTCAGGAGAATCAGTTCATTAAATGAAGCATTGTCCTTGAGGAGGAGGTAGTGCATCAAAGTCGTGAAACACGTGCATGAGCGTCAATATTTAAAACTGCAGAAAACCACAGTGAGAAGGAAAACCGTCAGCAATCGCACAAACACATCTATCTGTGATTTGTCAAGCTGAGAGTGTGCGCTTACGGCAGAGCATTGTTTCATTACAGTTTTACACGGGAGCATGCATCGCAAATGGCAATATGTATTTCAAATGCCAGTGCGTGATGGCCAGTCGCTCGTGTTCATCAGCTGTCACCACCATAACGCCTCGTATATATATCGAGCAGAACATCTAAACTGATCAACATGAAAAGATGGAGGGACGAATCCGCGTCGGCGGAGAAAACGACCGAAACCAAATGGGAAAGCGAGCGCCGTTTGAGCGAGCACATCTGCTTCGGACGTTTTCAAACATTTCTCTTTAAATTAAACAAGTGGAGATTGTCCAGGTCCTGAACGTACATCATCACGCACCATACGATCGCTTTCAAAAGAAACTGTTATATATGCTGCCATTAACCGCCTCATATTTCACACAATCTCTAAACAACATCACAAACCAGAGGTTTACTGTTTTTCACTAAACTCAAACTTGTGTCATCACTTATTCAGCAAAAAAAGCTACTTTAAAGAATGTTGCTGAACAAACAGCTGCCGGTACCCATTGACTTCCATAGTATTAAACCAGAAACCATTTGGTCACACATTCTTCAAAATATTTATTCATACAGGTTTGAACCAAGTTAGAATTTTGGGTGAACTGTCCCTTTAAGACTCTCTGATATTCTTAACTCGATGAAATTCTAACATAATATCCTGATTTAAAAAATATAATGTCAGAAAATGTACTTTTACACAAACACAAACTCATATTTATGTAAAAACGACTTGACAGTAATGCATCACATGATAAAATAGCAGCAGGTGCATGAGTTTAAACACTCTGCAACTTCACATTTCCCAGCAATTCTTCTCGTGCTTTACTCTCAAAGACGCTCTTCATGCTCCCAACAAAAAAGTGCATACAAAACCTCATTTGTGACTAAAAAGAGTCACTCTCTTTTCATGAGTGTATGTTTCAAGTTTTGAGCCGTGAAATTGATGTCAGAGGCATTTTTTCCATCATATTTTCCTCCTTTTCAATGCATGAGAGTATACGAACACATCAATCAAAGCATCTGGCAAAAACAGATTTTGACGAAATATTTAATTATACGCAATGAAGGACGAGAAAGGCGTTTAATAAAAGCCTCCGAGGTTGATGAATACTGTATTCACGGCTTAATCAGCGCTCTTGTTTTGGGCCAAGGAGCTCCGAGAGCGAGGTATGGAAAAGGAGAGAGAGTGTTTAGCATGAAAATGCAATTTGCGTTTTTCAAAAGAGAAACAATGAATGTAAAATTAGTGGTTTGAAATCGCTGCGTTTTATTATGCAGATGAACGTATGCCATGAAACGACAGATCGTGCTGATTTCTGCTCGGTCGAATCCGTCCGACGCCTTTCCCCAATTCGTTATCGATTTATGGATCGCGCAGGCGGCGCAATCTAATAGATTACAACAACAGTTAGTGACCGCAGAAACATGACAGAGATGAATACCGCTGACACAATTATGTATAAGGTTTGGGCTAATGATGCTATTTTTGGGACTGTGTACACGAGCGTGCCAACAGAATGAAGAACGAGCGTCTGAAGGATCGGTTCACTCACAAATGAAGAATCTGTCATCATTTATTCAATCTCATGTCACTCCAAACCTGTTCGACTGAGAAGGAGAATTTTCAAAGGTTCTTTTCTCAAATCTTTTCTATGTGCATAAAGCTCATTACTTTAGGATTATTTATATGCTCTTATGTCACTTATTATTCATTTGAGTTATTATTTATTTATGTTATTTTTATTTCTTTTTATATTCTTGTTAAGGTTTCATTTATATCAGTTAGGTGCCAAAACAAACAAGTTTTTCATCTAATAGTTATTTTGTTTTATTTCAATGAAAGAAAAAAGTTTTTAACAGATTTAATTGTTAAAAAAAACAACACTGATCTTAAAAACACCATAAAATTATCATAAAGGCTGTATAATTTCCATTTCTTCTAAATTCTTCTAAATTCTTATAAATCTATTACGTTTTTACATTTCTACTTAGCTACTTTAATTTACTTTAATAATTTAATTTAATTTAATTAAAATTGTAATTTAATTTAAAATTAATTTAATTATTTTAAGTTTTAGTCATTTTAATACTAAACTTTAGACTTATTTTCAATTAGTTATTTTCAATGCAACATTTATTTATTTATTTATTTATAATTAACAAAAATTATTTTTAATAGTTTTAGCTTTTAAGTTTTGCAAAACTAGTCTCAAAATTACTAAAATTAATTAAATTAAAATTAATTATTTCAGTAAAAAAAGGGTTTTATGATGAAATTGATATGATGGACTCACATGACGTATGTAAATAATCTTTTTTTTGGAAAATAAATAATGAAATAATCTTCATTCTTGGATTAACTATCCTTTTAAAACACATAATTAAATAAACAAATATTGTTTTATTTTCAGATTTAATTTGACTTTAACTCTTAGTAAATGTATGTGCTTTTGTCATTTTTATATTTATATTATTTATACACTTTTATATAATTTCTATATAGCTTTAATTTATATCTGTTTCAGTAGTCATTTTAATACTTAAACATTTTCTGCTATTTGCTAATGCAACATTTTTAAGTTTTTATCTAATATTTAATTTTAATTAACAACAGTAGTGTTTAATAGTTTCAGCTTTAGTTTTAGTTGACAATAACAACACCAGTCTCAAAAAACACCATAAAGGTGTCATAAAAGTAGTCTATATGCTCTATATTTCTTATAGTAAGTCATATGATGGCCAGACATGAAGATGAGTAAATAACGAGAGAATCTTCATACTTTGTCTGATCTATCCTTTTATAAAACACACATACAGAAACTCTCCTGCTCTGATGGCTCTTCCCACGAGACTGTGCTGAAATCTTTAGTCTAATGTTTACCCCCCCAACATCAGCGCTGACCCACAGACATCACAGACGTGAACCCGTCCCGTTACCTTGGAAACCAGGCTGGCTCGGTACGCTGCCAGGGCCTTCAGGTACTCCTTCTTCGCTGCTTCTGTTTTCCGTTTGTATGCCTGCGAGGAGACCAAACACAACTGTCAATAAACACACACACACACACACACACACACACGAGTAATGCTGGAATATGAACAGTTAACCTTTGCTTTGCACCTGGTCAGTGTCATGTCAACAACTTTAGCCTAAACTTACTATCTAAAATCTAGTCTAGCCTCTTCCAAGTCTTTACTGTCTCACTGGAGGAGGGAAAAAAATATATATATATATATATATATACACACACAATACATATCAGTGTTATTTTAGTAATTTTTATTATATTATTATAGTTTTTATTAATATTTTGAATATTTTTTTATGTTCTGTTTTCAGTAATTTTGTTGTTTTTATCTTTCGAGCTGTTTTTAATGTCTATAAACATTAAAACATGTTTTTATTAATTTTATATTTAAGTGTTTTAGTGTTAGTTATTTTTGTACATCAAGGTAAACGAAAGTAAAATGTGAAATGCCACCTAGAAATAAATGTACTGAATTTATTATTTTATATAAGTTATAGTTTGTTTTATTTCAAGTAACCATTTTTTATGGTTTTAATTTGAGTTTCAGTTTAATTTTAGTTAACTACATTAACCCTGTTATAAATCTAAACATTTTTAAATTAAGATACATTTACCTGAGAACCAAAATAACATCAGATATTGCCTTATTTTCTGAAAAATGGATCAAAATGAAGAGTTTAAACTTTAAAATAAGACAAAATATCTGGCAAAAAAAAAAAAAAAAACATATTGCATGCATATTATTAACTTCTATATTTTTATATTTATTTATTTATTTTTCATTATTTTATTTAGATTTATATTTAATATAAGTGTGGTTGTCTGCATAATATAAAAAATAAGCCTCATGTTCAAAACAAAATCATTCTGTTTGGGTTCACACTGAGAAGCCTAATAGAAAACCACACAAAACATCCCACTTTTTAGCCCTTATTATGTGCTTTTGTCATGTTAGTATTAGTCTTTTACATTTCATTTAATTTCTATCTAATTTAGTAGTTATTTTAATACTTCAGCTTATTTTATTTCAGTTTCAATTGACCCCGCTGAGAGATATTAAGCATAAATACTGAGCATGAAAATCATGTTTTACAGTGCATTGCATGTTGCATGTGAGTGTAAATGCAGTTGTCATAATGGAAGTGAATTAACATATTTCAAACCAAATCATTCTTTCTGGGTTCATATTGAGGAGTCCATTAGAAAACCAGACGGATTTCTAAGTGTACATCCCACATCAAAGAAACAGCACAAAAGAAAAGGCAAGAAAAGGCTGGGGGTTGAGGAGGAGAAAGACTGAATTTACTGCAGCCTATGCAAACAAAGTGAATGAAATGCAATGCAGGCTAATGTAATTGCTTGTCAATCATTTCACCATCTCAGAATTACGGTTTCTATTTCTTTTTGGCAACAAGTGCAGCCAATTCCCTGTGAAACTGGGACGGACATCAGAATGATTTCAGCTGATGGGGGAAACACGCTTTAAAACGGTGACAACATACGTCACGCTGCTTCCAGACACATCCAGACGACAACGCTAAATCACCACCCGAGAAACTGAAGGGAAAAAAGCAGCTTGACTTAACAAGATGAATACGGCTGCGGTCTCACAGGAAGAAAAAATACAAATGAGATCTCCTGAATATCTCAATCCTGTCTCCAAGCAATGAGATCAAGTGGAGTGCAAACACTTCCTTCTCACGTGTGTGAGTTTATGATACTTCCTACTTTCAATATCATTAAAATAATGTAACTTTTTTTTTTCCTCACATTACTGTAATGTGAATTTAGGGGGAAAATGTGCTACATTCATTCATGATGATAATGGCAAAATGCAATAAATAAATAAATAAATAAATATTAATACAATGGTTAATCTTTATTTAAAACATTATTTTTCTATGAATAAAATATGAAGTATGAATATAAAATATGAAGTTCTATGTGTAAAGAACATTGGTATATATCTGGAGATGATCTTGATTTATCAAAAATAATATAAAATAAAAATAAAATAAAATAAAATATAAAAACATTTTGTATATCTGTCTAGAAGTGCAAAATAATTCTAAAATACTGTAATATTAAAATAACATACTGTAATAAAATTAAAAAAAAAATAAAATAAAACTTATCTGTATAACTATCTAAAAGTGCAGATGCTTTCCTTAATGAACCGGTTATCTGGAGCTCTAAAGCTGCACATATTCATACAACACTCTCAGCAAGCAAACACATGGATGGATTAAGAATACAAACACAATCTGGCCTCAAAACCAAACAAAACCAATGAATGACAACGAATCTCACTCAATATGAAATTCTTTGTTTAGACAAATACTGGTAGGGATACAAATTGGGCTGCTTCTGTTAGTCCTAACATGGATTTTTGAAAATAAAATAAAGTAAAATAAAATTAAATTAAATTAAATTAAAATAAGTAGTGAAGTAATAAAATGTTTTTAGTCTAAGTCTATTTATTTTTATTTTTTTTTACAAATTATTACAATAAAACAGCAAATGACACAAAATAAAAATTAACATTTATTTTATATTTATTTAATTTAATTTTTTAGATATTTCATTTTAGATATTTTATAATATTATATTTTATTATAATTTTTTTCTCACATTACAATAATGAGAATTGTCACAATGCAAAAAAAAAATCTTGTTTTTTTTTAATGAAATATAAAGTGTTAAATATGTCTGAAATATATCTGGACATGTTTTTGAGATTTATGCATGAAAATACCGGAATAAAAAAAGAAAATATCTTACAAATGTAAATAATTATAAAATAATATTAATACAATAAATCAAATAAAATACTAAATTAAAATATATAAAAAATATACAAAATTATAATATTAAAATAATGAATAGTAGTACATTTTAAAATAATTATTACAATAAAACAGCAAATGACACAAAATAAAAATAAAAAAATAAAATTGAATAAAATAAGTGTTTTTAGTGTTGGATTTACTTTTAAAAATATTCACTCAGAAATTGCTAGTAAATCGTTTGAGAATTTTTACAATATAACAGCAAATGAAAAAAAAAAGTAAAAAGTAAAATAAAATAAAATATAAAATGATGTTTCCCTAGCTTCTTTTAGTTCTTGGAGTTTATTTTATAGTTGATTTGTAAGTGTAAATTTAGAGACGCCACTAAAGGTTTTTAATTGCAACAGTAACTGCTGATCCGTCAGCATGCTTTGAACCTTCACAGAGAAGTTGATTTTAACCAACATTTAATCAACACAACAAAAACAACAGACCGAAAACACGAATACCTTCACGGAGCGCGAGTTCGCGACCTTGCGCGGCGATGGTTAAATATTGAACGAGGTGGCGTCGCTTTTTGTAGTAATGAACTCCCGAGGAGCTCCCAGCAGCTTTGGTTTCAAATTAATTTAACCTCCACTAATGAGTGGCCCTAACGACAGCAGCTCTTAAATAAATTACCATGCCTAAGGATTTCTAATTATTCCAAAGTGAGCGGATTCATTAGCAATTGAAGCCGTCAGAGAGGGAGCAGGTCGCTATGAATTAGAGGTAACGGAGCGCCGGGGCCGCGGAGCATGTGTTGGCGTCTTAATCGTGACACGCCGGTCGCCCCCCGCAGAATTAGCTGTAATTGTACCTTAATGAAATGTTCTTGTTTGATAACCGCTTAATTATGGAAGACAATAACTCGCGAGACCCGCTAACACGGAGAACGAGAGAGAGATATACAGCGCTGACAGGCTGCGTTTTACTCTGAATCAGGACGAAACTCTTCATTTGTGTCTTTCTCAGTGAATCTGAAGAACAAGAAACAACACAAGATGAGTTTGAAGTGTTATTATCTGGGGCCGGACGACGACACGGACCATCCAGAAGAGCAAAGCCTTATATTTAATGAGGCTGACGTGTGACATTCCCAATGGAGAACAAAAGAACAAGATCATTATACACAAGGAAGATGTATGAAGCCCAAAAAACATGCATGAATCTCATGAAAACATGTCATGGTCACATGAAACCCCCAAATTTAATTACTGTAATGCATTTGATTGGAACTGAGTTTGAAAACTTGTTTGAGTTTGTAAAAAAGCTTGTAATTCTCATAATTCCCAAAAATATTAAATTATTTTAAAGTCATTATAAATAATGAAAAAAGGGCAATTTATTTTGAAACAATTTTTTACACAGAAACTGCTTGTAAATTTGACAATTATTTACAAAAAATGGCTATTAACATATTAAATAATTTTGTATTTATTTTTTTTTTTAAATAGTATTTTCTTGTGAAACATACTCTAGTATCTTTATTTTACTTTACTGACAACTTTGAAAAATCATTTTTACAGTGCATGACATCTAAATATTACTATTGTATTTTTTATATAAGTTTATATATTTTATATTTATTTAATTTGATATATTTTATATTTAACATTATATTTTATTATATATTATTTTCACATTACAATAAGAAGACTTGTCACAATGCCAACATTTTTTAATGTTAATCTTGATTTTTTTATTTTATTTTATTTTCAAGATATATAGTGTAAAATATGTCTGAAATACATCTGGACATGCGTTTTATTTATAAAAGTACAGGAATAAAAAAGAAAATATCTTTCAAATGTAAATAATTCTAAAATAATATTAAAACAATAAATAAAAAAAAATACAAAAAAAATGAAAAAATTATAAATAATATAATGTATGAAATAAAATACTAAATTAAAAAGTAAAAAAAAAATTAAATTATCTAAAAATAATTCTAAATAATATTAAAATAATTAAGAAAATAATGATTAAAACAAAATACTAAAGTAAAAAAGTAAAACAAAATAAATATCTAAATATTATTCAAATAATGAATAAAATAAAAAACTATAAAAAGACAGAAGAAAAATTTTGTTTGTCTTTCTAGAAGTGCAGGCCCTGTCCTTAATGAACCGGGTGTGACTGGAGCTCTGGAGCTTCTATAACCAGTAAATAAATGTTAGGGAATGAGGCTTATTGCCTGCGGTTGAGAGGGCGGCTGGAATTATGCCTGTTCAGCCACTGCGGTTCTACATCATTTACCATATTCATCATTCACATGACTGACAGGTCAGGGCCATCACTAAAAGAAATGACTGTCATCTATTGGAGCAGAGGCCTATCAATCATCCACTAATGGCCCTATCAGAGCGGCTCTTCTGCAGCATGACTCCTCCCGCTCTGCTCTCTTCACACAATCAAATAGAGTAAAAAAAAGGCTGAAAAAAAAAAATTAGATGTTAGATTTTACTTTGAAAAAAATGTTCACTCACAAAGTATTATAATAAAATGGCAAATAATAGATGAAATAATTATGTTTTATAATTAAATAAAGTAAAAAATAAATAAATAAAATGAAATAAAATGTGTTTTTAGCACAGGATTTACTTTAAAATTGTTTCACTTAGAAATTGCTAGTAAAACAGAAGATGGCAAAAATAAACAAACAAACAAATAAATCAATGAACACATGAAATAACACATGAAATAAAAAATGTAAGTATAAGTACATAAAATAAAGTAAAAAATAAAAATACAAATATTTTAAAAAAGTATTTTTAGTGTATTTTCATTTTTTTATTCTCAGAAATTGCTAGTAAATAAAAAAATGATTACAATGAAACAGAAAATGACAAAAAAATAAATAAAATAAAAATAAAATAAAAAAATGTTGCCCTAGCATCCCTTAATTATGAGTAAAAGAATTTTTTTATTATTATTATTTTTTAAATTGCTAGTAAATTCTTCAAAAACAGCAAGTAACACACTGAATTAAATGTGAAATTTTAAAGTAGACTGAAATCATATTTTCTTACAAAACACACTCAAATGTTTTGTATTTACAACTTTTTTTACAGCGTACTAAAATATGAATAGCATAGGAATCATGCTCATATTGACCGATTTGAAAACACATCTTGCACACTCATGTTGATCAAACAGAGTTTTGGAGCAGCCTAACACACACACGCTGCCTAGCTAGGCAGCTCACTAGGGATTGAAACAGAGCCGAACGTGCACTGAAAGCAGCTTCATTCGATCCTGCAGAACTTTCTACACGTCCAGTTGGGCCGAACGTCAGTAGCAGGTGATGATCTCAGAAAAAGATGACATAACCAGCGCTAATCAGCGAATTAAACGCGCCTCGGGGACACGCGTCCCCATGACCTCATCAGCTCCGGCCACACGGAACAGATGTGCGGCGAGTTGAGTCACGAAGGAACAATCCCAACTCTCTCCAGAATGAGAGAAAAAGTCACCTTGTTATGCCAGATAAATAAAAACGACACAAACAGACGCCACCGCTCAAGGACGAGCCTTATTATGCTAGGAAACAAACCGAACGCAGCCTAGACGTTCTCTACATCTGAGTCTTCCAGCCGCCGAAGGGTTAAAATGCACAAACAATAACATTTCGGAGAGCAGATGTCCTTGAGGGGGAATTGAAGGGCGCCGGGTGATGGCTAATCTCGTATTCTCAGCATGATCGAATCACCAGGCAACAGATATAAATAAAAAGAGCCCGGGAAATGAGGAATTCACATTCAAGGGTGTCAGCAGCAAAATGAAGATTCATGGTGAAGAGGGGAGAGTGAAGGAGGCAAAAATTAACTGCAAATAAAAGGACACAGCAGCTCTCAGAGAAAGAAAAAAGGCGAGCGAGCGAGCGGGAGAAATATCAGCCGGTGAGGGTGAGCGCGCCGCACTCTGTCACCGAGGCAGGTGCTCTTATTTGACATGCAATAGCAGCTTGTGTTATGGAGGATATGCTAAAAATACAGCGCCCATCACACACACACACACACACACACACACACTTCAGTCGAGCTTTTTGTATACAAAGCTCATTACTGACACAAACACACACACACGCACACACACACACACACACACGCACGTTCCCATGCACATCAATACATTTTAAACAATCATTCAATGGAAATTAGCTGATTACAGGACAATCTATATGTATACACTACCGTTCAAAAGCTTGCATTTTTATTTTTCAAAAATGAATCATTTTATTCAGCAAGAATGCATTAATATCTATCCATTCATCCATCTACTCCATCCATCCATCCATCATCTATCTCCATCCATTTATCTATCCATCTATCCATCCATCCAACTATCTGTTCAAGTATCCACACATCCACCATCCATCCATTTACCCAAAATTCCATCTATCCATCCATCCCTCCAACTATGCATCCATCTATCCAAATATCTATCTATCCATCCATCCATCTATCCGAAATTCATCCATCCATCCATCACATCCATTCACCAATCTATCCATCCATCCATCCAACTATCCATCTATTCATCCATTCATCTATTCATACATCTACAAATCCATCTATCCACCCATTTAACTGTCCACCTTTTCATTCATCCATCTATCTATTCATACATCTACATATCCATCATCCAATTATTCATGTTTTTAATATCTATTAATCCATCAATCCGTCCATCCATCCATCTACATATCCATCCATCCATTTAACGCTCCATCTATTCATCCATCCCTCCAACTATCCATCCATCCATCCATCCATCATCCATTCATCAATCTATATCCATTCATCCATCCAATCCAACTATCCATCCATCCATCCATCCATCCAATCCATCTATCCATCCATCCATGTGAAATACTGTATAACTGAGACTCCTGAGCAACAAAAGAGCAATCCCTGATCAACAAAATGCTGGTCTGAATGTACTCACTTGTTTCTGTTCCTCTCCCAGACTGTCCCACATGGAGGCCACAATCTTGGAGACGTCCCCGAATGTGGCGTTGGGGTTTTGGCCCTTGATGGCAGCTTGAGTGTCCCTGAAGAAGAGTGCGTAGGCTGAGACGGGCTTCTGCGGCTCATTGGGGTCCTTCTTCTTCTTCTTCTTCTGAGGTTTGGGCTTGGGCTTCATCATGTCAGAGGAGGGTCGCTTCTCTCCTGTGATCTGAAGGCAAAGACAGCGAAATTATATGAGTGAAGATGCATCAGTTTGCCTCAACAAGACATACAATTCAGCAAATACGTTTCACTGCTGCATTCAGACAAATCATCGCTGGAAGTCATTCTAGTTCCTTTGAAGAGCAGAGTATGAAAATGAAATATTAAATGCATGTGCAGTTTGTTGATATCTAAGGTTTCTTCGAGTGCGTCTACACCCACAGCCTGTGTCTCCCATCATGCACTGCTGTTCCAGTCATATGCATGTTTGGCTATGCAAATGCGGGTTGTCTTTTATCTGCAAACATCATGAAATAAAAATGGGACGCACTGAATTCCAGAATGCTTTCAGTCAAGCGACGGCGCGGTAATCTGCTCTGACAGTTCATGGACTCTCTTCAGAGCTCTGAAACATTGCGGCTGAAATTGATTTCTTAATGCAGAGAGTCCAGCAGACGTTGTTAATATCCCATTTGAATCAGTGCTGCATCATCTCATGTCTGATGCGCACTAATACACATTTCTTCATCTAAAACTGCTGTGCACTTAAAATAAAAACAATTGCATTATTTAAACCAGTGAAAATGAGGATATAAACTGAGATCGAGAGAGTGGTGGTAAGACACAGAGGAACAATACAACTTTGTTAAAGCAAACGAGTGAAAGAGGTTTCTAGGGCAGAACTTGATGGTTAGATAACATCATTCTCTCTCATCAGCATTTTCAATGTAGCAAAAAAAAAAGAAAAAGAAAAAAGAAACTAATTTGAAGATAGGAAATGTAGCATGAAAGGCTGGCTGATGCTCCAGTAAAACAGAGCGTGTGACTTTACATGTGATTTACATGATGATCACATAAAACAACATTAGAATCATTACCAGAGTCAAAATGAGTCATAAAGTCAACATGATATTAAAAATTCTATTTACTTTCTTAAAAGATGTGGCTTGGACCAGGATTATAGTTAACTAAAACTGAAACTCAAAGTTTAAAAATATTTTTGTTGCTTTTGTTAAAAAAAAAAAAGCCTTAACTGAAAAGTTGAATGTGTTACACTAAAATAAATCAAACTGAAAAAATATAAACATTATATAAACATGTTCAAAAAATGCTAAACATGACAAAAAAAAAAAAAAACAAAACAATAAAATTAGTAAAATTTTAACTAAAATTGAAATGAAAATAAAAAAATATATAAAAATTAAAACGGATTTAAAATATTAATCAAAATTATAACGTTATTCAATGGTACTCAAACAACACTAGCTTTACTCTTAATATTGCAAAATATTTCACCTAAAAATCCATAATTTGTATAGTTTTTATATAAAACATAAAAAATACAAAATATAAAAAAAATATTAAATAATATATAAAATATAGATTTTTTTTTTCATTTACTTTATATTTTTAAGATACTAAAAGTGGTCAAAATAAACACATTTAGACATTCAGACTTTCTATTCTGGAAAAATGGACCGAAATGGACATCTTTATGTTTATGGTGCAATATCCGAATTTTATTTCAATACTGTAAGTGTCTCTCAAATCTGTCATGAGATGTGTGCAACAAAATACAGAGTGAGGTTTTGATTTGAGTCAAGTCCAAACATGTCGTCAGTCAGATTATTTTGTACAGTGAATATGTTGAGTATGTAGTACAGTGCACTGCCTGTTCATACTTTACATTTGATCAAATAGTGACAATATGCTCATGTCAATGCCGCTACAGCACCACTTGTGGCAGCACTGAGAATGCAATGTTCGCTCTTCATTGTGTTGTTTTGTGTTTGATGTAAAATCAAGTTGGCGTGCATTACAGTAACATGATGAAATATTGATTGTAAGTATGTTTTCCACATGCGCACACACATCGGCTATATGTGCACAGCTGCATATTTCCAGACTAAAGGATTCAATTAATGCATGCAAAAGCACACGTTCACATGCATGAATATACAAAGCATATGTTAAATACACACAGATGCATTCTGGAAACTGACTGGAATCCAGCCATAAAATGCTTTAGATTTATATACATTGAATTTAATTAAGCGAAAACAAACACACATATGCCATCCATGAGTGTGTGCCACATTCCAGAGGAAAATGAAACGCAGGATGGATGTGTTTGTGTCGGTCACAGAGGTTAAATACATTAGCGTGCGTTGGTACGTGTCAATGAGCAGAACTGTACTCGCAAGCATTTCCAGTAAAAGAAATACAGATGGGAATGAAACGTGCTAATTGTTCCCGTTGTCCAGACGGCATTATTACAATACACCAGGGTTTCAGGCTGACTGAAACACTTCTTGCTTATTTTGACTGGCTTTTTAAATCTACACGGACCAGGTATAATTGCACTGGACTTTGCGCAGTATTAGGCCAGACTCTTCCATAAGCCCGCTGAAGAACAATGTAATTTAAACATCATGTAAGTTAATTCACTCTTTGTGTTCTCCAATCCAATTAAGCATGCAGCGTCGCGATAATGAGGGATTTCGAGCTGCCTGCGCATTACATGCAACATTCAAATTAAATTCAAACTGACACTTCCAATAAAAGGAGAGGATGACGGACAAGCAGGAGTAATTGGTTTTCTGGGACAATGAAAATGAAAAGAGGGATAGAGAGGGAGAGAGAGAGAGAGGGAGAGAGAGAGAGAAACAGAGTAATGTTTTTGCCAACAAATCACAGGGAACAAAAGACGTCAAGATGTGAAGTTAAAATGCAGAGATTTGTAAACACTATTGAGACACACGGAAAATCGTTTGCCTTTAAATAAAGAGGGGAAATTATTCTCAAAGCTCTCGTCTGCCGTTTATGCTCCTCTACAGAGCGCAGCAGACGGATTCCGGAAGTAAAAATCACTTTAATTCTTTGCCACAGAGGAACTGATTTTTAACGATAACGTATAAACCTTTCAAGACAGACCTGCCATGAGATCTGAGCTAATTCACTGATGATATATGATCCTGTAGCCAATGCAATTATTTTAACTGTGCTTGTGTTTAACAGCCAAATTCCTGCCCGTATTTCTGAAGAGAAAAATCCACCAATCAGAGAAGCCTCAGTTACCATGGAAATGGAAATAGTGACAAAAGCGCTACTACATATAGATTGAAATCTCACCAAGGCTGCATTTGTTTGATCAAAAATACAGTAAAACTGTAAAAATGTAAAATATTTTTATAATTTAAAACAACTTTTTTCTATTTGATTACTTGTTAAAATATAATTTATTTCTGTGATGAAATGCTGAATTTTCAGCATCATTACTCCAGTCTTCAGCGTCACATGATCCTTCAGAAAACATTCTAATATGCTGATTTGCTGCTCAAGAAACATCTATGATTATTATCAATGTTGAAAACAGTCGTGCTGCCAAATATTATTTTTTAGGATTCACATGAATAGAATGTTCAAAAGAACAGCATTTATTTAAAATATAATCTTTTATAATATAATTAATGTTTTTACTGTCACTTTTGATCAGTTTAATGCATCCTCGATATATGGCGTTTAAATCATTGACGACAAAGTCACTAATGCTTACAACAAGACACTGCAATCGCTAACATGAACTAACAATATTTTTACAGCATGTATTAATCACAGTTCACGTTCATTTCCACATATACTAATACTTTTTTAACATTTCAAGTTGTGTAAATTAGTAACTTGCTTATCATGCTAGCAACATGCTAATCAGGCTATAAACATGCTAGTAACTTGTTAATCATGCTAGAATCATGTTATTAACTTGCTAATCATGCTAACAACATGCTAGTAACATGCTAATCATACTAGAATCAGCATGCATTAATCACAGTTCACGTTCATTTCCACATATACTAATACTTTTTTAACATTTAAAGCTGTGTAAATTAGTAACACAGCTAGCAATCATGCTAGCAACATGCTAGTAACTGGTTAATCATGCTAGCAACATGTTATTAACTTGCTATTCATGCTAACAACATGCTAATCATGCTAGAAGAACATGCTAGCAACATGCTAATTGGCTATAAACATGTTAGTAACTAGCTAATCAGGCTAACAACATGCTAGTAACTTGCTAATTATGCTAGAATCATGCTAAAGTAACATGGTAATCAGGCTATAAACATGCTAATCGGGCTATAAACATGCTAGTAACTTGCTAATCATGCTAGAATCATGTTATTAACTTGCGAATCATACTAACAACATGCTAGTAACATGCTAATCATACTAGAATCATGTTATGAACTTGCTAATCAGGCTATAAACATGCTAGTAACTTGTTAATCACAATAACAACATGATAATAACATGCTAATCATGCTAGCAACATGCTTGTCAGGCTATAAACATGCTAGTAACTTGCTCATCATGTTAACAACATGTTATTAACTTGCTAATCATTCTAACAACACACTAATCATGCTAACAACATTGTAATCAGCCTATAAAAATGCAAGCAACAAGCTAATTATGCAAAAACATGCTAACAACATGTTAAATCATGTAAGCAATGTGCTAAATCATGCTAGCAACATCAACTTTCATATTTTTACAACTGCGTCAAACTTCCAGGCTAGGCTTTCTCAAGCCAACTCAAAGCTTGTTCTCAAACTTTACTTATCTAGTTATAAATTAACATCAACTAAGATGCAGAAAAGCTGCAAAAGTGTTATTGGTTCATGATACCTAATGCATTAAACAATGTGCAATTTAATGCTGATCGCCCCGTGAAACGCCAGCGCTTTGGAGGAAACTGACAGGACAATGGTTCCTGTTCGTGTACCTTTGAGTGGTACTTTGCTTCCTCTTCCTGGGCGGAGCTCGAGGGGGAGGGCGTGGCTGACTGACTTCCTGACGATGACGGGGAACCGTGTGTAAAGGAGCCTTGGCCAATCTGAGAGCTGAGCTGGGACAGGGCGCTCATGGGGTGGGACAGTATCCGGGCAGATGGGTTTAGCATGGGGCTGTGGTGGGCGCGGGGGTAATGACTGCCCGCCTGCCCCGCAAACGCCGGCATCTAGGGTGAGAGAAGAAGACCAGACTTTACTAGGAGGAATTTTGAAAAGAAATAACCAATTGAGGCCGATCTACAAAGACACTAGTTTCTTCCCTCACCCTTTGAAGTGGCCGCCTGATTATTGGTGGCTAGTTTAGTTAATTTTGCAACGACTTTTGCACTACAATGCGGATCTTTTTTCAACTGATATACATTCTCACAAACACGTACTGTACAAAGCTGCGGCAAATCGCAATGCATCTGAACCCTGGGGTTTTGAAAGTGTCCTTTATAGTTTCAACCTGACTTATATCATCAACAGATTAGAGAGAGATCTAGATAGATAAGCGTCATTTACAGTAAGTCATCAACCACACTTCTCTCAGCATGAATTTCAAAGCTACTTCAGAAAGCCACAACGTTATTGGTGCTCAACCCGGAAGAATCCCAGAGCAACCACAATAGTGACTTGACAGCTAAAAACAACAGTAAGAATTCACCACATGAGACCTTCACATGAGCTAAATAAACCATATATGTAGAAACAATTATGTAAATCACCATATAAAGCAAATACAACTGGTACAGTATGTACAGAAGGGAAACCGCTAAGAATGAATTGTGGCTGAAACGCAGTTTGCACAGGTTGATTCTAGTGCATTTAAGTGCATTTAGCACCTGGTTAACTTCTTTGCACCAAAATCCAATTCAACTCCTTATTTTACACACATTAGTATTGCAATATATACAGTAAAACGAAACACCATTTAAGATCATTTACTAAGAAGTGCAATTTGCATGATGCAGTTCTCCATCTTGCAACTGTGCATCACTATTTAGCACCTGTCAAACTGTGGGTGTTTTCAGTTAATTAAAATGCAAGTTTTTGCACTGATTCAATGCACGGTGATGCAACTCTTATTTTACATACATTAGTATCATCTACAGTATATACCGTGAAGCAAATTCCACTTGTATTTACAGAATAAATTGTGATGGAAATGCACTTTGCACAGGGCGATTCTAGTGCATTTAGCACCTAATTAAACTTTGTTTGCACTCAAATGCAATGCAACTCTTTCTTTTACGTCTATTAGTATTGACTTGTGTATACTAAAGGGAATTTACTAAGAATGAATTGTGGTCGAAAAAGCAATTTGCATTTGCATTTAGCAAAGGTTAACTTTTCTGCACTGAAATGCAATGCAAACTCCTGATTTTACATGCTTTATTATTCCCATATAGCAAAGCAAATTCCCCTTTGACATAAAAAAAAAATATCCATGCAATTCTGTGTAAGTATAAATTGCGTCCAAAATGCAATTTGCAAGGTGCAATTCTACATCTTGCAACCGTGCATCACTATTTTAGTGCATTTAGTTAAACTAAAATTGTGGGTTTAAGGATATTGCATTGAAATATCATGCATAATGGTTTTTTACACTAGTATTACCATATATACAGTAAACCAGATTCTACTTGTATATACAGAAGGGAATTCACAAAGAATACATTTTGTCCAAAATGGCACAATTCTTATGCATTTCAGTGCATGAAAATTTCAGTTTGCACTGAAATGCAATGCAACTCGCTATTTTACATGCATTACTATTCCCATATATAGCCTACAGTAAAACACCCTTTGACTTATATAGAAGTGAATTTGTTAAGAATAAATTGTGGCCAAAATGCAATTTGCAAGGGTGCAGTTCTACATCTTGCAACTGTGCATCACTATTTTAGTGCATTTAGCACCTGTTAAACTTAACTGTGGGTGTTTAATTAATAAGGCGCAGGATGTTGCACTAAAATGCCATGCATGATGATTTTTTACACTAGTATTACCATTTATACAGTAAACCAAATTCTACTTGATATACAGAAGGGAATTCACAAAGAATAAGTTGTGTCCAAAATGGAACAATTCTTATGCATTTCAGTTCATTTAGCCCCTAGTTAGATTTTCTGCAAGAAATGCAACGCAACTCGTTATTTTACCATATTACCATATTTTACCCATATATAGCCTACAGTAAAGCAAACACCCTTTGACTCATATAGAAGTGAATTTGTTAAGAATAAATTCTGCATCTTGCACCTTCGCATAACTATTTTAGTGCATTTAGCACCTGTCAAATTTAATTGTGGGTGTTTAGTTAATAAGATGCTGGATTTTGCACTGAAATACCACACGTGGTGATGCAACTCCTTTATGCAAACTCAAAGCAAATTTCACCTTTGAATTGCGGCTGAAATTCAATTTGCATTGTGCAATTCTCCATCTTGTAACAGGGCATCACTATTTTAGTGCATTTAGCACCTGTTAAACTTGATTGTGGGTGTTTAGTTAATTAGATGCAGGTTTTTGCAATTCCATGCACTCCATATTTTATATGCATTTGTACATTTCTACCACAAGAATCACAGAAAAAAAGAGACAGATACTCTTTGATGAAGGCAGACATTGCTAAATCAGTTAATTTGCTAAAAACGCAACGGTTCCAGTTTCTCTGAAATCCCGAAATCCTCTCGAACTAAGCATCTGTAACTCGTGTATTTTAATATTTCACCGTGTTTCATTTCCATCGGCGCTCTTCAAAAAGCATCTCATCAGAAGATGTGAGCGGATGTCGACAGGAGGACTGCGAAGGGATGTATTCATTTACACATAAATAGGAATACTTAGCCAACCACGAATCAAAAAGAAATAGAAATAGAGGGAAAAAGTTGATGAACTAGCATTTATTAGCGGCATGCAACATTCACGAGATGAGCTGAATTAAACATTACGAATCAACTGTGTGCTTTTAAAATGATTAATGAAGTCGGAGAGGTCTGGGCAGAGCGGCTCTTGGTAAACATTACCGTAACGGCTATGATCTTAGCGAGAGCTCGTAATAGCGCTAATTAACCTCTCAAGACTTGCTAATAGATGAAATTTAAAATGAAAGAGCTACAAAGAGCAAGAAAAATGCACGCAAGTTCGCAAACGCACAGCTCTTTGTTAACGCCGCCGAATTAGCCTGGAATCTACAGGACATCCTACTATGTGTCGGTACAAAAGCAGACCCGAAACAAAGGCTTTCCTCATTTAGACGTTTCAGATCTCCAATTCTCAACAGCCCCTCCACAAGCAGCCCAAACACAACCTCCAACCTCAAATCAAATTTCAGCAACACCATTAGTTCAATTTTCAAATGCAGCGAAATAGCTTTAATGTTGGAGAGAGAGGGAGAGAGAATCCATTAATTTTCCATTTTCCGTGGAGTTGCTCTTTAAGGGCTTTCACAAACCAAGAAGCATTGAAAAACCAATTAATCAAACATGAATGGCCTATCATAGCGACGGCAACCCCATTTCCATAGCAACCGCTGCCGGCCAAGAGCATCACCCTGTTCTTTAATCTGGGCGCCGAACACACAAAAGACAAGAGAGAGAGAGAGAGAGAGAGAGAGAGAGAGAGAGAGAGAGAGAGAGAGAGAGAGACGGCTGGCGAAGCCAACGGGCTCATTGAGTGAATTTTCATATTACGGACAAATTCTGTGATTGGAACCTTTGTTGGGACAAAAGGTAGTGGGACGACTCTGCAAAAACCACCAATCTATCATAGTCTATTCTCTCTCTCTCTCTCTCTTGCTCGCTGAATAATTTATGCTATTTGTTTCCAAACCATCATTGCAGCGCCGTCGTCCCGTTTGAAATTCTGAATATCATTTCAATAGTGTTGACTGGAATTACTGGCCCGTTTCATACTGAAAAAAGGCTGTGCAAAAAATAAAACCAGAATACAGTGAATGAATGCACATGAAAATATCCGATTAACAGTGTTTTCTTCAATAGGGATGTGCCAAATACTCTTTTCCAGACACTTAAGTTGAAGCCAGGAATTGCTATATTAGTTATTTTGCTATAGGTTCTCTCAAATCAAACTAAGCATCTGTAACTCTTGTATTTTAATGTTTCTACATGGTATTTTATGGCACCTCAATGAAATAACCACTTGCATACATGTCGT